>SJYV01001974.1:420741-501585 GCA_006410875.1 Neotragus pygmaeus
TGGCCACAGGACTGGAAAAGGTCAGTTTTCATGCCAATCCCAAAGAAAGGCAATGCTAAAGAATGCTCAAACTACCGCACAATTGCACTCACCTCACACGCTAGTAAAGTAATGCTCAAAATTCTCTTCGGCAGTACATGAACCGTGAACTTCCAGATGTTCAAGCTGGTTTTAGAAAAGGCAGAGGAACCAGAGATCAAATTGCCAACACATCTGCTGGATCATGGAAAAAGCAAGAGAGTTCCAGAAAAACATCTATTTCTCCTTTATTGACTATGCCAAAGCATTTGACTGTGTGGATCACAATAAACTGGAAAATTCTGAACAAGATGGGAATACTAGACCATCTGACCTGCCTCGTGAGGAACTTGTATGCAGGTCAGGAAGCAACAGTTAGAACTGGACATGGAAACAGACTGGTTCCAAACAGGAAAAAGAGTACATCAAGGCTGCATATTGTCACCCTGCTTATTTAACTTATATGCAGAGTACATCATGAGAAACACTGGGCTGGAGGAAGCACAAGCTGGAATCAAGATTGCCAGGAGAAATATCAATAACCTCAGATATGCAGATGATACCACCCTTATGGCAGAAAGCCAAGAAGAACTAAAGAGCCTCTTGATGAAAGTGAAAGAGGAGAGTGAAAAAGTTGGCTTAAAGCTCAACATTCAGAAAACGAAGATCATGGCATCTGGTCCCATCACTTCATGGGAAATAGATGGGGAAACAGTGACTGACTTTATTTTGGGGGGCTCCAGAATCACAGCAGATGGTGATTGCAGCCATGAATTTAAGAGACACTTACTCCTGGAAGGAAAATTATGACCAACCTACAGAGCATGTTAAAAAGCAGAGACATTACTTTGTCAACAAAATTCCGTCTAGTCAAAGCTATGGTTTTTCCAGTGGTCATGTATGGATGTGAGAGGTGGACTATAAAGAAAGGTTAGCACCAAAGAATTGATGCTTTTGAACTGTGGTGTTGGAGAAGATTCTTGAGAGTCCCTTGGACAGCAAGGAGATCCAAGCAGTCCATCCATTCTAAAGGAGATCAGTCCTGGATGTTCATTGGAATGACTGATGTTGAAGCTGAAACTCCAGTACTTTGGCCACCTGATGCAAAGAGCTAACTCATTTGAAAAGATCCTGATGCTGCGAAAGTTTGAAGGCAGGAGGAGAAGGGGACGACAAAGAATCAGACGGTTGGATGGCATCACCGACTCAATGGATATCAGTTTGGGCGGACTCTGGGAGTTGGTGATGGACAGGGAAGCCTGGTGTGCCGCGGTTCATGGGGTTGCAAAGAGTAGGACACGACTGAGCCACTGAACTGAACTGAAACTAAATTGATGTCTTGAGGATAAGTCGATTAACTACCAATAAGACACCAGTTTTGGGTTTAACATTGGCTTCACCAAGATGCCGTCTTGGCTTTAATTTTGTTTTAATGATAATCAGAAACCATTTTCTTGTATGTTCAAAAAGGATGTTTTTCACAAATGAAATGGTGACTTTAAAAACTTCATTATGATCAGATGAACTTTGGCTACTGTCCTTGGTATTTTGACATGAATGTTGATACAGGTTGCTAATATCAGAGATATTGAAGTCTGTTCAGAGATGGACTACATGAGTTTGAATTGGTATCTCAGAACAGTCCATGAATGAGTAACTTATTATTTATTGACTCATGAGCAATGGATATAGAACAGGTGTAAATTGTATCTTAAAGAAGACAGAAATCTTAAAGAAGAAATACAAAATCATGAGTTTGTTTTTTTCTTTCCTGTATAATTTTTAATTTTACTTTCTCATTGCTCTACCAGGGCGACATCCCTTCTGTTGAATACCTCTTACAAAGTGGAAGCGACCCCAATGTTAAAGACCATGCTGGATGGACACCATTGGTAGTTTTCTTCTTGTTTGTTTTTTATTATCTTTTCTGTTTATGGTTTATAGTTATTATAGTTATGTAGGTTTCTATATATCCCCCTTTCCCATATATATCGTCTCTTTTTAATCTGAAGAACTCATATTTTAAACAAATAAGGGTAAATGTCATGTTTCATCTAGCTTTTCAGTTGTGCCAGGTGAAAAATTGCCTACCTTTTGACTGACTACTTCTAGATTTAAGAGTCTGGTTCCACTATATTGCTGAATTTACCACATGTGTGGAAAGCTAACTGCTACAACAAACATTAGGCTCTGTTCTGCAGCACTGCATGTCATTGGAACCACAATTTTCTGGAAAAAGTAAGTCAAGAACTGAGTATAGGAATGTAGCACATGGCAATGGTTGTTACTGAGGATCTGTCTTGGCCTCAATTATACCCTGTCCAATTACAGACACACAGAGGTAGTAGAAATCTTTGCTCACATTAACTAATTTTTAAAGTCTTTGCTTTTTATTGCTAAAAATACAATGTAAAGAACAGTCTGGAAAAAGAATGGCACAAGTACATGGAAACAAGTGCTGTATGGACCATTGGGACAGTTAGCATGTGGTCTGAATGCAACCATAGAATATCAAGAGATGAGATGGATACCCTTATTCTGTGAACTGTAAATTCGAAGAAATGGAGAGATTCTCATTAGACCAGGTGCAAAAAAGGTTTTAAACTCGTCTATACTGACTTTTCCCTGCAGTGTTTTAAGCTGGGAGTGTTTATTCTGGATTAGAGTCACTTTGTTGTTTGGACTCCACACACAGTCTGGCTAACCTTTTCAAAGAAAGGTTGATTTTTCTTTTAAGCAACTAAGGCAAACTTTAATAAACAATGGTGAATCAATTTAGGGGACATGAGACCTTGGAGTCCTTTCTCTTAGAAATAGACCAGAAGCATTCAGTGTGATGTTTTGCCTATTAAGATTTGAAGGTATGTACTTAGAGGCATGGTATGCCAGAGATTTCTTAGAATATGACACAGTGGCATTGTTAGCAGATCATTAAACATAAGGAAGATTTGCAGTGTGAAGCATCTTTGAATGTTCCACCATTCCCAGTTATGTCATTAAAGTTCCTTCTGAGCACCTCCTCTGTGTTATATCTTTTGTCACTGACACCAGCCATACAATATCTGTAGCTTCCACAACTAGAGGCTTGTCTTGTCAATTCTCATTCTAAGATATTCACTTTTGGGTGCTTATGTGTATATATGCCACTTAGCTTATGGCCAAGCAGTTGATTTAGTGAATACTGTTCAGCCTTGAAGGATTTCAGATTTTATGCATGATCTGGTTTTGAAATATTTTCTGTTTTTTTTGCCCCTTATTTTAAATTTCTTGCTATAGAGCAATTTAGGAGCTGTAATTGGACTAAAGCTACTTTTTCTTCCAAGTAAAGAGCGTTTGACCCAAGGCTCAAATGAAAAAAATCTTTTTTCATCAATTGTGTAAATCTTGATTGCGACCTGTCTTACCTTTAAGACTATAAAGAGTGCTTTTACTCTGTCAATAACTTATGGTCTCTATGAGTATTTAGGTAAGAACCAGTTTTCTGATTGAGGTTCTTATTATTTTTCTGAAGTGTGGGCTTTGTTATGATATTATTCGTTGGTCTTCCTCATTACTCTTCTCACTCTCCTTTAATCAGCATGAAGCCTGCAATCACGGGCACCTGAAGGTGGTGGAGTTGCTGCTCCAGCACAAGGCGTTGGTGAACACCACTGGGTATCAGAACGACTCACCTCTTCATGACGCAGTGAAGAATGGGCATGTGGACATTGTCAAGCTGTTACTTGCCTTTGGAGCCTCCAGGGAGGCAGTGTAAGTAGTTCACCTTAAAGCCTATTTTTTTTCTGCTGACTTTTTTTCTGCTGACTTTTTATTGAAACAAGGTCTTTGATGAAGCAGAGACTTTACTACCTAAGTTGACGACTGTTTCTCTTTTTTTCTTCACAACTATATTTAAATGTGGCCAATATATTCTAGACTTAAAATCAGCATTCATGCTCTTTTCCTTTATAATTTTTATGTGTCGAAGGGAGGTATACTCTTTTAGTTCAGAAAGTTTTCAGATTAATTTTGGAAGCTTTGAGTTTCTGGAAAAAGTCATTCAGTTTTTATATAGATTGATTCATACTTATTAATAAGGCAAGAGTTAGAAGGCTGTAAATAACTACTTTGTATGCTCCCTCGCACTTTAGAATTGTTGTAAATCTTCTATTCCTTTTCTTTTCCTGAATATTGAGTATAACCCCATTTAAAATATGTAAGAATTCAGATGTTAGGCAAGTGCAGTCAAATTATGTCTTAGATTTTTCAAATCATTCAAGTGCACCTCCAGGTAAATTGTTTCCCAGTATCGGAGCACCGAGAGTACTGGAGCACAGAGACCCATCAGTGCATGCCGGTGGATGCATGTTAAAGTTGCTGCTGTCAAGAGTGTCACAAGTAAATGCTGCATGTGGATTTTATGTCTGTAATCTCTAACTTGGTTCATGTCTCCCTATATGTTATTTTACTCTTGTTAGTTAATGAAGTAGTTGGAATGAAAATGCAAGCATGTCAGGACTTGCTCTGTTTACAGAAGGGAAGAAAGATTACAAAATGCAGATATTCTTGCCGGGGTCCAGCCCCGGTGGATCCAGGGTGATTTGAAGATGGGGACGGAGTCGGCGTCCTTGGAAAAATACATATTTAATTACAGATATATAGAGAGATTAGAAACAGATAGTGTAGTAGGAAAATTAGTGGAGAAAAAGAGGCTGAATAACTTGGTTTATGTGGAATAGCATCCATGCTCCAGATGGGAATTCAGCCAGAAAAATGGGGAGCAAGAAAGAACTACATGGGGGAGTCAGTCTTTCCAGGAACTGATCCCATTTCTTTATTTTTCAAGTTTTCTTATATACCTTATGTTACATATAGGGATGAATACAGAGTCACGCGGGGGTCAGCAGTCCTGACCTTTATCAAAATCAGGTGCTTTACATAAAAAAAAGTTCTTAGGGGTTTTACATCATCTGGCCATGAGGCCTGCTGACATTTACAACCCTTTCTTTCTGACAACCAAAAAACAGGTTTTTTCCAAGGGTGTTTTTTCTTAAACCAGGCACCACCCTCCAAATAAAGTTGCATTCCTATAGGGTGAGGGTGTAGTGAGTTACAATCAAGAAAGGAATTTATTTAACCCAAGGTTAACATGATGAGGTTAATACTTATTTCTCCTATATGCTAGTTATATTTATTATAAAGGCAGGGAATATGGAGATTCAGCAGCAAACATCAGTCCAACAAATAAAAATCCTTTCACTAATATTCCCCTTAAGATCTGTTTAGTCTTAAGATAGTGATAAAGTTACATTTTTATATAGCAAGGACACAGTGATTTATAACAAAGTACAGTGGTCTATAACAAAAGAGAAAACTCATTAACTCAAAAAGTCTAGTATTGCTAATATCAAAAACTACTATATTTTCTTTTCTATATTCCAAATACATTGATTAATATATTCCCAGGTGCCTAAGGATGTGGAGGCCTGGTGGCAATTATTGACTCAATAATGAGAAAAGCCCTATGCTAATTAAGACTTTCAAAATCCTCCAAAACTCTCTGTGCTGTTTATGGTTGAGAGGTTGTCACACAAGCTAGTCTGTCAGTAGAGAGGTTTGACCTGAGACGCTCTTGTCACATCCAGGGCAGGGAATTAGCAGTAATTATTGGCACAACAAATGAAAAAAACCTTCACCAGTATAATTCCTAACCAACCCACTATACTAATAATTTCTAACTTCCCAAAAGAATTTGCCTTTAATAAGTCTAAAACATCTCGTGCCTCTCATGGTCAGGAAGCTGTAAACAGTCACATGTAGCTGGATGAACCTATACAGGTGGGCTAGATAAGCTTCAGTCGAAACACTCTTGTCACTCCCAGGAATTTTTATTGCCTTGGAGCTGCACGTTTACTCTTTCTCTGAGAGAAACGGTTATGGGGGAGAGCCCCCCGTAAAGTCAAAGGTGTAGGTGAGAGCAAAAAACAGACTCTGGTTTTGGGGTGGATGCTCAGGAGCAGGGGGTTTCTTGAGGCTTGATCATGCCCTTGCGTATGCCGAAGCCCCCTTCCTCATGACCTTTGCCATGGGCAGAGTTCCTCATGCTGGTAGGTAATCATAAAATATAGTTGAAAGATAAATAGTAATGTAGGAATCTACTATACCTTGGTGCTGTTAGTTTTGGTGCTTTTAATGTCCTTTATTTCTCATCACATGTGATAAGGTGGTTGGGGCAAACTCAGAAAATACATCTCTTCTATTTCTTAAATTAAAAAAAAAATTTTTTCACACACATGTCACATACATGTGTATCAGACTAGGCTGTGTTTGTGTGTATGCATACATATATACATGTCTAACAGGTATGACCCTCTTGTGGGGATAGCGATCCATTTAGTAGAGCAGATGGTTGCTGTGTTCAGGTGAAACAGAATAGTTCCTGTGCGTGGGCGCTTACATCAGCCGTGTCTGCCCTAACGAATGGAGCACTGGTCAGGGTGTTAGGGATTCCAGCTTTCATTTGTGACTCCATTGTTGTCTTTATAGCCTCAGTCAGGGTAGTTTCTGTTTGTGCCTTGGTGTCCTCACCTGTAAAACATGGGTGATGCCTGCTGCTTTTCTATTTCTTCAGAGTATAGTGGGGATTAATGAGCCAAAACACAGGGTCTATCGTATGGTTTGTACACCGTGATTCTTCACTACACTGTGAAGCTCATTGATACACAGGGTGTGGGTCTAAGATGGTAAGCGGGTCTGCTTTCAGAGGTGCCTTCTCAGATGGCTGTGTTGCTCCAAACAGGGTTATGGGGTGAAGCAGCAGGGGTAGGTACACCACTAGCTTGTTACTATCCAGTAGATCTTTCTGCACTGATGGAAACGCTCCGTGACAGTTGCAGGCACTCAGTAGCCACTGGACATCTCTTATTATTCAGCACTTGAGATGGAGCTGTTGCTACTGAGGAAATACATTTTAAAATATATTTTAATTAATTTAGTCACATACGCCAGATGGTTACTGCATTGGAGAGCTGGTTGGTACCGTTTGGATAGTAGGGAAGGCAGGTTTATTTGGTGACTGGAGTCAGGAATGATTTGGGGTAGAGGTTACTAAGGCAACTGTAGGACAATTGCAAGAGTTGATTTAATTTAAGGTGTGACAGACCGGGAGCTGTTAAATTACACCTTAAATTAATTTAAGGTGTAACTCACTCCATTATTCTTACTGGAATATTCCATAGAGAGACTGGTAGCTACAGTCCGTGGGGTCACAAAGAGCCAGACACGACTGAGCGACTAACACTTGCACTTTTCTGAATCCATAAAATGATGATTTCTAAACATCGTTATTCCTTCTGTTGTGGACTGTTGGTCATCATACTTAAGTATTCTGTATTTTTTGGTTTCTGTTTTATCTTGTGATAATTGCTGTTGACCTGATTAGCCTCACCATTTCCTAACTGATCTCCTTTTCAGATTACTTTTCATACTACATAGCCTAAGAGCTTTCAAAATATACAATTCTGGCCAAATGACTTACTTGCTTAAAACCCTTCCCGGTAACTCTCAATGTTTTTAAAACAGAAGTCAGACTTAAGAACTTGGTTTGTAGAGCCTCAGGTGGTCCAGCTTTCCTCATTTCTCCAGCTCCATCTCTCTGGTCCCTCCTGTCCCCCTTCTTCAACTTTTTTTGCACTAGTGAAGTCGCTCAGCCGTGTCTGACTCTTTGCGACCTGTGGACTGTAGCCCACCAAGCTCTTCCGTCCATGGGATTCTCCAGGCAAGAGTACTGGAGTGGGTTGCCATTTCCTTCTCCAGGAGATCTTCCTGACCCAGGGATTGAACCCAGGTCTCCCGCATTGCAGGCAGACGCTTTAACCTCTGCACCACCAGGGAAGCAAAACCTCCTATAGAGACACAGAACTTCAGATCCAAGTACTAACATCGAAGATTTCAAGGGAGGAAGGAAGCCAGGTTGAAAGAAGAAGGNGTGAGCAAGAATACTGAGGTCATTCATTTCTTCTTTCATATCTTTCAAAAATTTTCTTTCTCTGATCCATAGACTCTTCCTTGTAACCCTTCCCCATCTCCTCTTTCCAACTTTTTGTGACTAACCTTCTGGAGGACTTGTTCTCTTGTAGGCACTGAGGGTTCTAGAAGCTTACATAAAATCTATGAAATCTGTCTGCAGCCCTCTTCTCCCATTTTCTTAGCATTGCCCTGGCTCCTGGCTCACGTCTGCACCCTTCGACATGGCTTTGCCACCATGAGTGGCCTGAGCAGGAGTTGAGGCTGGAGTCAGCAGGTCTGGACCCACACAACTGAAGGAGCCCCATGAAGTCTGCAGTGCCCTGAGCTACTCCATATGACTGCTTTCCTGCTCTGGGAACTGCCTGACTGATCTCTTCCTTCCAGATGTCAGACGATTCTCTAATCAGCTCTTTGGAGAATGGCAAAAATGTCATCAGTGATGATGAAAAAGACCAGGAGGAGCAAGTATGAACGTGGGGCCTGAGTTGAAAAGGTGAGGCAGATGAGGGCACGTGTCTCCATCACGACCCTAACTCACTTGGTGCTTCAGAAACATGAGCAAAAACCCTGGGGTCTACTGCAGANTGATGAAAAAGACCAGGAGGAGCAAGTATGAACGTGGGGCCTGAGTTGAAAAGGTGAGGCAGATGAGGGCACGTGTCTCCATCACGACCCTAACTCACTTGGTGCTTCAGAAACATGAGCAAAAACCCTGGGGTCTACTGCAGAGTGTGACCACAAAAGTGGAGACAAGAGGGTGGTAACAATCCGTGCAGACGAGTGGAGGATGCCCTGAGCACATCTTCCCAGGGCACAGGTCCTGTCCACAGATGCCCCCAAGGTTGCTGGACTGGCTCCTCCAGCAGTTCTTACACTTGCAGGGAGGCTGGGGTCACTGTGGGGCCACTGTGTGCAGGAGTCCAGGAGCTTCTGTTCCCTCGTGTTCTCTTTGAAGATCCCCACTGGGGGCTTCCTCATCTCCCTCTGCAGGACCCAGCTCTGCCCTCCAACCNCTTGCAGGGAGGCTGGGGTCACTGTGGGGCCACTGTGTGCAGGAGTCCAGGAGCTTCTGTTCCCGCGTGTTCTCTTTGAAGATCCCCACTGGGGGCTTCCTCATCTCCCTCTGCAGGACCCAGCTCTGCCCTCCAACCCCCTAAAGGCAACAAGGGCACCCCTAGTTCATTCCCGCTGCAGAGAGAGGTTGGGGCGGCTCCACCCTCCCTAGTCCTGGGCTCCTGGGAACAGGGTGAAAGAGACACAGGTGCCCAGAGCTCATGGAGTCAGGGAGTCACCTGGCAGCTCTGCCTCCCTGTGGGTGCTCCCTGGTCCTGAGGGTCCCAGCAAGCATGGGGGTTGTCTGAGTCTGGGGTCCCTCAGGATCTGGAACCCTGGGGTCCTGGGTCAGCTCAGGTACATTTTCTCAACCTGAAGTTAGAGGTTATGTAGATTCTTCTGTGTATGTGTCCACCTCCAACTTAAGAATCACCAGAAGGCAATTCTGTGCCATGTGCACTTGGGATGGTGGTGCTAGTGGTAAAGAACCCACCTACCAATGCAGGAGACACAAGAGACTTGGGTTCAGCTTCTGGATAGGGAAGATAGACTGGAGAAGGTAATGGCATCCCACTCCAGTATTCTTGCCTGGAGAATCCCAGTGACCGAGGAGCCTGGTGGGCTCTCATCCATAAGGCTGCACAGACTCGAACGCAACTGAGCAGCACACTTGGGATGAGTGGCAAGACTTAACTTACTCATCTTCCTTTTTCCAATTCTGTCCTTAATAACATATCTTGTTTTGTTACTGTTTAAAAAGCAGTGTCTTCTCTCAAATTTTAATGTTGTAATATGCTAAAAAGGAAAATGTACCTCTATATTATAACAACATAGTAACTGTTTAAAATCATAAACCTCAAGAGAGTTTGGCTGGGGGTTAGAAATGATTATTCAAGAAAATAGAGACCCTATGTGTCTGTCCATTTCCAATGCTCAGGTCTCAAGAGCAGTTATACTGAGTGTAGGATGGGTGAGCAGATTCTCCTACCCACTGTGTCATCTGATTCATGCTCCTCCCAGGGTCTAGAGGGAAGGGGGCCCAAGCTTTTAGTCCTGAATCCAAGTCCCCTGTTCCTCAGCCTGAGTCTCACTGTCCAGGGGACCCATCAGTTGAACGTTGCTGGCCAGATGCTCAGGTGTACTTGCTCCTGTGGGGCATTTCTAAACGCTTCTCACTCACAGACAACATCCTCAACACAGAGCAGCAAACAGACCCAGTGCCCCAAAGATCTGAGCCCCAAAGCCAAGTCGAGATCCTGGGAAGTCTTCTAGGTCCTGCACACCCTCCCCAGGGAGCCCTCCTCTGTCTGACTCTGCACCTCCCAGGGACTCCATCACCTATGTTGTCATTTCAGGCTCTGATCTGAATCCCTGAAGACCTGGGCNACGCCTCCTCCCCCGCTGGGAGGCACCGCAATGACTGAGGGGCCTGGTGGCTCCAGGCCGCCCACACTTTCAGGTCTCTTGCGACGGAAGGTGCCAGGATCCGTGGGGAGAAACCGGGTGGCCTTAGAAGGTGTTGCTGGGCCCCCAGTTCCAGGGGGTGGGGGACGGAGGGGGCCTGTGGTGCTGCCCTGACCTGACTCCTGGGCCTTGAAGGTCCCTGAGCCCAGTGGGAAGGAGGTGGTGGCTGAAGAGGAGGAGGCAGCAGGTGAGGACGCGGAGGAGGTGGGCCCGTAGCCTTTGCTGAAGCCTGCAGGTGGATCTGGGGGCCCTGGAGGCTCAGGGTCCAGCGACGGACGGCAGTGAGTAAAGGAGGAACGGATCACAGGCGAGAACACCTTCCGGCCAAAGCCCTGAGAGGAAGGAAAAGGGAGACACAAACATGTCCCCATTCCACGTCCTGCCTGGCAGCCAGCCCTTCGCCGTCGAAGGCCACCACTCATCCAGGCTGAGACGCCCATGGGGCAAATAGCTCGCCCTCTCTGGGCCCTAATCTGCCCCCATCTTGACACACAGAAAAGGAGGAGGAGGGAGGGGCGGGGGGAGAAAGGGGTGGCCTTATAGACGTCTCCTGCCACCTACAGATGCCCAGGCGTTATGGGACTTTTCCCTGGGCCTCCAGAGAAGGGAGGACTGGAACTTGGCCCTATCAGAAATCAGGCCAGACCAGAACCAGAATTCAAGTTCTCTGCCAAGAGGAGGTGATCAGTCTCCAATCCTCAGCTCAGGCTGAGGGCCCTTCGACCAGATTCCTGCGTCCAGGACCGGGGGACTAGAAAAACAGGGAAGGACAGGAAGGGTTAAGGAGAGGAAAGAGAGAGGGAAGGGGAGAGAGGTCAATAATATCTCTTGTTCCTTACTGGTCAGGGCACTCTGACCAGTTTTTGCACTAGCCTTTCTAAATTTTTATTTCCTTAAGATGTGCAAAGCTGTTTTGTCTCCTAACCATCAAATATGCTTTTGGTTTGTGTGGTATATTCTTCCTTTGGGTTTCATCTTAGGTATGGTTTATTTTTGGCTGGCTTTTGCGAGTCCTTTGTATATGGTACTTTCTCCCAGTTATAAATGGAGGTGGTAGTGTACCTGCTTCTTACCATCTTCTTGTTAGGCTGTGTGCTCTGTGTTCCAGGGATCATGCCTGCTCTCCCAGGCCCTCCTGAGTGCCTGATGTAATCTGTTGTCATTCAGTCACTAAGTCGTGTCCAACTCTGCGACACCATGGACTATAGCATGCCAGGTAGTCTGAACCCACAGTTATTTGTAGAGTGAATTGGTAAGTCTTTGAATGCATAAAGTTTCCCTTGTGGCTCAGCTGGTAAAGAATCCTCTTGCAATGTGGGAGACCTAGGTTTGATCCCTGGGTTGAAAAGATCTGGAGAAGGGAAAGGCTCCCCATTCCAGTATTCTGGCCTGGAGAATTTCATGGACTGTATAATCCATGGGGGCGCAAAGAGTTGGACATGACTGAACAACTTTTACTTTAATTTTTCTGAATGCATAAAGGGCTTCCCTGGTGGCTCAGATGGTAAAGAATCTGCCTGCAATGTAGGAGACCTGGGAAGTTCAACTCAGTCCTTGCGTTGGAAAGATCCCCCAGAGAAGGGAATGGCAACTCACTCCATTATTCTTGCCTGGAATATTCCATAGAGAGACTGGTAGCTACAGTCCATGGGGTCACAAAGAGCCAGACACGCCTGAGCGACTAACACTTGCACTTTTCTGAATCCATAAAATGATGATATATTTTTTTCATCTCTTGGTTAAAGGGACAAACAAGATGAAACTAGGAATTGCCTCCCTCTGCTCCCAACTTCACTATAACTATGAAGAAAATGTGTGAATCTAAGTTTCCGTAAGCTGCACCTTATCTCGGATGGTAGAACTGGTTCCCGGTATTCATCGGCGTGAACAAACGATGTATGCTCCCTGGGCAGAATTGTTAGTCTCTTGTTCGTTGTTCATTCCTGTTCCCTTTTGTGGGGTCAAGGCCGCCCAAAGTAATTCCTCTAGCCTTGACATTTTTAAGGTCTATTTTTCTTTCTGCCAGTGTTCTATATATTGTTTTTCTAGAGTTAAGTATTAACAGGTAAGAACAGATGAAATTTGTTCCTGTGCTTTCCTCCATATCTGAAATAGAGCATGGGGAGGGGGTCGTGGAGACTTTGTAGGGTTCTTACTACTCTTTTTTCTTTTTTGCCTAAAGTTCATTTTCCGTTTAAGCCGTTAATATCTCATACTCTGAAATCTGAGTTGATAGGTGTGCTTCCATTTTTTTCTCTGCTTACCATGTATTTTACTCTTAATATATCCTGTCTCAGAGTAACCAGGACTAGACTTTTTCCATCTCTAGAAGAAGGGTAGGGACGAGAAAGGGCAAAAACTTCTCTTTTACCCTTCCTTCTTTGGCCCTTGGTGCTTTGGCTCATTGAAGTTGTGGATAAGTAGTGTCCTTTTGCCTATTCTAAATTTCTGAATATCATTCTTTAGCTCTAGAAGAGACATTTTGGAATCTTCTTCATTATCTCAAAGCTAAAGGCTTCTTTCTACTTAGATGCCTTCTTTTTCTGAATTTCCAACAGAATGCGTGTTAGATTTTTCTCTTACCTTTTACATCTTCATCTCCCCAGTTGTTTTATCTGCTACTTTTATTCTAGTAGATGTGAACAGACATTTATGTTAGTGGTTACAGAATAGTATGATACATGTCTTCATAGCTCAATGCCCCCAAGATTCTATGAGTATCTAGAATAGGGGCTAGAAATAATGACTAGAGGAAGTCATGAAAGGTTTTCTAGAGGGTGTAGCACTTCAACTGAATTTGAAGAAAAAGGATAAGAGAGTGCACTTTGCAGAAAGAGGATGATGGTTGCTAAGGTACTAGGCACTTGTTTCACTTCTAGGAGCTGACACAAGACTGGAATGAAGGGAGGGAGGACAGTGAGACGAGAGGCTAGAGAAAGGTGGGCAGAGGCAGTGTAAGGCATTGTGTGCTAAAGACTTCACATATGAAGTTGAAAATTTTCATCTCCACATTGGGAAGGAATCCAATTGAAAAGGTCTGTTCAATAATCAAGGGGAGAAGTAAAGAGAAGGATCAAATGATCATATATTAGCTTTTATTTTGTATTGCCTTTATCACAGTTTCCAGAGCAATATTATAAAATAATAGTGATAATCTTGGCATACTTGCTTTATTCTCATTTTAGAAAAAATATTGGCCGTAGGTTTACAGGTCAATATTAAGGTTGTATTAAAAATAATGATCTTGTCATACAGATGGCCAACAGAGACATGAAAAAATACTGAAAATCACTAATTATTAGAGAAATGCAAATCAAAACTATAATAAGGTACCACCTCACACCAATCAGAATAGCCACCATGGGAAAAGTCTGTGAATAGTGAATGCTGGAAGGGTGTGGAGGAAACACTGTTGATGGGACTGTAAATTGGTACAGCTACTATGGAGAGCTATGTGGAAATTCCTTAAAAAAATAAAACTAGAGCTGCCATATGATCCAGGATTCCCATTGCTAGGAATATGTCTGGAGAAAACTGTAATTGAAAAGATGCATGCATACACGTGTTCATAAAAGAACTATTTACAGTAGCCAAGACTTGGTAGCAACCTAAATGTCCGTCCACACAGGAATGGATAAAGAAAAGGTAGGATATGTATACAGTGAAATATTAAGAGCTGGAATATTAATGGAATATTACTCTGAAATAGAATGAAATAATGCCATATGCAGCAACATGGATGGACATAGAGATTATCTTCAGTGCAGTTCAGTTGCTCAGTCGTGTCCAACTCTTTGACCACATGGACTGCAGCGCGCCAGGCCTCCCTGTCCATCACCAGCTCCCAGAGTTTATTCAAACTCATGTCCATAGAGCCGATGATGCCATCCAACCATCTCATCCTCTTATCGTCCCCTTCTCCTCCTGCCCCCAATCCCTCCCAGCATCAGGATCATTTTAAATGAGTTATTTCTTCATCATCAGGTGGCCAAAGTATTGGAGTTTCAGCCTCAGTATCAGTCCTTCCAATGAATGTTCAGGACTGATTGTCTTTAGGATGGACTGGTTGGATCTCCTTGGAGTCCAGGGGAGTCTCAAGAGTCTTCTCCAACACCACAGTTCAAAAGCATCAATTCTTTGGCTTTCAGCTTTCATTATAGTCCAACTCTCACATCCATACATGCCTACTGGAAAAAACGTAGCCTTGACTAGACAGATCTTTGGCAAAGTAATGTCTTTGCTTTTTAATATGCTGTCTAAGTTGGTCATAACTTTTCTTCCAAGGAGCAAGCATCTTTTAATTTCATGGCAACAGTCATCATCTGCAGTGATTTTGGAGCCTCCCAAAATAAAGTCTGTCATTGTTTCCATTGTTTCCCCATCTATTTGTCCATGAAGTATTGGGACCAGATGCCATGATCTTAGTTTTCTGAATGTTGAGTTCTAAGCCAAATTTTTCACTCTTTTCTTTCACCTTTATCAAGAGGCTCTAGTTCTTGGCTTTCTGCCATAAGGGTGGTGTAATCTGCATATCTGAGGTTATTGAAATTTCTCCTGGCAATCTTGATTCCAGCTTGTGCTTCATCCAGCCCAGTGTTTCTCATGATGTACTCTGCATGTAAGTTAAACAAGCAGGGTGACAATGTACAGCCTTGACGTACTCATTTTCCTATTTGGAACCAGTCTTTTGTTCCATGTCCAGTTCTAATTGTTGCTTCCTTCTCAAGAGGCAGGTCAGGTGATCTGATATTTCCATCTCTTGAAGAATTTTCCACGATTTGTCATGATCCTCACAGTCAACGGCTTTGGCATAGTCAATAAAGCAGAAGTAGATGTGTTTCTGGAACTCTCTTGCTTTTTTGATGATCCAGCAGCTGTTGGCAGTTTGATCTCTGGTTCTTCTGCCTTTTCTAAATCCAGCTTGAACGTGTGGAAGTTCATGGTTCATGTACTGTTGAAGCCTGGCTTAGAGAATTTTGAGCATTACTTTACTAGCATGTGAGATGAGTGCAATTGTGTGGTACCTTGAGCATTCTTTGGCATTGCCTTTCTTTGACATTGGAATGAAAGCTGACCTTTTCCAATCCTGTGACCACTGCTGAAGTTTGCAAATTTGCTGGCATATTGAGTGCAGCACTTTCACAGAATCATCTTTTAGGATTTGAAATAGCTCAGACGGAATTCCATCACCTCCACTAGCTTTGTTCATAGTGATTCTTCCTAAGGCCCCCTTAGATCACATTCCAGGATGTCTGGCTCTAGGTGAGTGATCATACCATCGTGATTATCTTGGTTGTTAAGATCTTTTTTGTATAGTTCCTCTCTGTATTCTTGCCACCTCTTAATATCTTCTGCTTCTGTTAGGTCCATACCATTTCTGTTCTTTATTGTGCCCATCTTTGCATGAAATGTTCCCTAGGTATATGTTTTTCTTGAAGAGAGCTCTAGTCTTTCCCATTCTATTGTTTTCCTCTATTTCTTTGCATTGATCACTGAGGAAGGCTTTCTTATCTCTCCTTGCTCTTCTTTGGAACTCTGCATTCAAATGGGTGTATCTTTCCTTTTCTTCTTTGCCTTTAGCTTCTCTTCTATTCATAGCTATTTGTAAGACCTCCTCAGACAACCATTTGGCCTTTTTGCATTTCTTTTCCTTGGAGATGGTCTTGATCCCTGCCTCCTGTACAATGTTAGGAACCTCTGTCCATAGTTCTTCAGGCACTCTGTCTATGAGATCTAATCCCTTGAATCTGTTTCTCACTCCACTGTAAAATCGTAAAGCTTTCGATTTAGTTTATACCTGAATGATCTAGTGGTTTTCCCTACTTCCTTCAATTTAATTCTGAATTTGGCAATAAGGAGTTTATGATCTGTACCACAGTCCGCTCCTGGTATTGTTTTTGCTGACTGTATACAGCTTCTCCTTCTTTGGCTGCAAAGAATATAAACAATCTGATTTTGGTGCTATCCTACTGAGCTAATTATCTTACATTATCATATCAGAGATAATCACAGCAGAGATTATCATACTGAGTAAATCAGAAGGAAAAAGACAAATAGCATATGATATCACTTACATGTGAAATCTAAAATATGATACAAATGAACTTATTTATGAAACAGAAACAGACTCACAGACATAGAAAACAAACATGGTTATTAAAGGGCAATGGGGGTAAGAGAGGAATAAATTAGGAGTTTGGGATTAGCAGATACAAACCACTATGTATAACATAAAGAACAAGTTCCTATTGTATAGCACAGGAACTTCCTGTAATCAATATCCTGTAATTAACCATAGCGTAAAAGAATATGAAAAAGAATATGTGTGTGTGTGTATGTGTATGTATTTATAAATGTATATATGTGTGTATAACTGAATCACTTTGCTATATACCAGCAACTAGCACATTGTAAGTCACCTACACTTCAATTTTAAATAAAGATTTTCCTTCCAGTTATTTTACCATTTTTAAACAAGACTGGATTTTATTTTATTAAGTGATTTTCAGATGATCTTACACCTTTTGCCTGTTGATGTTACTAACAGATTGAAAAATATTACTCCATGTTGCATTGTTGGGATAAACTTAGTGTATTGTGTTAATCTTTACACAAATAGTTTGGATTAGTTTCCTAGGATTTATTTAAGACTTTTGCATCTATAGGTATAAATTAGAATAATTTGTTGTTTTAACTTCCATTTTTTACCTTCAGGTTTTGATGTTAAAATGATACTTATAGTTCTTAAAAATAATCTCCACCTTCTCTGGTCTTGGGTATGTGAATAGAGTATCTAACAGAAATAATTCCCACCCTACTTCCTATTTCCCATCCCCTGTCCTTTGTCCCCAACCTGACATAACATTATTTATTTTGATCACTTTCATACAGTATATTTGGAGATAATCTCTCAGTTTGGTTACTACTAGTAGTTATCACTCTGAAATTCTATTGTATTAACATTAGAATTTATTGAATTAATTAATGAAATTAATTAATTTAATGAAATTCTAATGTATTAACATTAACCTGTATTCTAGTAGGTTAATATACCTACTAAAGAGAAGATGGACTTTTTGTTATCCTTTTAATTTATCCTGAAATTGTCCCTGTGAACTATGAAACTACGTTATCTATTTTGTAGTTAAATCTGAGACCATATATAAGTGTATACTTCTTACTTGATCTTTTAGTTTTATTTAATTTTAATATTCTATTTCTTTACTGTTTTCTTACAGTCACATTTTGCTTAGAATACTTTCTTAATGTGCTTTGAGCTTTTGCTGTGCAAACTGGCATTTTTTAAATGCCTCTTGCATTTGAATATAGTATTAATCTGCTTTTTCAAATCCTCAAAGATGATGCTGTGAAAGTGCTGCACTCAATATGCCAGCAAATTTGGAAACAAAGGTCCATCTGGTCAAGGCAGTGGTTTTTCCACTGGTCATATATGGATGTGAGAGTTGGACTTGAAGAAAGCTGAGCGCCGAAGAATTGATGCTTTTGAACTGTGGTTTTGGAGAAGATTCTTGCGAGTCCCTTGGACTGCAAGGTGATCCAACCAGTCCATCCTAAAGGAGATCAGTCCTGGGTGTTCATTGGAAGGACTGATGCTGACACTGAAACTCCAATACTTTGACCACCTCATGCGAAAGGTTGACTCATTGGAAAAGACCCTGATGCTGGGAGGGATTAGGGGCAGGAAGAGAAGGGGATGACAGAGGATGAGATAGCTGGATGGCATCAATGACATGGGTTTGGGTGGACTCCGGGAGTTGGTAATGGGCAGGGAGGCCTGGCATGTTGCGATTCATGGGGTTGCAAAGAGTTGGACATGACTGAGTGACTCAACTGAACTGAACTGATTAATTAGTTTAGCTCTGAATTTACTGTGTTTGGCATGAGACAAGTTACCTAGGAGGGAAAATCTGTTCTATTTTTAACTTCATATATAAAAATAAATTTCATATCTTCTGTGTTTCTTTGTTGCTCAGAAATATATTGGTAACTGTTTAAAACCTCATAGGCTATCCTTTCCCAGGGCTTTCTATGTGTCTCAGAGTGAACCTAAAAGAGAACTATTCCAGAAACATGAGAAGTATATTGTGTTTGGAGCATATCATATGCTTTTTTTTTTTTTTAACAAAATAGAGTTCAGGATTTGATACTTGGTCAAATGGAAAAGACTAGAGACCTCTTCAAGAAAATTAGAGATACCAAGGGAACATTTCATGAAAAGATGGGCTCAATAAAGGACGGAAATGGTGTGGACCTAATAGAAGCAGAAATTATTAAGAAGAGGTGGCAAGAATACACAGAAGAACTGTACAGAAAAGATCTTCATGACCTAGATAACCATGATGGTGTCATCACTAATCTAGAGCCAGACATCCTGGAATGTGAAGTTAAGTGGGCCTTAGAAAGCATCACTACAAACAAAGCTAGTGGAGGTGATGGAATTCCAGTTGAGTTGTTTCAAATCCTGAAAGATGATGCTGTGAAAGTGCTGCACTCAATATGCCAGCAAATTTGGACNAAAGATGTCTTCTCACTTGTTTTCTACTGTCCCTAGAATTGTGGAATGTTGTTTTAAAATCCTTCTTTGAATTTTTTTTTAATTGAAAAAATAGGTTTATAATCAAGATTTTTGTTATTGTTGTTACTGCCATACCTCAACATGAATCAGCCACAGTTGATTGGATTTATAGTTCTTTGGATTTTTGGTTCCAAATTTATATTCCCAGTTCCTAGCATACTTCCTGCCACATAATAGACCTCCAATAAACACATGTGAAAATAAATCTAAAGTGAAAACAGAAAAAGTCAGATCATTTTTGCATGAACAGTGTTGCTATATTTAAATTTAGGAGGATAAGTGTCCATTTCATACCTGAATTGTGTGGTCTTAAGGCCAGGGACTTGTCTTCTGTCTTCTTTGTATCCTTCCCTGTGTGTGTGCATCTCAGTCGCTTCAGTTGTGTTCACTCCTTGCAACCCTGTGGACTGCAGCCTGCCAGGTTCCTCTGTCCATGAGATCTCCAGGCAAGAATCCTGAAGTGGGTTTCCGTGCCCTCCTCTAGGAGATCTTCCCGACCCAGGGATCGAAGCCGGGTCTCCTGCATTGCAGGCAGATTCTTTACCTCTGAGCCACCAGGGAAACCCCAATCATTCCCTACCCTGTGCCCAACACAATACCTGGTGCAGAACAGAATGTTAATCCATGTTTGTTGAACAAAGAATGAATAAATATCATTAAGTAAATGCCATTAAATATCTGGTTGGTGTGGATTTATACAAATAATATTTCCTTAAATATTTTCTGGAACAAGGCATAAATAACTTAGGTAAATAAAGTATAAATAGTATTAGAAGAATATCTGTGGAGAAGAAGAGACTACACTGATGATAAGTCCTACTCTGGGAACCTATCCCTTAAAATGGGTGTGTCTACTTCTGTCTTATTCCCCTTGAGAAGAACAGGAGCCAAGCTTTGGAAATGGCTTTGCACATGAAATGGGAGTACAAGAGTGTGAACATGTGGCTGTGGGATTTTTGTTAATGTAGTCATTTCTTTCCAAACACTTGAAAAATATTTTTCTTTTATATTTTCCATTCTTTTGCCATTGCCTCTGCGCTTTCTCCTCATTTCACATTTAAATGCTATAAACCGTCCAGTTAATGTGGACCTGCATAATAAGTGGGTCCAGATCTTATTCTAAATGGAAGCCAGAGCCAGTGTCCAGACGCTAGGAAAGCCTAATTACCCTGAGAACAGAGTTGTGTTTTCTGCAAGGGCTTTTATCTGTGCCTGTGAAGCCCCAGATATGTGTTTCAGCATCAGACAAGGAAAAAGGTTTATGAAACACATATCTCCTCTTTCCTGAGGAAAAAATATTTTCTTTTGCAAAAAGACTTCGTGTGTGAGGACATCACAGTCCTTTAAGGGAAAGAAAGAAAATTATATCAGAAATCTATGCATGCTAAAATAATATTCACTCAAAATGGGGAATGATTGATTCTTTCCATATGTTCTTATCCTACTTCGATTTAAATTAATTTTGCAGGAGTCATTAACCATCTCCACAAAATTTGCTGGGTTTGCTCCTAACACAAGCTTTGGCACACCTGCATCCAGTGCATGTCTTTTTGGTTAATCTGTCGGAACCAAAATTAATTTCAGTGAAACAGCCAAATGGTCCTCAGGAGTCCTTTACTCATATGTCTGGCTAGCATTCACCAGGGGCAGAAAACACAGCCTGACAAGGGTGATAGAAATGTTTCAAAGGAACTTTCCTAAGCNTGGTTAATCTGTCGGAACCAAAATTAATTTCAGTGAAACAGCCAAATGGTCCTCAGGAGTCCTTTACTCATATGTCTGGCTAGCATTCACCAGGGGCAGAAAACACAGCCTGACAAGGGTGATAGAAATGTTTCAAAGGAACTTTCCTAAGCTGTCTCACTACTATCTTCTTTTCTTTTTTTTTTTAATTTGCAGGTGCAAAAATTCCATTTGTAATTCTTTAATTCCAAGGGCAATGGGTGTCTTGGGGTCTTAGAATTCAGGACATGTGGCCAGCTGGGACAGGATATTATGCTTGCAAGTCATGGCAGGTGCAGAAGAGAGGTGAGCAGTTGAAGTTTGGCCCACTCCCCTTTTTTCTCTTTGTGCTTCCTTTTGCTTTTCCAGATGAGTGTACAATTACATGAGCTGAATTGGTTATCTCCCAAAGCTGTGTTGTTGTACATCCAGGAAAAGGACTTGATTACTCAACAGTGTTTCCAGGAGCCTTATTTGGGTTCTTTGTGCAGCAGAAGCAAAACTGCTGAGTGCACCCTCTATTTGTTTTGCGATTTGCCTGCTGGGTGCATTACTTGCTATCGCTCTGGTTTCAATAGATGATCTTTCCACTGTGGTTTTAGCAAGTCTATATTTAGAAAACAGTAAACGATGTAGAAGATGGAAAAATTAGGGGAGAGCAAAAGTGCACTCAGGAGAAGAGAGAAGGGCAAGAGACAGTCACAGATCCCTTCCAGTGACTTCCGGGCTTGATTTCTTTCTTACCTTGCCAAGGAGTTCACTGTACAACGTGGAGTTATTAAATGCGGAGATGAGGGAAGGACAATAGCCAAGGAAAACATGGCTGCCGTGCTCTACGGTGTCCTCAGAGTGAGCTCTGCCAGGGCATACAGCAGGCACAGTGTGAGAGTCCAGGGACGGATGTGTCAGCTACAAACTGCATATCCATGTGGCTGTTATGCCCACATATAATCTCCTTTGTGGGGGCTTTGTCAGCACATGAGCTGCTAGCAGGTCGATGACTTCTCTCCCCACCAGGAGTACTTTGTATGGCTGTTCTGCAAGCTGTTGCCAGATACTTAGGTTTGGGGATTCCTGAGGTGGATGTAACCAGAATAAGCATTGCTTTGTCTCCGCTGATACTGATGATTTGAAAAGTATTTTTTTTTTAATGGAAAAGAAAGAGGAAGGATAGCCTGAAAGCAAAAAAGGAATGACAGGTGAGATGGGCTAGTTCCTTGACCTTTAGAGCTATAAATATTTCGTTGTCTATTATACCAGATAATAAAAGATTTATTTTATTGTCTATGGGTTTGGTATAAGTTTATCTCCTTTTTCATGACCTCTTTATTGCTATATAAAATATTGTAAACTTTTATTTACTTACTTGTTTTACACTATACCTAGCATAGGGACATACCCAGTTGGGTACTTAACAAATCAATATAGGAGTTGGCATAGCTACTAACTTATAATAACATTGGGATATACATAAATACTTTCTTTGATATTCAAAATAAAAAAAGAGAAGAAAAATGTATTTGGCAAAATATTTATATGATGTTCGCATAACCTTGAGATGTTTAATTGAACACATATCTCTTCTTTGAAAAAATTTAAGGCCTGTAGACCATTTGAAGCCTTAAATAATATGATTAAGAGAAAAAAAAAAAAACAGTTGTGTGATGAAGTAGCTACTGTATTTGATGTCTAAGTAGGCAGCTCTAACCAGGCTAGACATTACCATGAGACTAGCCCTGTCTCAAAACACCAAATTCTGGTATAATAAAGAGAGTAACTCTCAAATGTCCACTTCTCTACTGGGGGACAAAATTTTCTTGTAGTATCAGGCTGTCTTTTGGTTTCTAGACAGAAAGTCTTGGATGTCACTTTTGTTAAAGTATTATTGATTTACAAGATTGTGTTTGTTTTGGATATACAGAAAAATGATTCTAAACACACACACAAATATATTCCTTTTTCTAATTATTTTCCATTATATATTATTACAAGGCATTGAATATAGTTCCCTGTGCTACACAGTAAATCCTTGTTTATATATTTTATATATGTTAGTGTGTATCTATTAATTCCATATTCCTAATTTATCCTTTCCCTGCCCTAACTCTTCCTTAACTGTTTCTCTTCAGGCCAGGTTCCTTGGTTTTCCTGGGGGGAGAAAGCGGGCTACAGGTTGTGTCTGTCCCATGGCCTCCAGGCAGACTAGCCAGCAGAAAATACTGCCAGGACTCTGGAACCTTGAGCCCCAGTCCCGGCACAGCTATCCTCGTTCAGTTCAGTTCAGTTCAGTTCAGTCACTCAGTCATGTCCAACTCTTTGCGACCCCATGAATTGCAGCACGCCAGGCCTCCCTGTCCATCACCAGCTCCTGGAGTTCACTCAAACTCATGTCCATCGAGTCAGTGATGCCATCCAGCCATCTCATCCTCTGTCGTCCCNGAGATGGTGATGAACAGGGAGGCCTGGTGTGCTGCAATTCATGGGGTTGCAAAGAGTTGGACACTACTGAGCGACTGAACTGAACTGAACTGCTATTAACAGAATTTTCTTTTCAAGGATGTAGAATTCTTAGAATATAGTATATACATTGGACTTATTATTCCACTTCTGTTGTTAATTTTTAAAATAGTCCTCTTCTATAACAGATAATTGATATTTTATAGCTGTTAAGAATCATGTTGCTCTTTTGTATTTCTCTGCTGTTTCTTGTTTCACCACAAATTAAGTGACTTGAAAAATTAAAATCTGTGTGTTTGCAGTTTCGTAGTTCTTCATAAAGGATTTCATCATGAACCGTCTTGGTATCCTGTCATATGTTATAGGTTTAATATTAGTAAAACTGCTATTTCATGTGTTATTTGGGATAGACTGATTTATATGTGCAAGTTTAAATTAACCCATGTCTCCTTCTCCCCTTACACTTGTGGTCAAGTTCATCTTCGGGACAGCTGTAGGTGTGTGTCTATTCATCATTCTTTTTTTAAAGTTTTTATTGGAATATAGTTGATATAAAATGTTGTGTTAGTTTCTGCTGTACAACTAAGTAAATCAGATGAACGTATACACATTTCTTGTTGTTCAGTCGCTATGTCTGACTCTTTGCTACCCCGTGAAGTGTAGCCCACCAGGCTTCTTTGTCCGTCACTAAATTTCAGAGATTGCTCAAAACATATCCATATGACCACTCCTTTGTAGATTCTTTTCCCATTGAGAAGAGGTCCCTGTGTTATACAGTAGGTCCTTATTAATTATTCTGTCATTCATGAGGGGGGAGGACATTGAAGGCCTATACTGTATTCTGATCTCTGCCTTTGGGGTAAAACTGAAATGTTAAACACCTGAAAAAAAGGCTGAAATGTTAAAACATAAGTACTTTCTAATAAGTACTTTCTTTTTATTAGCCTTAGTAATGAAAAAGAATCCGAGTGAGGATTGTACCTTTCATTTTTTTTAATCTTTGTATTGTATGTTATGGGTGTGTGCTTAGTCACTAAGTTGTGTCCAACTCTTTGTGACTCCATAGACTATAGCCCGCCAGCCTCCTCTGTCCATGGGCTTTTCCAGACAAGGATACTCGAGTGGGTTGCCATTTCCTCATCCAGGGCGTCTTCCC
Source organism: Neotragus pygmaeus (assembly GCA_006410875.1). Lineage (NCBI taxonomy): Eukaryota > Metazoa > Chordata > Mammalia > Artiodactyla > Bovidae > Neotragus > Neotragus pygmaeus. The sequence continues at coordinate 445,215 of SJYV01001974.1, forward strand.
ATCCCAGGGTTTGAACCTGCATCTCCTGTGTCTCCTGCATTGGCAGGCAGATTCTTTACCACTGAGCCACCTGGGAAGCACGTAGGACAACATAAATCTGCACGTGTTTTAATGTTGCTAAAAAACCAGGCTTCTGTCCTTCCTTCCCTTTAGTGCACATCCATATTGTCATTACCATGCATGCGTGAAGTGTGTCATGAAATTGGGGAAAATGAAGAGGCCATTACTTGAAATATAATGTATATTCCCAAATCTTCATTTTATTTCTGTCTCCCCCAAAATGCCAATCTGATAATATTAACAAACAATTATTGAGCTCTTACTGTTTGCCAGGCACTGTCTTAAATGTTCTTGATGCATTAATTCATTTGTTCCTTATATATATTAATCCTACAAAGTGAGTTGTATTCTCATTATACAGATGAGAAAAGAGACATAGGAGATTAAATACCTCTAAAGTCATACAGCTATTGAGTGGCAGAGTGAAAAGGGAAGGTGATGTTGCTCAGTCGTGTCCGACTTTTTGCGACCCTGTGGACTGTAGCCTACCAGACTCCTCTGTCCATGGGATTTTCCAGGCTTTAGTACTAGAGTGGATTGCCATTTCCTCCTCCAGGGGATCTTCCCAACCCAGGGATCGAACCCGGGTCTCCCACACTGTAGAAAGGGGTCTCCCTTTCTAAATCAGGCTGCCTGGTTGTGTAACCCCAGCTCTCAGCTGTCCTGCTGTGTTGGTGCCGCCATCCTGCTGATAGCCGTTCAGGGAGCTATTCAGGGTCCTTAGTCCACCTCTTCAGCTCCTTCCTTTTCATTTCAGGTCACAGTTTACATTTCCAGAGCATTGCATTCTTTGTCTTCTCTTTCTCCCTCTTCTTTCCTTCTTTCTTGCTCTTCTCTTTATTTGGGGTGTTTCTCATTTTCCACACTAGCTCCTGTCAAGGCCTTCACACAAGCTTTTCTCTCTCCTGGGAGATTCTTATTCTACTTCTGTATCTCCTTTTATTGTTTCTCCTTTCGTGTCTACGCAGCTTTACCAGGCTTTAAAGTTCTGCCTGTTTTCTTTCCTTGGCTTTTGCCCCACTGATCTCTGTGAGGCCCTTTTATCTCATTGGTTCTTTAGTGACAAAGAGAACTTAGAAGTTCTTGAGTGCACGACTGTTTGCAGAACTTATTACAAAATGACGTTTGTAGCTTTTCCCCTTGGTGTACAGAGTTGCCTCTTGGTGTCCACAAAGGACTTGGAACCAGTCCCCCCCCCGGATACCAAAATCTGGTACTCAGGTCCCTTAAATAAAGTGGCATGGTATTTGCATATAACTTACGCGTGTGTGTGCCTGTGCATGTCAAGTTGCTTTAGTCATGCCCAGCTCTTTGCGACCCCATAGCTTGTAGCCCACTAGGGGCTCCTCTGTCCATGGGATCATCCCGACAACAATACTGGAGTGGGTTGCCATTTCCTACTCCAGGGTATCTTCCTGACCCAGGGATTGAACCCAGGTCTTCTACATCTCCTGCATTGGCAGTCAGATTCTTTACCACTAGTGCCACCGTGCACTTCCTCCAGTGTACTTTAAATCATCTCTAGATTACTTATAATACTTAATACAGTGTAATGCTATATAAATAGTTGCTAGTACATGAAGATTCGTTTTGTTTTTGGAACTTCCTAAAAAAAATTTTTTTTTTCTTTTTTCATATTTTTATCTACTCACTGTTAGTTGAATCCATGGATATGGAACCTGTGGAAATGGAGGGCAGGCTGCATGCACATATACTCAGTCTATGTGTGTTAAATAAATAAATGATTATTACTAGTTGTGATATATATACATTATGTATATTAATACATATATGCATTTTTATGTTGACTCTGTTAACCTCGGTCAGTTACAGGCTGTTTCTTATACACATNATACTCAGTCTATGTGTGTTAAATAAATAAATGATTATTACTAGTTGTGATATATATACATTATGTATATTAATACATATATGCATTTTTATGTTGACTCTGTTAACCTCGGTCAGTTACAGGTCAGCAACAATGACCCTCCAACATTTCTTATTAATTTTTCTGTAGTAAAAAAACAATAATTTATGGACACTTAGATTGTCAAGATTTTAAACTAAATTTTTGAGGAGAAATTTAAAGTCTTCAGTCATACCTTCAAAACTTTTATGTGAAATATATTTAAAATCAGCACTAAAGAAATAGAGCAGGAATATATCGGAGGAAAAAAAGTGGTAAAATTTGCTAATATAATATGTTTTGAAGAAACAGAAAAAAATTGGAATCAGAAAGATACTTCCCTGGTTAGTGGCTCTATAAAATGTTTTTCTTATCAGTTTTTATGATTTAGTATTGATAAAGTATATTATCTATATGTAGTCATTTGCCATTCACTGAATCATAAAGAGATTTCTTTGATAGGTCATAAGAGAACTGAACTGTCAAAAATGGTGCATATGAAAGTTGTTAATATACCGTCATACACTACATGTAAATTCAGCAGTGAAGATGTTGATGTTTTTCTATATTCTGGAAACAGTTTTAGTTATATTGGTGTTGCATTGACCCATAGTTTAGCCAGTAGACATTAATGTTTTTCTGTTTTCACAGCTACATACTGTCTTTGTCTCTACTGACTATTGCTTTATGCCATATTTGTGGGATTTAATTGCTCAGTCATATCCGACTCTTTGCAACCCCATGGACTGCAGCACTCCAGGTTTCCCTGTCCTTCACCATCTCCTGGAGTTTGCTTAAACTCATGTCCGTTATCATCCTCTGTCACCCCCTTTTCCTCTTGCCTTCAATCTTTCCCAGCATCAGGGTCTTTCCAGTGAGTTGGCTGTTTGCATCAGGTGGCCAAAGTGTTGGAGCTTCAGCATCAGTCCTTGCAGTGAATTCAGGGTTGACTTCCTTTAGGATTGACTGGTATGAACTTTCTGTCCAAGGGATTCTCAAGAGTCTTCTCCAGCACCACAGTTCAAAAGCATCAATTCTTTGGAGCTCTGTCTTCTTTATGGTCCATCTCTCATGTCTGGACATGACTACTGGAAAAACCATAGCTTTAACTGTACAGACCTTTGTCAGCAAAGTGATTGCTTTTTAATACACTATCTAGGTTGGTGATAGCTTTTCTCCCAAGGAGCAGGCATCTTTTAATTTCATGTCTGCAGTCATCTTCTGCAGTGATTTTAGCACCCAAGAAAATAAAGTCTGCCACTGTTTCCATTGTTTCCCCATTTGTTTGCTGTGAAGTGATGGGACCAGATGCTATGATCTTGGTTTTTTGAATGTTGAATTTTAAGCCAGCTTTTTCACTCTCCTCTTTCACCTTCATCACGAGGCTCTTTATTTCCCCTTCACTTCTGCCATTTTTGGGTGGTTTCATCTGCATATCTGAGGTTACTGATATTTCTCCTGACAGCCTTGATTCCACCTTATGCTTCATCCACCCCAGCATTTTGCATGATGTACTCTGCATATAAGTTAAGTAAGCAGAGTGACAGTGTACAGCCTTGACGTACTCCTTTCCCTATTTGGAACCAGCCTGTTGTTTCCCGTCTTGTTCTAACTATTGCTTCTTGACCTGCATACAGTTTTCAATTTTCCATGTTCTATTTGGCTCAGACACATGAGCATAAAGTAATTAGGCTCTTCAACCCTGATAGAAAGCTTTCTTGCATTAATTCCATCCATTTCAATAATCACATTGCTTATTCCCCCAACAAGCCCTTCACATTCATCTTCCAAATTCTAGTTTCTAGTCCTGAGTTTGAATTCATTTTATTTGTGTGTGTGGTTTTTTAACCTCCTGTAAAATCCATCTCACATTTCACCTCATTATCTGTGCCTTGATTAATACTTTTTAGTTTTATACTTACCTATTGGAAGAGTATTTGTCCTCAGTAGGATTACAGGCAAAGACAGAGTTTTCTATGTATTATGTATCCCTCCAAAATAATCTGTTTTAAGGTTAAGGTTTTAGATTAAAGTATGTCAGAAAATAAAGAATATGCTATATTTAAGGACATTTAGGAAAAAAATTGTTCTGTAAGCTCCCTTGGTAACCCATTCTAATAGCAAATTATTGATACTTACTCTGCATCCATGATATTGCAGTAAATCTAAAGCAAACATAAAACACTTCTTCCTTATATACGATGGGTAATAATTGTTTTATCATGTCGTCAGTTAATAATTGGTCACATCAATAGTCCCTTGTGGCTTTTCCTCTATGTATTACCTTTTTTTAAAAAAAAAAAAGAATAAATCTAATTATATTTTAAACTGATTTTTGACATAAAATGTAAGCNATATACGATGGGTAATAATTGTTTTATCATGTCGTCAGTTAATAATTGGTCACATCAATAGTCCCTTGTGGCTTTTCCTCTATGTATTACCTTTTTTTAAAAAAAAAAAAGAATAAATCTAATTATATTTTAAACTGATTTTTGACATAAAATGTAAGCAAAATATTCATTCAAATATATCATTATGGGAAAAAGTTTTATGCCTTTTTTTGTGCCCACATAATAAAGGAGAAATCTTACATATGCTCTGTCTTCTCTTGCTATGGTTTTTGAAGGTGTCACATAAAAACTTGTGTCTAATTCCAAATTTCAGTGGTCCATGTCAAAGCAGTATCATGACAGGATTTAATAGACTGCATCTCCCATGATGCGGGACTAAGGGTTAACTGATTATTTCAGTGGCATTTTTAATGTGCCATTCTCCAGTTCATTAGCAATACAGGAAGGCTAAGCGTTTAGCAAATTGTGTATAAGCAGAAGCCATCCATAATCCAGGTAGAGAAATCACATGTTTAAAAACCATATTGAGGTAGTAAGCTTTGTGTAGTAAGGACTCTAAATGACTAGAATCTTGCTAGTCATTTTATGAAGCAGTTTTTTTAAGACTGTAAAAGCATCTTCCTTGTTCCGAGACCATTGTTTATTTTTTATTTAAAGCCTTTTTAAGCTGATTTGGTTCTTTGGAAAGTACTTTCATTTAACATGTTTAAATGTTGTCATGGTTCTCTTCAGTCTGTATTTGTGTAAAATAATTATGCTTAGACAAAAGTCTTTATGTGTGCACTGATTGATTTTTTTTTATGCATATAGTGTGACTTTTTTGTTTATTTTTGCATCTGGGGATATAAGATCTAGCATATTGATTCTTTTTGATTGTCATACTTAAAACGTATGTATGTGAGGAGATTGTGTATTTGGTACATGAGTATAACAGATAATAAAATTAAGAAATGTCAAGTTTAGTGGATAAGATCAGCTCTCTTTTGAAAGAAAATAACCTTATCTGCTTTGAGAGTGAAAGTGAAAGTCGCTTAGTCCTGTCCGACTCTGCAACCCCATGGGCTATATAGTCCATGAAATTCTTTAGGCCAGAATACTGGAGTGGGTAGCCTTTGCCTTCTCCAGGGGATCTTCCCAACCCGGGATCGAACCCAGGTCTCCTGCATTGCAGGCAGATTCTTTACCAGCTGAGCCACAAGGGAAGCTCCCGCTCCTGCTTTAAGTGTATAATAATTTGGGAGGACCTAATTTCCAGTGCAGTAACTGGTGTCATTTTTTTTTTGTAATCAGAAAGTTGAAATACAAGTGATTGTATTATACTTCAGTTTGAGAAAAACTATTTCCAGAAGAAAGACACATGCTATAGGACTTGGGCATGTAAGGGAATCTGAGAATACACGTTGATCAGAGTTTACGTAGCACTTGCCCAAGGAGAAAGAGTGACTGAACCTGATAGTCGTGAATAGCAGTCATTAGAGAAACATTTGCTGTGGTTCATTTCTTTTTCCACTCTACCATCAAAACAGCTTTCTCTAAGATCATTAATGNAATACACGTTGATCAGAGTTTACGTAGCACTTGCCCAAGGAGAAAGAGTGACTGAACCTGATAGTCGTGAATAGCAGTCATTAGAGAAACATTTGCTGTGGTTCATTTCTTTTTCCACTCTACCATCAAAACAGCTTTCTCTAAGATCATTAATGACCTTGACTCTAAACCCAGTAGGCGCTCGTATCTCTCATCCCTGTGCTCTCAGATTTGACACTTTCTTCCTTTCTCTCCCTCTTAATGTTTCCCTGTTTCCATGCAGATCTTTTCCTACATGTTTGATACAAATTTAAAAGCTCATTTTACCAAGTTTATAATTTTATATCCTATTTAACACATTGCATTTTTTTTACATGAACAATAATGACTGCTGTATGGATATCCTATAATCTAAAAACCAGAGAAAATTTCAAAAGACAGGTTCAGTTTAGAAAACTTTTCTGCCATGATATAATGCATTAAAATCATTTTGAAACTGTATGTAAAGAAGTGGACTGTTAGACAATGTGATGTAATTTTAACAGTGTCCTTATGATTGAAAGACTAATCATGGGCAATATGGAAAGCGAGAAGGAAGCGAGACCTTTGTCAAGTCAGTGGAAGCTTTCTCTCAGTGAAGTAACAGCCATATCATGTGTCTGAGGTCTCTTGCATTGTAATGTTCCGTGACTCTCGAATTAGTGCAGCAGGGAAGTCTGGGTCGCTTTCTGAACTCCATCAGTTTATTCTGTGATGGCTGTAATTATTATAGATTGTAGTGTACATACACATTAAAAATTAATTTTAAAATGCCCTGTTTACTACTTTATTAAATTGTCATGTGGCATAGTTTTCTTTCTAGTGAATCTAAATACCTATCATGTGAATTTATCTAATTTTTGTATTTGTTTATATAGACCTGTAACAGCTACAGTAAGTGATTTTTATTTGCATTTGAAAGCATGTAATCAGCCCATAGTGATTAATGATTATGAAGCTATATTTTCAAATAAGAATTTGAATACCAATATGGAGTTGTGAAAAAAAAAAAAATCATGTTTAAGTAACAATATATTGAATTAAGAATAGTCCCTGTAATGGTCTGGTGTTAAATTGAAATTTCACATCTTTTTTTCTGTTTTCACATATTTTTTCTATTCTTCAGCAGATTGTAGTTCTTGATTCTTATGCCTTATATGAATTCTTGAGTCATTTATTTTCAAAAAATTGTGTCTTATTAGGGAAGTTGAAAAAATTGTTCCACTAGTGTATTCATTTAGCTAAAAATCAGATCACACATTTTATTTACTTAAACCCATCTGTACTTATTTTACCAGCAACATATTTGGTCTGCGGCCTGTGGATTATGCAGAGAGTAAAGATATGAAATCACTGTTGCTGCTACCGGAGAAGAAGGAGTCCTCATCAATCAGCCATTGCTCAGTAGTGAGTATGGATGTAGCCTTGGGACATTTATGTGTTTTATTTAAATTGATTATAAAATGAACAAAATGCAAAATTTCTAGTTAGTGAACTGCTTTCATTCACCAGTTGAGCACTTTCTATGAAGTAGCTGTTGTGATTTCAAAGACATAATCAGAATAAATCAACAAATATTTATTGTTTTCCCCCCTCCATATATTAGGTAGCATTCATATAGCAGTAAATATGACTGATAGAACTCTTATTCTCAAGAAGTATACTTTCTAATGAGAGCTAGGAAAGATATAGACTGTTGATATATATATTAATATAAATGAAATCATTTGAAACTTACAAATGAGTTCTTTGAAGAAGACTTTATAGAGTGTAATAGACTAGAGGTTGTGGGCTTCAAGAAAGGTACCATTTTACCTGGGTCATCGAGGGGAGCCTTTAAAGAACTGATATTTGGTCTGAAACCTGATTAATGTCAAGGGAGCACCCAGGTGAATATCTGGAGGACAAGTGTTCTAGCAGAGGGAACAGCAAGCGTGTAGGTCCCTCAGTGGCTGACCTTGGTATGTCTGAAGGTTAGAGAGAAAGTCATTATTGCTGGTGACTCAGTTCAGTTCAGTTGCTCAGTCGTGTCTGACTCTTTGCGACCCCATGAACCGCAGCACTCCAGGCCTCCCTGTCCATCACCAACTCCCAGAGTCTACCGAAACCCATGTCCATCGAGTCGGTCATGTCATCCAACCNGCATATCTGAGGTGTTGATATTTCTCCCGGCAATCTTGATTCCAGCTTGTGCTTCTTCCAGCCCAGTGTTTCTCATGATGTACTCTGCATATAAGTTAAATAAGCAGGGTGACATTATACAGCCTTGACGTACTCCTTTTCCTATTTGGAACCAATATGTTGTTCCATGTCTGGTTCTAACTGTTGCTTCCTGATCTGCATGTAGATTTCTCAAGAGGCAAGTCAGGTGGTCTGGTATTCCCATCTCTTTCAGAATTTTCCACAGTTGATTGTGATCCACACAGTCAAAGGCTTTGGCACAGGGCATGTCTAAGAGTAATGGGAAAACCACTGAAAGAATTTAAAGCAAGGAATGGTATAATCTGATTTATACTTTAGAAAGTTCACTCTGGCAGCTTCTAATCAGAAGATGGGGCTGCAGCAAGAGTGGCAGCAGGGAGGTTATTTGGACTGTTTCTTGGTAAAGAAGAGAGAGAGACCATGATGACCTGGATTAAGGGAACAGCAATGGAAGTTGTGAGAAGTAATGAGATTAGTATGTATTTTTGAGTTAGTGCCAACCGAACTTTTGGATAGATTATAGGCGAAGTGTGGAGAAAGAGTAGAATTAATATGACTTAGGCTTCACTGTTTTCTCAGATGGTAAAGAATCTACCTGCAATATGGGAGACCCAGGTTTGATCCCTAGGTCAGGAAGATCCCCTGGAGTAGGAAATGGCAGCACAGTCCAGTATTCTTGCCTGGAGAATTCCATGGACAGAGGATCCTGCGGGTTACAGTCCATAGGATCGCAAAGAGTCAAACCCCACTGAGTGACTAACACTTCCACTGTTTACTTTAGCAACGGAGGAGATGGGGGTGCCATTTGCTGCCTTTTGGAAAGAATGCCTATTTCTTAGGAACCTGTAGTTTAGTCGGGAATGTGGATGTAAAAAATATTATTACACACTGCAGTGAATTTGTAATAGATGCCATACAAATATATAGTAGAGTCTTAAAGAAAGAAGCTGATTTTAAGAGGGATCAGAAGAGAAGGTAACATGATGTCTAAGTAAGCCTTTAAAGGTACAGGTTTTAGCAAGATATCTAATACTGTGTTATATTGGCTGCAAATAACAGAAAACATTCATTCAGATACTTAAAGAATGTATTCTCTTGTATAATCTCAATATACGACAGCTCTTGTTATAATTTGGCTTAGCAGTTACAAGGCTGCACCGAAGATCTAAATTCTTTCTGTTCTTCTGCTTCACTGTATTTATTGTGGTGGCTGTGTCCTCACTAATCTTCCTCCTGGTGATTGCCACAATTCCAGATACAACAGTGTCCAGTGTTAGGACTGAAACCTTTCCCAGAAGCCTTCCAGTGGACTTCTTATGTCTTATTGGTCAGAACTGGTCACATAATTACTTTTGACATAACGTTGTGGTTGAAGGTAGTGTCAATCTTTGAAGGTCTGAATAGAACTGGGACTCTACTAGAGTCTAGAGGGAGTGAGGAAGGGATTTTCATTGCCCACTGCAATCAGGTACACGAAGCAGAAATAGAAGCCCAGATCTAAGGAACAGCTGTTCAGAGACAGGGAGACATAAAGGACCTTAGAAATTTGAGAAACTAGAATTTAGTGTGAGAGGAACATGAGGTGCATTAAAGAGGAATTGGAAGTAAAGACCTTGAGCTCTCTGTGGAGGAGGAGAGACTTTATTCCCCAGTTAGTGAGGCACCCTCAGTGTGTCTCTCAGTGGAATGGGACTCTGGGGGATAGTGAGGGCGGGCTGGGACTGAAGACTGGTGAGGAGGCTGTTGTTGTGTGTCCATGTGAAGTGGAGAGGATTGGAACTACAAGTGGTGTTGGGGATATGCGTGTGAAGTGAAGATGAGAGGCTTTAAAGAGAGGGGTGATGGACTCTGCTCAGATGGGGGAAAATGAGAGAAAAGGGTAAACTGAGATCTAGAACTGTTGAGAGAAGGCTTCTTGTCCAGTAAGGGCAGCAGAGTAGTGATTGACCTGATTGTTTAAGATAAGGAGGTAACTGAAGTTGTTTATAATTTGAGGTGGTCGTTTCTTGGGCTCCAAAATCACTGCAAATGGTGACTGCAGCCATGAAATTAAAAGACACTTGCTCCTTGGAAGAAAAGCTGTGACAAACCTAGACAGTGTATTAAAAAGCAGAGACATCACTACCAACAAAGGTCCATCTAGTCAAAGCTATAGTTTTTCCAGTAGTCATGTACAGATGTGAATTTTGGACCATAAAGAAGGCTGAGGACTGAAGAATTGATGCTTTTGAAGTGTGGTACTGGAGAAGACTCTGAGAGTCTTAGACAACAAGGAGAACAAACCAGTCAGTCTGCAGTCCATGGAGTCACTAAGTCAGACATGACTGAGCAACTGAACTGAAACTGAAAGGAAATCAACCCTGAATATTCATTGAAAGGACTGATGCTGAAGCTGCTGCAATACTTTGGCCATCTGATGCAAAGAGCAAACTCATTGGAAAAGACCCTGATGCTGAGAAAGATTGAGAATAAGACGAGAAGGGGGCAACAGAGGATAAGAGAGTTGGGTGGCATCATCACCACGGTAGACATGAGTATGTGCAAACTCCAGGCGACAATGAAGGACAAAGAAGCCTGGCATGCTACAGTCAGTCTATGGGGTCGCACAGTGCTGGACTTGACTGAGCAACTGAACAACAGGAGATGCTATCACAGGCTGGTTACCCTTTTTCTTTGAAAACTCTTAATCTCCTTGCTCCAGGCATCAGCCTTGGAAGTGTGCCCTACCTATTGACCTGGAAGAGAACTTAGAAATCAGCAGTTTGATTTCCCCTTGTTTTATAAATGAGAAAACTGATATGTAGTGTGATTTGCTCAGGGTTAGCCCACCACAGAAAAAAACAAAACAAAACAAAACACATTCCCCGCCCCCCGCCCCCTATAGATCAATTAGAAGTTGAGTGAATTCAGAATATTAACAAAATTTTAAGTCAGTATTCATTCGGTCCTATTGTACTTAACTATATTAATTGATCCTTACTCTATTCATTTGGACTTGGATTCTGCTGGCAGAACATAATGTAACTAAGTTGTCATTTGCCAATATTTCTTTTATGTTAGAAATGAGAAAAGGATTATTTTAGATGTGTCAAAAATAAAGATATGTTAATGGTATTATTGGAATCTGAGAGTGGGAATCTTCCTCTTAATTTAGGCTTCCAGTTACTCTTGTGTTTTTGTTAAATGTAAGAAACCTACATTTTGTGCATGTCACATGGACACTGCCCATGAGTGAACATCATTATTTCCTCTCTTAATGGTAGATAACTTGACTAAGGAAATGATCACGAACGGTAATGATTCCTTAAGTTTTAAAGAGTTGTTTCTTTGTGTATCCTCACTAAAGACAAGATCTGGGATCTTCTTTGCCAAATAGCATCAGTCCCCCTTTCACTCGTCTCTTTCAGCCACATAGGCTGCCTTGCTGTTTCTGAATCCCCCAGACAACGTCCCCATTTGAGGTCCTTGGTGCTAGCAGTTTTCTCCACCAGGAACAAATGTAGGGAGCCAGATATACACATGGCATGCTTCCTCACTTCCTCTGGCTCTTGTTGTAGTTTTTTAAACTCCGTTTATGATAAACTCATTAATTTTGATAAATTCAGAGTAACTAATTTTTCCAAGAAAAAGTTTCATATCAAATTATTCCTTAGATACGTTTATTTAATGCCAATGTACATAGTATCTAATATCTCTAAAAACAGATTATTGAACCTTTGGATTATTTTCTGAACAGCTTTTGAATCTCCTGATTCTGAGACCTTTGCTTACTCAAAACAAATGCCTCCACACTCCCACCTCCTGCCCCAAATTAGACATGTGGCTTTGACAGCTCTTTGCTTGATTTTGTTTATTTATTTTTAATAGCTTTCCTTAATTATAAATTAGTGCCAGTTTCTGTTTTTTATTCAAACTTAGAAACTAGATAGAAAAATGCTTGACCCACTTTGGTGCTTTCCTGAGGTTGATGGAATGTCATATGCTATATTTACAATTGATATCTTTTTCACTTTTTATTTTGTGCAGAGAACTCATTTAGCTGAAGTGGAGTTATAAAAATTGGAAAATAATGTGTTCCATTTAGAACTACTTTATGATGCTCATTTGTAAACTGACAAGAATATTTGAAATACTGTTTTTTAACATGATTATAATATAGTAATTGATTGATAAAGTAGACTGAACTATTTTCATGCTATGGAGTGTTTACAGTGTTTAGGTTAAACATAGTTACCTCATGTTATAACTGAGTGAATAGGAAAGATAAATGGACAGAAATGTGATGTTAGTATGTGTGTGGTGTGTGCACAGCACGTCCAGTAAAACCTCTGTAACTTGAACCTTTGAGAAAAGTAGTTCAGGAAGCTGAAACTTTAAGTGCTGAATATTGTCATTAAAAAAACTTTATAGAAATGTTTTTTAAAATGTCATGAATACATACTGGCTTAATAGATAATAGAATCCTATTTAATGCATTTTGGGTGAATGAATTATTGAGATCAGTCTGTTTAGAGATGTAGCCAGCAATTTACATGTAATATTGTAGAGCATCAGACCAGATAAATTATCATTATGCAGATATGTGAAGTGAATATTTAAGTATAAATTTCCTCTAATCTAGTTGCTGAACTATACTGGTAATTTATACCTGCAGTGTTTCACTCATGTTCTGTGGAACATCTGAGAGCCTAGAGGTCCAGAATACTTAGACACTAGTACATGTAGGAGGGTCCTTTGTGTTGTATTTGAAAATTAAAGTATTATGTCTTGCTTTTTATCTTGTAATACAGTAGTGCTCATTTACCTTTTCTTTCTTATCTGCTGGATCATTGCCTTTTTTCATCAGGTAGCTTTTGGCTAACTCTCATTCCAATTTCTTGGAGTTAAATTTCTAGTCTTTTTTTGTCTCCTGTAAATTCTAAGTCTTTCTATTAAAGTAAAAATATTATTCTTTGTTAGAGCACTTCCCTTTTCATAAACTGCAGTGACTTATTTCTGTTGGTAAATCCTGTATAATAACTTCAGTATTCCCTTGTATGTTTTTACTTTGTTGGTTTTGAAAAATAATTCTTTCATTGTTAAAATTTTGTTTTCTGTCTTTGAGATCAGTGCTGTTCTAGAAGCCTTGGTGTTTTTTTCATTTTTTATGTAATCTCAGTTTAAACACATCTGGTTGGATTTAGCTCTGTTGGAGTAAGTTAGTTTGGGAGAGATAGAGAATTGATCATTTTAAGTGGGTATTTGGGGTTATCTTATAAAAAGGTGTGGCTTACTGGTAACAGAATGAAGTTAGAAAACCCTAGAGAGATCCACTTTAGAATCAAGGAAACAAGACACCCTAGCTATAGAGAGGTATCCCAAATGGTGTTTTATTGGGGGCAAAGGGTAAAGAAATAGAAAAACGGTTATCCAGATGCACTGAGCTTTAAGGTTCTGAGTGACAATTCAATGGAAATTATTGGGAATTACTAGATAAAGTAGAGAAATCCAAGTTCATATCAGTTAAAACTCAATTTAATCTTCTCTAGCCTTTAAATGTTTTTGACACTATGGCATCGCCTCTTCTATTGACAGGTAAACACTGGTCAGCGTCGGGATGGGCCTCTTGCACTTATAGGCAGTGGACTTTCTTCTGAACAACAGAAAATGCTCAGTGAGCTTGCAGTGATTCTTAAGGCTAAGAAATGTGCTGAGTTTGACAGTACAGGTGAGGATTATTGATTTATTTAGTTTGGGTAGAAGAGAATTTTAAATGGGTAATTCCATTGTAGAACTCACCTTGATGATTTATACATTTTACCCATTGGAGTCTGACTACTTTGAATCTGGTAATAAATTCTAAAATGTTTCTACAGTTATAAATTACTTACAGTCTTCATTTAGTTAGGAAATATATATAAAGTTTAAAGCTTTGCCCCTATTTTAGGGCATATGTCAGAAGAGCAATTTTATGAGTTTGCTAATGACAGATAAATGGTCAAACAATGATCTGCCTGCCAATGCAGAAGGTGTGGCTTCGATCCCTGAGTTGGGAATATCTCCTGGAGGAGGAAAGGGTATCCCATTCTAGTATTGCCTGGAGAAGCCCATGGACAGAGGAACCTGGCAGGCTATAGTTCATAGCATCACAAAGACCCAGACATGACTGAACACACACATACACTCTGTGTGGCATTAAGATTTATGACTTATGATCTAATTTTTCATGTTGGTAGCCATAATAGAGAATGAAACTAAATAAAGAAGTCTTTACCGAAGTATAAAAATTGTTGCCTTTGAAGAAAATTCAGATGTAAGTGGACTAGTTAAATAATTGTTTTGGTTTATATTTCTGTTTCTCTTACTGCTTTTTTTGTATTATAGTAACTCATGTCATTGTTCCTGGTGATACAGTTCAAAGCACCCTGAAATGTATGCTTGGAATTCTCAGTGGATGCTGGATCCTAAAATTTGAATGTAAGTACTGGATTTGGGAGAATTACAAAGGGAATTAAATAGACTAATTTCATTTTTTAATTGCAGTATTGCCAGTAATTATTTAAGGACCTTATGCTAATGTTTTTTACCTCTGTTTAGTCCCTACACTTTGAAAAAGCTTTTCATATTAATGGTATCATTTAGGTGTTCTTGATAAAAGTATACAAGTATGTTCTCATTTCAAAATCTTCTTGTAATACCAAGTATTTTAATCCAGAGTAAATGGATCCTGTAATAGACCTGTAAGCTTAAGCAATCTGTGTTACCATTATTGTTGTTGTTTAGTCGCTCAGTCATGTCAGACTCTTTGTGGCCCCATGGACTGTAGCCAGACAGGCTCCTCGGTCAATGGGATTTTCCAGGCAAGAGTACTGGAGTCAGTTGCCATTTCCTTCTCCGGGGCATCTTCCTGATCCAGGAATCAAACCCGCATCTCCTAATTGGCAGATGAATTCTCTACCACTGAGTCATCTGGGAAGTCCATATTGCCAATGTATGATATATTTAACTCAATAAATGCTTATTTTAAATATATGACTATTAAGTGAAATTAGTTTATTGCTTTTCCTTGTGATGTCTAAAAACTTATCTGCATAACTCTCTTTAGCTCTCTCAGCTAATATGGTTTGTTTTAGGAAGGTCTTTGGAAATCGAGACTGCCTTGTACCACCTGCTGCTGCTGCTAAATCGCTTCAGTTGTGTCCGACTCTGTGCGACCCCATAGATGGCAGCCCACCAGACTCCCCTGTCCCTGGGATCCTCCAGGCAATTGTACCACCTGATTGGGGGCAATTACACTAGCTATTCTCGAAACCTCTGATGAAAATGTGTTCCCGTTACTCCTTTCTAGTTAGCAGTCAACCCCCTTCACCTTTGCTGCTGCCTCTCACCTTCCCAGCTCTCACCTATTTGTTTCACCTAGGACTTAACAAAATAAAAAGAAAGTTTGTACAAGGTTATTTTCTACTCAATCATTAAAGTATCTTCTGCTTTTGAAATGACAACTAAAATAGGACAATGAAATGACCTTTTTGCTAACTGATTTGTTTATAAAAAGAAAAGTGTCTGTTAAAGAGGGACCTGAGAAGTCCTGTCATGATACAGTTGAATATCTTGATCTTAGAGGTAGTTGTGTTACATAGTCTACATATATGATTAAATGTCAGGTCTGTGTGCACACACATAGAAATGATGAATGTATAACTGATGAAATCTGAATAAGTTCTTTGGACTGTATCAATGTCAAATTCTTGGTGCTGATAATTGTGCTATTGTTGTGTAAGATATTAACACTGGATACTAGAAAAAGTATTTCCAATCACCTGTGAATCTATAATTATTTCAAATTTAAAAATTAAAGAATAGTGAGTGTTTTTAATGAACCTTTCTTTGTAAGAAGCAAATGATGGGTTAGAGGTAGTTTTGAAAAATCTTTTGTTTTATAGACTTTTACTTTCAAGGTTTTATGGTAGAGTTGCTTGATTTGATGAAAGCCTTAATTATATTATTAACTTAATCTGTTGTTTTAAATTAACTCGGTTGGTAGAAAGTTTTCTTTTAGCGGTTGATATTTCATCTCAGTAAAATACAGCTACCACTTTTCTTTTGATGGTTGTCTCCACTGATTTGGTCTGTGACATGCATAACTACAGTGCCACTCTGTCTGTTCTAGTCTGTATCTGTTACTCTACTCTGCCAGTCAGCCAAGCTAAACAGTATGAGAATAAGTTGGACTGATTGGCCACTATGTAGAAAAGAAGGTTTTTCTTTAGTTCCTTATTTTTGGACCTTTGTTTCCCTTTCAGACCTGTGTCAAGTCTTACTGGGCCTCAGTATTTTAAAAATGGACCTAAAATGTTTCCATGATTATAGATGTTTTTGTACTGAACTTTTGCCAAATACCTTGCCAGTGGTTATAGAAAGGAATGAATTTTCATAGTAATAAGAATCTCAGTAATAAAGAAGCTATGTAAAATTTTAAATATTAAGGCACTTACCACTTAACCCTGTAAGTCTAGTTGTGAATTTGCTGAACTTGCATCTTGTTACATATACAGACTACATGATTCATTTCCATAAAATCTGCCTTCTTAAGAAATGGAAGTTTTATCACTTTAATGGCTTGGCCATGTCATTTTTATAGAATCACTAATGGACTCAAGCTGACTTAACAGTGTGCCATTTGGTGATTGTCACAGTAGTGAATAACATACTCAGGATAAAAGGTGGATGGAATCTCTTACTGAACTTCATATCCCCATATTTTCTAATTCACAGTACAAAGAGGAACAGGTTCAGGGTTTGAGACAATGAATTTAAATAGTTGCTGGGTTTAGTTGCAAGAACACTTTCTTTCCTAATATATTTTTCTATTGTTTTGTTGTTCTTAATGTCAGACAACTTAATGTGATTTTTAAAAACATGTTGAGAGCTATTCAAAATCAGTTGAAAATCATCTATATTAAAGAATGATATGGGAGCCAAAGCTTTCAAAACTAATCACAAAGATCTATGAGTTATTAAAACTAGATTTTATGTTTGATATATTCACTAACCTGTCTCTTATACACATCTTAGACTAATTTCATTTTTTAATTGCAGTNAAAAAAAAAAATTTACTTCATAAGTGATTTCCACAGTGGCTTTAAGTTACTCTTGGATTTCAGAATGCAAAGAGAAATATCAACAATCTCAGATATGCAGATGATATCACTCTAATAGCAGAAAGTGAAGAGGTACTAAAGAGCCTCTTAATGAGGTTGAAACAGGAGAGTAAAATACTTGCTGAGAGAGAACAAGATGGCGGAGGAGTAGATGGATGTGGATCTCTCTCCAAGGATACATCAGGAATACACCTTCAGACACAGAAGTGAATGCAGAGCACCAACTAAGAGTGGACCTGAGCAATGGAAAAGAATATATAGAACCATGCAAAACTCGGTAGGATTCAAAGGAACCAGGGGGAAAAACAGGAGTGTTAGTAAGAATGGACCTGCTCTCAGCAGGTCAGGGAATTGAAGCAGGGGTCAGATCCCCACATCAGGGCAATTGTCTGAGTCAGAGGAGAAACATTTAAAGCTGAATGTGAAACAGCTGATCTGTGGCAGCCTAAACGGAATGAGAATCAGACAGTCCTTGCCACAGCCATACATACCCTGGACAGGGATGCCTACCTGGAAAGCGCAGAAGCTGGATGCTGGAGTTTAGGGATTCTGGAGCCATCCCAGGGCAAGGGCTTCTGCTGACTGCAGAGAGGTGGATTGAGGGGATGTGAGGGAGGAGATCGTGGTGGGAAGAGAGAAGTTTATAGCAATACAATCCTAACCCAAGAAACAAGAAAAACATCAAATAGACAACATAACTATACACCTAAAACAACTGGAAAAAGAAGAACAAAACTCCCAAAAATTGGTAGAAGGAAAGAGATCATAAAGATCTGAGCGGATAAATGAAAAAGAAATGAAAGAAACAATAGTAAACTAAAAGCTGCTTCTTTGAGAAGATAAACAAAATTGACAAACCTTTAGCCAGACTCATCAAGAAAAAAAGAGAGAAGAATCAAATCAACAAAATTAGAAATGAAAAAGGAGAGTTTACAACAGATAACAGAGAAATAAAAGGGATTATAAGAGACTATTATTATGAACAACTATATGTCANAGAAATGCAAATCAAAACCACAATGAGGTACCATCTCACGCCAGTCAGAATGGCTACTACCCAAAAGTCTACAAGCAATAAATGCTGGAGCGGGTGTGGAGAAAAGGGAACCCTCTTACACTGTTGGTGGGAATGCAAGCTCATACAGCCACCATGGAGAACAGTGTGAAGATTCCTTAAAAACTGGAAATAGAATTGCCATACAACCCAGCAATCCCACTGCTGGGCATACACACCGAGGAAACCAGAACTGAAAGAGACACGTGTACCCCAATCTTCATCGAAGCACTGTTTATAATAGCCAGGACATGGAAGCAACCTAGATGTCCATCAGCAGATGAATGGATAAAGAAGCTGTGGTACATACACACAATGGAATGTTACTCACCTATTAAAAAGAATACATTTGAATCAGTTCCAGTGAGGTGGATGAAACTGGAGCCTACTACACAGAGTGAAGTGAGCCAGAAAGAAAGACAATACAGTATATTAACACATATATATGGAATTTAGAAGGATGGTAACGATGACCCTGTATGCGAGACAGCAAAACAGACACAGATGTAAAGAACAGACTTTTGGACTCTGTGGGAGAAGATGGATGGGATGACTTGAGAGAATAGCATTGAAACATGCATATTACCATACGTGAAACAGATCACCAGTCCAGGTTTGATGCATGAGACAGGGCGCTCAGGGCTGGTCCACTGGGATGACCCAGTGGGATGGGGTGGGGAGGGAGGTGGGAGGGGGATTCAGGCTGGGGAGCACATGGGCACCCATGGCCAATTCATGTCAGTGTATGGTGAGAGCCAGTACAGTAAAGTAATTGGCCTCCTATGAAAACAAATTAATAATAATTTAAAAAGAAATCCCAAACTCCGTTGCCTGCTAGTAAAATGGAGGGACTTCCTAGTTGGTCCAGGGGTTAAGACTTCAACTCAGTGCTCCCAATGCAGGGGGCACAGTTTCAGTACGTGGTCGGGAAACTACATCCCCCATGCTGCAACAGGTGCAGCCAAAAAATACCCAAATAGATAAATGAATTCTTATTAAAAGAAGACAAAATTAAAATGCAACCACCACCGAGCTTCCCAGGTGGCGCTCGTGGTAAAGAATCTGCCTGCCAATGCGGGAAACACAAGAGATGAGGGTTCGATTCCTGGGTCTGGAAAATCTCCTGGAGGAGGAAATGGCAACCCGTTCCACTATTATTGCCTGGGAAATTCCATAGACAGCGGAGCTTGGCAGGATACAGCCCACGGGTCACAGAATCAGACATGACTGAGCGTGCACGTGTGCATGCATGCACGCGTGGACACACACACACACACACACACACAACTACCATATATCCCAGCAATGCTTTCCTCACATTTATCCCCAAGAAATGAACATTTATGTTCATACAAAAATCTGTACATTTGTAGCCGCTTTATTCACTATAGGCTAGACTGGAAACAGACTGGACACAGATGTTCTTCAGCAGGTAAACGGTTAAAATCTGGAGTACTGCCTTCCAAGGAGTAGGGTTCAGCGCTGAAAAGGAGCAAGCGCTTGATACAGTCAACAACCTGGATGAACCTTCAGAGAATTCTGTGCCTGGAAAAAGCCAATCACGAAAGGTTACGTACTTCCTTTTACTTAGCATCCTTGAAGTGACAAAACTATAGCAATATAGAGGCTTCCCCAGTGGTCCAGTGGCTAAGACTCCATACACCCAGTGCAGGGGGCCCGGGTTTGATCCCTGGTCAGGAAACNAATTCTGTGCCTGGAAAAAGCCAATCACGAAAGGTTACGTACTTCCTTTTACTTAGCATCCTTGAAGTGACAAAACTATAGCAATATAGAGGCTTCCCCAGTGGTCCAGTGGCTAAGACTCCATACACCCAGTGCAGGGGGCCCGGGTTTGATCCCTGGTCAGGAAACTACATCCCACATGCTTCAACTAAAGATGCCCCATGCTGCCACTAAACATGCCCCATGCTGCCACTAAGCATGCCCCATGCTACCACTAAGACCCGGCACAGCCAAATAAAAAATAAGTATTAAAAAAAAACAAACTATAGCAATATGGAACAGATCAGTGGTTGCCCAGGGTTACGGAAGGGGTCAGGGCAGAAGGAAAGCAGGTGTGGCTGTAAAACGACAGTATGAGGAATCCTTGTGTGAACAGACGGAGACATTCTGTATCTTTACTGTATCAGCGTCAACATCCTGGCTGTGATACTAGAGTGTGGAAAGATATTACTGGATTTTCCCTGTAGCTCAGACGGTAAAGAATCTGCCTGCAATGCAGGAGACCTGGGTTCGATCCCTGGGTCAGTAAGATCCCCTGGAAAAGGGAATGGCAATCCACTCCAGTATTCTTGCCTAGAGAATCCCATGGACAGAGGAGCCTGGCAGGCCACAGTCCATGGGGTCGCAAAGAGTCGGACACGACTAACACTACAAGATGTGACTGTTCTGGAAACTGGGTGCCCAATTCCCAGAGTACCTGAAAGAGTACCTTGCTTCTCTGCATTATGTCCTGCAACTGCATGTGAATCGATGCATATCTCACAGCTAAAAGTTTGTTTAAAAAGCTTACATCGGGACTTCCCTGGTGGTCCAGGGTCTAACTCCATGCCGGGGGGCCAGGGTTTAATCCCTGGTCAGAGAGCTAGATCCCACATGCTACAACTAGGACCCAGCCCAACCAAATAAATAAAAAATAAATATTTTTTAAAACTTACATAAAATATATAAATGTATNTATAACTGATGAAATCTGAATAAGTTCTTTGGACTGTATCAATGTCAAATTCTTGGTGCTGATAATTGTGCTATTGTTGTGTAAGATATTAACACTGGATACTAGAAAAAGTATTTCCAATCACCTGTGAATCTATAATTATTTCAAATTTAAAAATTAAAGAATAGTGAGTGTTTTTAATGAACCTTTCTTTGTAAGAAGCAAATGATGGGTTAGAGGTAGTTTTGAAAAATCTTTTGTTTTATAGACTTTTACTTTCAAGGTTTTATGGTAGAGTTGCTTGATTTGATGAAAGCCTTAATTATATTATTAACTTAATCTGTTGTTTTAAATTAACTCGGTTGGTAGAAAGTTTTCTTTTAGCGGTTGATATTTCATCTCAGTAAAATACAGCTACCACTTTTCTTTTGATGGTTGTCTCCACTGATTTGGTCTGTGACATGCATAACTACAGTGCCACTCTGTCTGTTCTAGTCTGTATCTGTTACTCTACTCTGCCAGTCAGCCAAGCTAAACAGTATGAGAATAAGTTGGACTGATTGGCCACTATGTAGAAAAGAAGGTTTTTCTTTAGTTCCTTATTTTTGGACCTTTGTTTCCCTTTCAGACCTGTGTCAAGTCTTACTGGGCCTCAGTATTTTAAAAATGGACCTAAAATGTTTCCATGATTATAGATGTTTTTGTACTGAACTTTTGCCAAATACCTTGCCAGTGGTTATAGAAAGGAATGAATTTTCATAGTAATAAGAATCTCAGTAATAAAGAAGCTATGTAAAATTTTAAATATTAAGGCACTTACCACTTAACCCTGTAAGTCTAGTTGTGAATTTGCTGAACTTGCATCTTGTTACATATACAGACTACATGATTCATTTCCATAAAATCTGCCTTCTTAAGAAATGGAAGTTTTATCACTTTAATGGCTTGGCCATGTCATTTTTATAGAATCACTAATGGACTCAAGCTGACTTAACAGTGTGCCATTTGGTGATTGTCACAGTAGTGAATAACATACTCAGGATAAAAGGTGGATGGAATCTCTTACTGAACTTCATATCCCCATATTTTCTACTTCACAGTACAAAGAGGAACAGGTTCAGGATTTGAGACAATGAATTTAAATAGTTGCTGGGTTTAGTTGCAAGAACACTTTCTTTCCTAATATATTTTTCTATTGTTTTGTTGTTCTTAATGTCAGACAACTTAATGTGATTTTTAAAAACATGTTGAGAGCTATTCAAAATCAGTTGAAAATCATCTATATTAAAGAATGATATGGGAGCCAAAGCTTTCAAAACTAATCACAAAGATCTATGAGTTATTAAAACTAGATTTTATGTTTGATATATTCACTAACTTGCCTGAAAGACAAAATCTTTACTGGCTGAACTCTGTAGAATGTTTAGTATTAACTTTTTCAGTATTTTCCATGAACCAAGTAGACTGAAAAGGAAGTTTCATGTAAACTTTCTCTATAGGGAATTGACTTACTTTAAAATTACATTTAAATAAATTAAAAAAAATAATTATATAAGACAGTCTGGATTCCTTGGATCCAAATTTAACTGGCGGTTTTCTGTTTAAATGTATTTTCTCTTAACTGGTTACTATTTCTTATTTTTCTATTTTATATATATGGAGCATCTTACAGTGTCATAGTTAATGAACTGTGCAAGAACATTCTAAGAATAGGCCATAATTATGCTATTGTACCAGGCATTCTTTCTCATCTTGTTTATTTTACAGATATTTTATTGGATGGTATTTATTTTATAGAAACAGGAGGTGTAGATAGGAAAATTCCTTCTTCAAGATTTGAGTTTGTGCCTGAGATTCTACTTTAGTCCTAGTTTTGGTGCCAGTTCCTCACAGGAAACTAATAACCATCCCTGTACAGGGTGATTTTGGTAATTAAAGAGGTGGCTAGAATGAAAAATAGAAGATGTATAAATTGTATTCATCTCTTAGAGAATGAAGAAGATGGAACTGCATCCTAAAGATGTAAACTAACCTTCAGAAAGAGAAAATGTATTTTACTGAACTGTTCTTTCAGTACACTGCTTTCAAATCTCCTCTAGTCTAACCTTTTTTTTTTGGAAAAAAATTGAATTCTGCCTCTTCGCTTCTCGTCTCATTGTGAAGGGGAGAGCAGATGGCTGTCATCTTTTCTTTCATAATCTCTTCCTCTTCCCCACTATCATCTGAGTTGAAATAAAATGTAGAAGTTTTGAAAGACCTTAGCACTTAAGGAAATTGGTGTGGGAATGTACCAAACATTTTATTTTACTCTGGACTTTTATCTATGAGGAGAGGAAGGGCCAGATACAGTGTTGCTTTGTTTTACATGTGGAAGATGGAACCTAAAAGGCAATCACTACATCATCATTTTATAAATAACTTCATAATCAGATTAATGAACGTGCTTTTCAATTAAAATTTTCTTTAAATGGATATTGAGAGTGCTGTGGAATTTTTAAAATAAAAAAATATTTTATTCATACTTTGCTAATTATCAAAAAATAAATATACCAAAGCATTTCTATCAACTAAGATTAGTTAGGCAACTTCATGCTTACAGAAATCTTTTACCAAAGGTTGTCTAAGGAAAAAAAAAAATCTGTTAATATAATAATAGTCCTATTTCTGAGATATACCCCAAACAAGTAATAGAGAAGGAAAGAAAACTGATTTCTATTGTTATTTCTTATAACAAGAAATAGGGGGAAATAAATGGAGTGTCAGAGAATTAAGAAAATTCTGAAATACTTAAAGATATTTTCTGAAAAAAATTTATATTTTTATATGATAACTTAGGTCTGAAATATGAAAAACAAATTTGTTTAAACTTTTTAAAGAGCATAAAACATTTATGTCTTTTCTGTCAATATTACATAAATGTGTGAGTATGTACAGGTGAAAGAAGTAAACAGTCATGGATTAGATGAGGTAGAGGTCTATTTGTTTATAACACTTTTAACATCAATATATGTCTCTTAAATGTTTTAGGAAGAAATTCAGATTCTTAAATTCTAATAACAATTAGATCTTCTTTTTGATCTTTTCTCAAAATTTATTGAATAGTTAATGGTTTCATTCTTAATCAGGGAAATTAGAACCAATGTGTTTTTATTGCTTGAATCTGATACAATGAATTGTTTATACCTGTTACGTAGATCTAGCC
This sequence comes from Neotragus pygmaeus, assembly GCA_006410875.1. Classification (NCBI taxonomy): domain Eukaryota; kingdom Metazoa; phylum Chordata; class Mammalia; order Artiodactyla; family Bovidae; genus Neotragus; species Neotragus pygmaeus. The sequence continues at coordinate 469,379 of SJYV01001974.1, forward strand.
AGATACATTTTAATATGGTTATTGTCCAATAAACATAGAAATCTTGCATAAATAATTTGTGTTAAAAATATGATGAAAAAAGAGCACCAAGTATGAGTTTTTAAAGTATTTTATTAGGAAAACTTTTGGCCATTAGAATGACTTTGTTCATTAACCACATTTATAAAGAGAAGGATTGTTTTAATATTATTATTCATAGTACAAGGTTTTAGAATTGATACCAAATTTTGCCTAAGCAAATTTTATGATACAGTAATATATTTTTGTGATAGAAGTTGACCTGCTTCTCAATATGCATTAAGTATAAAATAAACACAGCACACTGTCTTATGAAGAAACATATTTTTATGTATAAATATGCTTGTAATTAGAATATTGGCTTAAAATGTAGCCAAAAATAAACAATTGTTCAATGATACGAAAATGCAAAATGTAGTGATTTGTGACAGGTGATTTCTAAATCCAAATGTTTATGATGGCATGAGAGGAACATTTACCTTTTATGTTTTCAGCCTTCATTTTATTGTCCTTCCATCCTCACTGTGGAATTTCATAATATTGGTTTTAGCTCTTTTACTTGCCATCCAATTTTTTTTAATTTACAGTGAAAATAAAAATTGTTTTCCCATTTTTGTCACTGTTGTACAAAGTTTCCTCTTAAAGACAGTTTCCTTTTGTCTAAAATTTAGTGATATGATAGCCTATTTGACTAAAAAGCCCACTAGAAAAGAACCTAAAAAATAATTTTTTGTTTTGTTCTGTTTTTACAACTTGGGTGTTCATAGAATAGAAAGGAAATTTACTAATATGCAGTTTTCTTGAGTTATATTAGTGCCTAGTTTGGATCTAATGACATATTAGGATTTTTTATTTTGACATAAATTTTTGGTTCTGTATTTTTATTTTTATTTTTTAGGATACCATTTAGCGTTGGCTGAGAGTAATATTTAATTCTAATTGTCAATGCAAATAGCCACTGGCTCCAGAAGAATAACAGTTCTTTAAAATAAGAGTTTGTTTATTGCTCTGGCTTTTGAAGAGAGTGAGCACATTCTGTGGCTTCATCGAGGGATCATTTCCCCTTTGGACCTTTGGAATTTGGAGCATTTGACAGATTTCCATTTTAAAGCTTTAGTCTGTCTTCATTGAATTCTATAATCATTTGTGTGTAGCTCTGGATTCAGGAACCTACTCCCATTGTGTAATCCTTTTTTTCCTTCTAAAACTAGGAAAAGTGACTAAGCGTAATAGAAATTAATGAACATCATCAGTGCTTCATGTAGCTAAAATGAAAATACACACCCATAGTTTTGTATGGTTTTATAAAGTAGGAGGCAAGAGTGGTTACTGGAGATTTAGAATAAAGAAGTACATTTCTGTATGGTACAAGACTCTTTTTAAAAAAATCATATCCCAGAATTCATAAGCTGCATTAGTGTGCAGGTTCTAGACGTTGCTTAGGTAGCCGGAGCTGCCTTAATGAGTTAGAGTTAATGACTTTGAGTTAAGCAGTAGTTTGGGAATTGAGCTGCTTACCTCTATATCATAAAGTAATAAAATCAGGGCACAAGGAAAGCTTACCTGAAATGGTAGACATGATCAAGAATACATCTGAACTGAGAAGAGTCTCTTCCTTTTAATAAGATAGCTAGTTCATTTCTATGTCTCTGCAAAATGATAGCTTTGGTCACAATCTTAAAATACAACATTTACAAGTAAAGATGTTATAAAGCATACGTTTTACAAGGGTAGTAGCTTGACACATTTTAAAGTATGTATATTTCTGGCATATTCAGAAATCTGTGTTTATATAAGTAATGTTAAGTTACTCATGTAAAGTCATTTCAGTTTGGATTCAGATCCTCCTATTTAGCTGAGAAAGTTAAGCAGTGATCTTGCATAGATTTTTATTTCTGCTGAACTATTGCAGATGATGAAATATTATAGACTTTATTAAGTACAAATACAAAATGTAATTTGTTTCAGTTTTAGAAAGTATTTTTATTGCAGTGTAATTGGTTTATACTGTGCTAATTACTGCTTTGCAGCAAAGTGATTCAGTTATATGTATATATGCATCCTTTTTTAAAATATTCTTTTGCATTGTGGTTTATCATAGGATATTAAGTATTGTCTCTCTGCTATACAGTAAGGAAATATTAAGTTGGTGAAAATGGCCTGTTTTAAAGTCTTTATAGAGATTAAGGATTACAGTATATATTATTACTTTAGATGAGTTTATGACTAGGAATATTTTGAAAGTTCTGATTGTTTAATATGGAAAATAGATTTAATAATTCTTGCTGCAGTTTGGTTAACTAATTTATAGTATTGAATAATTAAAACTTTGATTATTATTAATAATTACCTCAATGATTATCTATTTAGGTTTGTTAAAGTAGTAACTTTAAATAGTATTTTGGCTTGTAGATTCGTCCATTTCATTACTTTGGATAAATGAAATTGGACTAGATAAATATCACCATTTAAGTTAGTGAAAGTTTAAAGTATTCTTTTCATGTTGTATAAATCTGTTCAATTGGTTTATTGCGAAAGAAGTCAACTAGGAAGTTGATATGAAGTGTAATTATAAATGTCTACTGACAAGTATTACTATTCTGAAACTCAAAGGGTACAAATGAGAGAGTGGCAGCTTTGGTTTCAAATTAAACTCATTGATTCACTAAAGACAAAGCCATATGCATTATTCTCCCTGCTCCCAACCTCCCAGATAGTCAGCAGTTTTTGACATTTTGCTACACTTTTTGGCTAATCTCTTAAAAATAGGGATCTTCCTGTTTAGTCATCTGTTTAGTGGTTAGGTCATTTATTTTAAGAGAGCTGCTGCTGCTGCTGCTGCTGCTGAATCGCTTCAGTTGTGTCTGACTCTGCGACCCCATAGACGGCAGCCCACCAGGCTCCCCCGTCCCTGGGATTCTCCAAGCAGTAACACTGGAGTGGGTTGCCATTTCCTTCTCCAATGCATGGAAGTGAAAAGTGAAAGTGAAGTCGCTCAGTCGTGTCTGACTCTTAGCGACCTCATGGACTGCAGCCCACCAGGCTCCTCCATCCATGGGATTTTCCAGGCAAGAGCACTGGAGTGGGTTGCCATTGCCTTCTCCATTTTAAGAGAGCTACAATATATTAAATCTGAGTAGAGAGCACCTGGCATTTCCTAAGATTCTTTATTTTTTTTTATAAAATAAAGATAGGAAAAAACTGATCTAGGAGTTGAAAGATATCTGAAATTTTTTTCTCGCTTATGTCGCTTAAAGAATTTAACTTTCCTTTACCTGTGAAATGAAGAATTTGATTAGATGAAGCATCAGGAGTTTCAAACTGGCAGTCCTTAGTCCAAAACGGGTAGAATTTATGTGATTTAGTTCATCATAATCATTTAATCTCTGTGTCTTTAAGTAAGATGTGCATATTACGATTACAGTCTCCATAACTTCCTCCCACTTAACACGAGATACCCAACATGGTTACGTAATTTGAAAAGCTCTTGTAGGTAGTATTCTCACCCAGGCTTCAAAAAATTCTCCATGTTTTCTGTGCAGCAATAATTCTACCATGTTATCATAGAACTGGAAACTGTTCCTTAGTTTTCAGCGGGGGGGCGGGAAACTATATTCTCCATTAGTTGATATTAAGTGGCAGAGAGAGTTGGCAAAATGTTTCTTTTTGTAATAAGAGAATATCAGAGGAATGCACTCTTCATTTAGCTCAATAATTAGAGCCTTGGATTTTTCTGATTACCTTTATAGAAATTTACTGACCAAATACTATAAAGCTGGAAGTTTTATGATTTGAGGCATATTTACACTGAAAAAGCTGCCCTCTTGGTGTCTGCCATCTCATTTCTCTTGATGCCATGCTTGTCTCATTCTGCTGTCTGTTAAGGCTATATTCTGTTAATTGACTAATGCTGGCATATTCCTTGGGTCAATTAAAATAATTTTAGTATGATTTTTTGAAGTTTAAATAACCAGTCACATAAACCCATAAGGTGGGTAAGCAGCCAGCATAGGCACAGTGTATTTATTTATTTTTGTAGTTATACATTAGCCGTTTACTTGTTACAGTTAGATATCATAGGGGTATTCAATGTTCAGTTCTTGGCTTTATGTACTGGCATGTACAGTTCATCTAAAGAAACCAGTATAAATAAATGCTCTGAAAATATCACTAGAAGAAGGGGGCTACATATTTAAGTGACATAAAGTAAAAGGAATAATTTATATGTGAAATAATAAGTCTGAGGTAAGTCAGTTATTTGTTTATATTGATAATTTTTATATTGATATTTAATATAGGATATCGTGTAAGCACACTGTCAGTGTTTCTGGTATGATTTTGACCTAGTCATAATTTTTATTTTAACATTCAATTTTAATAAATTGTAAAATTGATAGTTTAGTATTAGCTTCATTGGAAAGATAGTTTTTCATACCCTGTGAGTGGTTATTAAAATTATATTTTTAAGATATAGTTTTTAATTACATACAAAAAACAGTTTTTATAAAACTATCATATTTATAAGTTATTGATCAGAATAGGATTCAGCGTAGCAGACTTAGCTAAATAGAATTCTTGTATTGAAAACATTGAGGGAAAGGGACCCCAAAACACAGGCAAAACTAGCAGAAAATTAAGAATCACGTGATAGAAAAGTACAGATATGCCAGTGTTGAGCATTAAATTGTAATATATATTCATAGCTCCAAGTTAAGAAAAATTCAGTCCCTTGACAAAGCTATGCTTTTGAAGAGATGGAGTATTCAGTCATTAAAATATTCTGACTTTTGTTACACTATATAATATCTTGGAACATCTCAACTGAAGCAGCTGTCAGTTCAGTTCAGTTGCTCAATCGTGTCTGACTCTTTGCAACCCCATGGACTGCAGCACTTCAGGCTTCCCTGTCCATCACCAACTCCTGAGGCTTGCCTAAACTCATGTCCGTCGAGTCAGTGATGCCATCCAACCATCTCATTCTCTGTCATCCCCTTCTCCCCCTGCCTTCAGTCTTTCCCAGCATCAGGGTCTTTTCCAGTGAGTCACTTCTTCACATCAAGTGGCCACAGTATTGGAGTTTCAGCTTCAGCATCAGTCCTCTTCCAGTGAATATTCAGGACTGACTTCCTTGAAGCAGCTCTAAGGCTTTTGAAATACTCACCAGTCATCCCTTGGTGACTGCACTGTGTACCTGTCAGTTCCAAACATGTCACCGACTCTGCTTTACTGTTTACTTTAACAAGTGCTATAGAGCCCCTGTATGTCAGATCACTTATAGTCTAACAGGAGGTTAGACATGGGATTGCCAGGATGAGTGGGGCAGATGGTTAGATCTCAGAGTCAGATCGTTGTGAGCTGAGCTTAACGTGGGACTTTTTAGTCACTCTAATTTTGATAATGGCCATAAACTAAAATTTAGGTTTTTACTTTGTACGTGGAATAATGTATTGAGTTAGGTTTTTTACACAGACAACTCAAATTTGTATTCAGTACTGCCTCATTGCTTAGTCTTCTGAAGGAAAGAACAGTTTTACTACCTTTTGTTTTGGCATAAGTTAGGTTTCTTTTTCTGTTTCAGAACAATACTTAACCATGAAGAAGAAAATTGCTTAGGTAAATGGCTTCATTTCAATGTGAAAGAAATAGTTTTCACTGGATATTTATTTTGCTTTTATCCTTGGTTTTTGCCAGGGGTGAAAGCATGTCTACAAAGCAAAGAATGTGAACAGGAAGAAAAGTATGAAATTCCTGAAGGACCACAGAAAAGCAGGCTCAACAGAGAACAGCTGGTATTTTCCTTTTGATTCTACTTTCATTGTTCTTATCATAAATTCATACTGTTATTACCATCAGGAAAAACTTCTGCCCTTTTAACAAGTACAGGTGACTGATTAAAAATTTTTGTGATTATTTATTTATTGGCTGTGTTGGTTCTTCATTGTTTTTCTCCAGTTGCAGCCAGCAGGGGCTACACCCTGTAGTTATGCTCAGGCTTCTCATTGTGGCGGCTTCTCTTGTGTGGACCACAGGCTCTAGGGCATGTGGAGTTTGGTAGTTGCTGTTCCGGGGCTCCAGAGCCCAGGCTCAATAGTTGTGGCACACTGGCTTATTTGCTCCACAGCGTGTGGGATCTTTCCCAGTCCCAATCAAACCCATGTCTCCTGTCTTGGCAGACGGATTCTTTACCACTGAGCCACCAGGGAAACCCCTGGTTAAAATTTTAATTGTGCTCATTTCAAGTGCTTGATTCTGAGAGATGATAACAATGAGCAGTAAACCCCAGAAGGTAATCATTTCATACGGTTACAGCATTTTGGACATTTCAAACATGACCTTTCAGAATCTGAGGGAAGTCTTAGGTACAAGTAGTTTGAGAGAAGACAGAGCTGCTGCTTAGGTTTAGTTAACCATGTCTTTGTTACCACATATTGAGATGTTAATGGATAAAATTCCATCTTTCTGTTGACAAACAAGTGTATTAAAAATGTTGAAGGAGAATTTTTGTAGAAGGGACTTGTGAAGCTTTTTTTGTAAAGCACACAGAAATGTATTTATAGCTAAGTGGCCCTCTGGCCGTGGCTTTTTAATGTGTTATGCTCTAAGGAAAATGTTTCTAGAACCCTGGAGGCCACCCTCCCACATGCTGCCCCGGGAGAACCTGGGTTGGTAGTATGTAGGGGCCTGAATGTGGATGGGCAGAGTTGGAAAGCTCCATGGACAAGCTGTTACACTTACAGTTAAGTTTAGCTTGGTATACGCAGAGCATATTTTAGATATAGTAGGAAGGAATTATTGAGGCTTAAGTCCTACCAAGTATGAATAAACATTCTGATACAAGAAGTTTGAGGTACGGATTTTAAATGTGTATATGTGTACCAAACACACATATACACAGACATTCATAACAAACCTAAAATGTGAGAAGAGTGAAAAGGGCCAGAGTCTTCAGGAGAAAAAAATTATAGGAAACCTTTATTTTCATGAGTATTTTTCTTAACCCAAAGAGTTCTTGAAGTGTGTCTTGTCCTTGCACCTCATTAAATAGCTTCTTAACTGCTTATGACTTTTTATTTCCCTTATTTCATCTGCAGTGTTTTTAGATATTTTTGTCTTTTAATGAGCTTTTTTTGTTTGTTTTTTTTCAGTTGCCAAAGCTGTTTGATGGATGTTACTTCTATTTGGGGGGAACCTTCAAACACCATCCAAAGGACAACCTTATTAAGCTTGTCGCTGCCGGTGGGGGCCAGATCCTCATTAGAAAGCCCAAGCCAGACAGTGACGTGACTCAAACCATCAATACAGTTGCGTACCATGCCAAACCTGATTCTGATCAGCGTTTCTGCACACAGTATATCATCTATGAGGACTTGTCTACTCATCACCCAGAAAGGGTTCGGCAGGGCAAAGTCTGGATGGCTCCTTCCAGCTGGTTTATAGATTGTGTGATGTCCTTCGAGTTGCTCCCTCTTGACAACTGAACTTGCACAGTGTGATAACCTGCGATTGCAGTTTTCATCAGTCACATTTTTACAAATAGGTAGACTCATTCATCGGAGAAGGTGATGGCACCCCACTCCAGTACTCTTGCCTGGAAAATCCCATGGATGGAGGAGCCTGGTAGGTTGCAGTCCATGGGGTCGCAAAGAGTCAGACACGACTGAGCGACTTCCCTTTCACTTTTCACTTTCATGCACTGGAGAAGGAAATGGCAACCCACTCCAGTGTTCTTGCCTGGAGAATCCCAGGGACGGGGGAGCCTGGTGGGCTGCCATCTGTGGGGTCACACAGAGTCGGACACGACTGAAGTGACTTAGCAGTGGCAGCAGCAACAGCAGCAGACTCATTCATATACTTTTTTCCCTTGAATTAAAAAATATATATATATTGTTTGCCAGAGTAGGATTCATTCTGTATTTACCATTTAGATGCTGAGTGCTGAGATTACTTTAAAGATTTTTCTTTTTAAAACTAGCATATCTGTTGATTCATCATGTCTTTCTATTCACATTGTGCTCAGATGCTCAGTCATGTCCTACTCTTTGCAACACCATGGACTGTGCCTACCAGGCTCCTCTGTCCATGGGATTTTCCTCTCAAGAATACTGGAGTGGGTTTCCATTTTCCTCCTCCAGGGGATTTTCCGGACCCAAGGATAGAACCCGCATCTCTTGCATCTCATGTAGGAAAATTGTTTACCCCTAACACCACCTGGGAAGTCACTATTCATGCTATCAAATATCAAAGATTAATGAGACAGTATCACAATTGTTGGTTACATCTACAGGTGGTATCATCATGTCTGTTGCTTTTAATGTTCTTTGATGAAAAAAAATCCACACCTGCCACCAGCAAAAATATTTGTGTTTGTTTAGTAAGCAGATAATATTGTCAAATAATTTATTGTTTTTATTATAATGAAAATAGTTTACCTGGTCTAAATGTGTCACCATAGGTGTTTAAATTCTTTTGCTTTCTACAGTTGTGTTTTAGTTACATATAATTTACTTGGATGTATGTTCCTACATTTTTATCCCCCTTTTCTAAAAAGAAAAAAAGTCTTTTTATCGGGAAATCATGATTTGAATCTTCACATTACTGTTTTTTGGTGGAAATCAACATTGGGCTCATGATATTTTATTGTATATACTTGCTTATTAATAATCAGCTTATAACTGTGTTAATAGTATATGCATCTATCTGTGTAGAATATTTTCTCTAACATTTTAATTTCAGTTTTTCTTAGGAGGTCTTACTAGACTAACAAATTTTTAGTCAAATATAAGTGAATTAGAATGCAGTCTTTCTGGTAGACCTTAACATATATCCTTAACAATTTTTTCATAGGTCTTAATTTCTTTCTTCATAAATTGTTTTTCATGTTTAGGTTTCTGGGAGGGTAGAAGTTGGTAATTACTTGATTTCGAACAGAGTTTGTCCAGATGATACAAATGGTTGTGACAGTAAATTTAATGGTAGCAACGAAAAGGGCTCACTCATGATTCCAGGACTGCCAAGGCTGCAAAGTAGTGGACAGGACATCATCTGAGAAGGGGGAGACCTGGGAAGGTTACTGTGGTCTGAGTGTTCTTATTTGTGAATCAGCAAGGTAGATTGGATCATTTAAAAACATTTTTCTAAGGAGTAGAATTCTTTATTTTTTCTTTCTAAAAATTTAATATACTTATAATTTTGAAAACATGGAAAGGGTGTTACTGTTGAGACTTGCCAGCTTTGTGCCTTTTGGTAACCATTAGGTTAGAATATGGACAGTCTGAAGTTCATGAACATTTTAAGATCCATTTATTTGAAGTTTGAAATTTGGCTGATTGTTTCAAAATAAAGTTTACTTTAATTTCTTCTTTGCAATGTTATTTTTCCATATTAAGAAATGTATTATGTGAACACAGTAATACTGCTGATCCTGACCTTCAAAGGGTGAATTAGCTCTGAAACACTCTCTTCAACCAGTAATGTATTTGTTTTGCATTTCATTCTAATGGAGAATGATGAAGAACATATTTAGCACCAAGCAATTCTGAGGGGTTAGATAATGTCTGGATTAAATAATTTAAGACTCCCTGGGATTTTGGTTGTCATTTTTGATTTATAACTGACTTTTGGTTGCTTTCTGTTGCCTCATTGGTCATATCCTAGACAAATTTGTGTTTGTTTTCTCTGATCTGAATTGCTATTTGTAAAAACACTTCGGACATTTGCATCTCGACCTCCTTCGTGCCTTCTCTTGATCTGTCCTCCCTCTGCGTGCCCCACTATTAAGCATTTTTATGTTTGGTTTCCTTAACTATTTATTTTGACGGCAGCTAATTGAGATTAAGCTCTTGAAAACTTGTATTTTCTGTATAGATACTCTTGTAATTATTTTCATTTTTCAGTCAGAGATTCAAGCTTCCTTCTTAATTACCATAAACCATTAAAGTTGTTTGTGCTTGCGTATCTCTGTTTCTTCTATAGGAGGGGCCTATTCTGCGCTGGTGAAAAATGAGGCTCAGCAAGACCTGTCAGGAACCTTTTCAGCTGACAAAAGCTTAATCTTTTTGAGTACTATATTTCAAATGTATATTAAGTACTTTATTACTTAAATAAAATGTTTTGAATACAGTGTAACCTTGGTAATTTGGAATCATCATTAAGAGTGTCATTTATTACACAGTGATTCCATTGTAGTTTTTTTTTTCATTGAAATGTAATTAACAGAGTATTGTATTAGTTTCATGTGTGCATCATAGTGATTCAAAACTTTATACATTTCAGATGGTAACTTTGTTAACTAGTTGCTGTTTTATCACCACAGTTATTACAGTATTATTGACTATATTTCCTATGCTGTATATTACATCCCAGTGACTTGTTTCTTTTTTCTAATATAAATGTATTTATTTTAATTGGAGGTTAATTACTTTACCATATTATATTGGTTTTGCCATACATCAACATGAATCTGCCACAGGTATACACGTGTTCCCCATCCTGAACCCGCCTTTTACTTCTTAATCCCCTTCACTGATTTTGCTTGACTACCAACCCACCCACCCCTTTTCCCTCTGTCAACCACTGATTTGTTTTCTGTATCTGTGAGTCATTTTCTGTTTCGTTTTTTAGATTCCACGTATAAGTGAAATCACAGAATAATTGTATTTCTCTGTCTTATTTCACTTAGCAAAATACCCTTTAGATCCTTCCTTGTAAATGACAAGATTTTAATCTTTTTTATGGCTGAATTTGTTAATATTTTATATTTACATTGTACATATATGTCACATCTTTTTACATTATCTATTGATAGGCACTTAGGTTCTGTATCTTGGTTATTGTAAATAATGGTGCAATGAACATTGGGGTGCATATGTATTTTCAAGTTTAGTGTTTTTGTTTTCTTCAGATAAGTACCCAGAAGTAGGATTGATGGATCATATGGTAGTTCTCTTTTTTAACTTCTAGTGTTTCCTATAGTGGCATCATCAATTACAGGGCTTCCCTGATAGTGTTGGTAAAGAATCCGCCTGCAATGCAGGTAGTCCCTGGCTCAATTCCTGGATCGGGAAGTTCCCCTGGAGAAGGCACAGGCTACCCACTCCAGTATTCTTGGGCTTGCATTGTGGCTCAGCTCGTAAAGAGTCTGCCTGCAATGTGGGAGACCTGGATTCCATCCCTGGGTTGGGAAGATCCCTGGAGAAGGGAAAGGCTACCCCACTCCGGTATTCTGGCCTAGAGAATTCCATGGGCTACAGTCCACAGGGTTGAAACAAGTTTGACATGACTGAGCGATGTTCACTTCTCACCAGTTACATTCCCATCAGTGTAGCACAGGTACTCCTTTTTCTTCTCATTCTCTCCAACACTTAAAAAAAAAATTAGGTTGGTACAAAAGTAATTGTGGTTTTGCATTGTTGAATCTTGCTGTTTGATATTAGAATACATTCTTAAATGTTCTACATCATTTTAATGAGCATTGCTTGCTTTATGTTTTTTGCTAATGACATTACTTGCTATATATTTTATATGTATTTTAGATTATAAAAATGATGTTAGAAAAAAAGCAAATTGGAGCAGTTTTCTTATTTGAGTTCAAAATGAGTCACAAAGCAGTGGGGACAACTCAACATCAGCAATGCGTTTGGCCTAGAAACTGCTAACAAATGTACAGTGCAGTGGTAGTTCAAGAAGCTTTGCAAATGAGAAAAGAGCCTTGAAGGTGAGTGTAGTGGCTGGCCATCAGAAGTTGACAAGGACCAGATGAGAGCAATCATCAAAGCTATACAACCATTCTAAGGTCATTTAGCATTTGAAGCAAATTGGAAAGATGAAAACGCTTGATAAGTAGGTGCCTTATGAGCTGACTGAAAATCAAAAAGATTGTCATTTAAAAGTGTTGTCTTTTACTCTATACAACAACAGTGAACCCATTTCTCAGACTGTGATACGCAATGAAAAGTGGATTTTATACAACTGATGATGACCAGATCAGTAGTTAGATTGAGGAGACGCTCCAAAGCCGAACTTGCACCAGGAAAAGGTCATGGTCACTGCTTGGTGGACTGCTGCTGGTCTGATTCACTACAGCTTTCTGAATCCTGATGAAAACATTGCATCTGAGAAGTATGCTCAGCAAATTGATGAGGTACACCAAAAACTTCAAGGCCTACAGCCGGCATTGGTCAACAGAATAGGCCTAATTCTTCAGGACAACACCTGGCCCCATGTACAGCCATCACTTCAAAAGTTGAACAAATTAGGCTGTGATGTTTTGCCTCATCCACCATATTCACCTGACCGTTCACCAACCACCACTTCTTCAAGCATCTTGATAACTTTTTGCAGGGAAAATGTTTCCACAATGAGCAGGAGGCAGAAAACACTTTCCAAGAGTTTGTTGAATCTCAAAGCACAAATTTTTTTGTTACAGGAATAAACTTACGTGTTTATTTTACTGGTTCCTATTTTGAGTAATAAAGATATGCTGAGCCCAATATCTTTATTGAAGAAATTGTCTTTTCTCCATTGTATATTCTTACCTCTTGTCATAGATTAATTGACCATATATACATGGTTATTTCTGGGCTAGTATGTTTTGAAATCAGGGAGTATGATCCCTCCAGCTTTGTTCTTTCTCAAGGTTGTTTTGGCTGTTTGGGTCTTTTGTGGTTCCATACAAATTTTAGGATTCTTTGTTCTAGTTCTGTGAAACATGCCATGAGTATTTTGAGTACATTACCTGGGGTAGTATGAACATTTTAACAATGTTAATTCTTCAAATCAATGAGCAAGGTATATTTTCCCATTTAATTATGTTGTCTTCAAATTCTTTTAAAGTATAGGTCTCACCGCCTGGTTAAATTTATTCCTAGGTGTTTTATTCTCCTTATGCTGTTGTAAATTAGACTGTTTTCTTCTATTCCTGGTACCTCGTTTTTGGTATATGGAAACACAACTTTTGATACCTGGAAGTTTCTATTAGAATGGTGATGTTGGAGAAGTGGGGAAAACACTTAACTGTTCAGACTCTGGCCCAGTTTGTGACTAACACCCTAGTTAGATAAGGATGACTGGCCACACTGCTCCAGTCTGCCCGTGCATGCCATTCTGAGAAGGGTCAGTGAGCCTAGTGGCAGGCATGAAGATTGGATTAAAGACCCAGGAAGGGCATGCCTCCTGCACAGGCTTTAAAGTCAGTTGGAATTGTTTACCATATCTTTACTAGTTTAGTTAACCTGTGTCTACAATTATAAAGGTGGGAAAATGCTGTCTGTCGCCCATGGATGTCAAGGTGGATGAAAGCACAGCACCGTGGAGGCACTCGCAGGATCACTTTTCATTCCTCTGTGAGCAGATGGATCAGAGACTTCTCTAAACGCAGCTCTTTGAGAAGTCGGTCGGTCCTGGTCTTGGTCGTCTTGGTCCAGCTCTAGCTTAAATGCTGCCTGTGCTGTCTTCACTTTACTGATGTTAGCCTTAACAGCGTCCAGGACCTGGCTTCCCTGGCGAATTTCTCTCTGACTTCTCTCTCCGGCTATGAGTGAAGCTTCCCCAGCTATGTAGATTCTCCTGCCCATTCAGGTAAGATTTTATTTAGCTTTCATTCTCTGAATTGTGTGTATTATGCTTTGGTTACCAAGATTGCTTAGGCTTCTAAACTTACTATGTATACCTTGGAAAGCACTGGCCAAACCTTTCCTGTCGGCTTTGTGTCACAGTACTTCTGGGCACCTCAGTATTTGTGATGTGTGACTTTGGGATAACCTTACTTTTTGTGCTCAGTTGCATCCAACTTTGTGACCCTATGGACTGGAGCCTGCCAGGCTCTGTCCCTGGGGATTCTCCAGGCAAGAATACTGGAGTGGGTTGCTATGCCCTCCTCCAGGGGATCTTCCCGACCCAGAGATCGAGCTCATGTCTCTCGTGTCTCCTGCACTGGCAAGTGGATTCTTTGCCACTAGCACCACCTGGGAAGCCCAATCTTTACACATCTCTTAAAAAAAGAAAATTGATTTTTTTTTACTTTCAGTAAATAGTTTGTGAAACATATTTTCATTATTAATACTACAGAATTTTCAAAATCACTCCCCATTGCCTGCTGCTAAAATAATAGTGCCAAAATATTCTTCCATCAGTGAAATATATAGGTCTTTTTCTGAATTTTACCAACATACTACCTTCAAGTTTTTAAGTTCTTACAGAAATATTACATAATTACTGTAGAAAATTTGCAAAGTATAAAAACACAAGGATGACAATAGTAGCCAGATTCAGGAACCATAAGCTGACAAATTAGTTTTTGGCTTTCATAATGTAGGAAAAAAAAAAAAAGAATGAACTCTATTGAAAGGGCTTGAGTGCTTCAGTTTTCCACAGCCTTCATCATTCCTTACTCTCCTGCCTCTCCACTTCTTGGGCCTTGGGAGTACTGAGTTAGTCCACAACTCAGAAGCACAATTATTAACATTCTTTTCTATTCAACCACACACACACATACAACTTTTATAACTAAGGAATTAAATCCTAAATGTACTTCCCATATTTTCCATGTGATTAAATATTTTTATATGTAGTTTCCTATAGTTGTATAGTTGCCTACTAAAAACGTGTTATAATTTTATCAAATTCATGCTATTGAATATTTGGGTTATTTCTATTATAGAGATTGGAGAAGGAAATGGCAACCCACTCCAGTACTCTTGCCTGGAAAATTCCATGGACAGAGGAGCCTTGTAGGCTACAGTCCATGGGGTCGCAAAGAGTTGGACATGACTAAGTGACTTCATTTCACTTCACTATTACAGATAAAGCTGTATAGTTCAGTTGATCAGTCGTGTCCAACTCTGTGACCCATGAACCGCAGCACGCCAGGCCTCCCTGTCTATCACCAACTCCCAGAGTCCACCCAAACCCATGTCCTTTGAGTTGGTGATGCCATACAACCAGCGCATCCTCTGTCGTCCCCTTCTCCTCCTGCCCTCAGTCTTTCCCAGCATCAGAGTCTTTCCCAATGAGTTAACTCTTCACATGAGATGGCCAAAGTACTGGAGTTTCAGCTTGAGCATCATTCTTTCCAAAGAAATCCTAGGGCTGATCTCCTTCAGAATGGACCGGTTGGATCTCCTTGCAGTCCAAGGGATTCTCAAGAGTCTTCTCCAACACCACAGTTCAAAAGCATCAATTCTTTGGTGCTTAGCTTTCTTCACAGTCCAACTCTCACACCCATACATGACCACTGGAAAAACCATAGCCTTGACTAGATGGACCTTTGTTGACAAAATAATGTCTGTGCCATTTAATATGCTGTTGAGTTTGGTCATATATATACATATTTTATATAAACATTTTGGTCCTGGGGTAAGGGAGAGAATTTCTTTAAAATGTCAAGCTAAGTCACTATCATTATCATCTCTATAAAATGCAGTGCACACCCTACCTATTTAAGACTTACAGTTATGCTTAAAATATAAAAATTAAAAAGTGAGCCTTGGTTGATTGCTGCAATTTTCATGAGTTGATGAAGCTTTACATGTAAGGTTCAGAACACCCCAGCTCTTACAGGTTAGAAGCTAAAGGGAAAAAGAGGAATAGGAATTTTAGGCTTTTTGGTAGAGATCTTATGGATCACCTTGCCAGTGAGGGAGTTCCACTGGTAGCTCAGATGGTAAAGAATTTGCCTACAATACAAAAGACTTGGGTTCCATCCCTGGGTCAGGAAGATCCCCTAGAGAATGGCAACTCATTCCAATATCCTTGGAGAATTCTATGGAAAGAAGAGCCTGGCAGGCTCAGGTTACAGTCCATGGGGTTGCACAAGAGTTGGACATGACTGAGTGACTAAATTTGAGCAGTGAGGAGCTCTTCTGTTAAGGTGAGGAAATGGGTCTGGAGACCTTTAGGTCACATACCTCATTATTGGCAGGGCCCACATTAAAAGCATGTGTTGTTCTGCTTCTGGCATCTCACTTTCCAGGGTACATTGTTTCTTTAAGAAATCCGAAGCATTGACTGTTACAGAGCCTGTAATCTGATTTCTACTTGATTGAACTTTTCAAGCTGATCTAGAAGAGGAAATAGCATTCATCCCACATAGGCTGCAATCCTGCCCAGCTCCACCTCATTGCAGTCATTGCATGTCATTGCTTCTGTATTTGAGACCAAAAAGGATCTTCAGATCTTTCTATTTCAGGCAGTCACAGCCAACTAGTCAAATTGGTTTTTCAGTTAGAATTATTTACCTTCAGTAAAACCAGCCATGCTTGAAAAACTTAAGTAATCTTTATATGTGTGTTTCTCCACAGTGTATGGGAAGTATAGGACATATTCCAGTCAGTAACTGTGGCTCAGTCTAGAAGTGATTCTCAACTGGGAGGCCATGCCCTCCTAATTGGTGGTTGAAGGGGGGAAAACAAGCTCAAAAGCAGGAAAAGAGTCGAAAGGAGGAAGATAATTTGAAAAAGGTGATCTTTATGCCTGCACTTTCCACACCTGCAAGTTACATCTTTGGTACCATTTCTTGTTGGAAATTTGTGATGTGATCACACCATTTAGAGATTAATTTTTGATTCAGGCAACTATGCAATGCAAAATATGCATGGTGTAATTTGACTAAATGTAGCCATATCTTATGTATGTAATATAGCTCATCTCTCAAAACACACATTTATAAAGCTAAGGTATGTAGAATTTGCTATAGAATGTGATTGATGCATGTGTCTTAAAATCATCACTGGTCTCACTGTAATAATCCTTTCTTTTTTCTGGTAAGTTCTGGAGATCCGATAACTAGTGGTAAATTCATATATTTCTTGACTGTGGAAGTAATGATACAGGTATGATGTTTTAATTTCTTTTAAGAAGGAATTAATACATTCTGAAAAAGTAAATGAAATCTGAAGCTATTTTCCACTGGCCTTTCTTTTACAGATACAAGACAAAAGCACAAAGGGCAGGCAGTTAAAAAGTATCCTGTTTTTTAAAGTGATATGCAAAGATGCACTAGTAATTACACATATGCAGTTTATCCTTTTTCTTTTTAAAAATGTAGATGTCATTAACATTTTTAAAGGAGGCTGAACAAGAGTCTGATACTGATTCACTCACTAGTTTGTACATTGATGCATTAGATATTTATTGGGAAATTGCTGTATATCACATCTCGCTTGGAGCAGTGAAAAGTGAGTGATGTGGCCACAGTCCTCAAAGGGCTTACACTTCAGTAGGAGAGTCAAACAAGTAGACAGATGGCTACACAGATACCGTGTCTGGCAAAGCAGGCCACTTTTATCAGTGCAGGAAGAAGGGCTTGGAGGAGCCATGTACCCTAGGGGGCATTTCTATGTCAGGACATCAGGAAGGCTGTCTCACACACAGCTACCCGTGACTTACTTGGCAAAAGAACCCACCAGTGTTTGCTCTGGACATGCAGCTTAATGTTTTGAAAAGGGTTCTAGGACTCATTCTTAGGATCAAATGAATGAATATTCACTATGATACTCACTAAACATTTTTTGATTCCCCTTGAGTGATATTTGTAAGAGAATGACATTTTATCAATATTTTATTAGAAGGTTTTTTCTTTAATTAGAAAGTCAAGTCAGAAATAGGAAATATATCTTACTGAAGCCATGAATAGGAAATGAGAGGTTTTTTGTTTTTGTTTTTTTATTTGGTATCAGTGTTTAATTTGCTTAGTTACCAAAGTTAATCTCAAGCTAATTTAAACAGCAGTTAAAGCTATCTAGATTTATTTCATCTACCTTTTTCTTTCCCCAAACGTATGCTTTTAATATTCATGCTGGTTTTCTCTGAATTCAGATGTAGTCATTAAGAAGGTTTTTTTTTTTTTTAATGTAAGAAAGCCTTTTAATATGGATCATTGGTGGTTAAAAGAATTTACATTTTGTAGAGGAGTAATATGTGCACATAGTTTAAAAAGTCAAATAATACTAAAAGATTCAGATGAAAAAGCATCAGTTTCCTGAACTTCTCTCTCTGTCTCTCCCCAGAATCAATCATTCTGTGCACTTTCAGCAGTTCACATTGGTATTTGCCTTCTCCATTAGTAAGTATGTATGCTCTGGGTTCTCTTGATTCATCCATTCTAGACATGTATTGATTTTCTCTTCTGGTAGATGGTCAGTCATCTCGGCACTCCTGGCACGTCTTTCCTCTACAAACCTTCCTAATAGGTGGCTTAAATCTCTCTTCAGGGTTTTCACCATAAGGACTGGAAATGTTTCTTGCTCTTCCAAGTTATCTGCAATGATTGCATTTTTTTTTTTGACAAGTTTTCTGTAGATCTAATATTATGCCAAAATGAGTTTTATTTATTTATTTTTAATTTTTTTTACTTTATTTTTTTGCAAACCTTTTTGGTTTTATTTTTAATAGTTTCTAAAATTTACACCCAGATGTTTGAACCTATGTCTGTATCTTCCACTACTTCCTGAGATCTTTCAGAAAGGTCTCATGATATAATTTTTCTCCAAGAAACACCTGGTTAGGCAGTAGACTGGCATCAGTGTTTTCCTGAACACTTCCCTCCTAAGCCTTCTGTCTTCCCTTCTTGAGTGTTGACTGCTCACTTGTCAGATCTGCTGCCAGCTTTCATCCTGTGACTTCCCTTTCACAGGTCCTGGGAAGCCCCCTGCTTCTTTTATCTACTGGAGTTGCTGTGTTCTGCTTTACATCAATATTTTGATGGAGAATATCCTCCAGTAGCTTCGTGAGAAAGAATCCAATCTCTAAATATTTTGTCTGAAAAATGTTTTATTCTCCCATCACCACTGACCTTTGGCTTGGTAAATAATTCTTAGGTGGTAATAGACTTCCCTCAGAGTCGAGCTTTAAGGGGTGAATCAACTTATGCCTTCTTGTCTGTCTTCCCTCTAAGGCACTGGAGTTTGACCTTCTCCTATCTATGAAGTTGTTTTCATAGGTTTCTCAGTGTGGTTTTCAGGCAAAGAGGCAGGCAAGGGTATAGTGTCTTCAACATCTATTTACATCCCTCTGAAAACCAGAAATTTTTACCTTTTATATATAGTTAATAAAACGGTGCTTTGGATTATTTATACCATTTGGAAATAATTGGACATACCCTTGTTTAGAAAGGTGTAGACTAACCTTTTAGAGTAAAATATTTGACAAAATAAGCAGGCTAGTCGTGTGGGACTTGGAGCAACTTGCTGACTGATATAAGTTCTACAGTTTCTTTTCCAAATGAGATTTGGGGCTTTGATGATTTCAAATGCCTGACTTATTCTTTGCTCAGAAAAGTCCACTGATTCTATCTGTAATATTCTATATACAAAGTATCATGATATTCATGGTTAGTCTTTTACGCACTAAGCCTTCTTATCTAACGTTTCCTGGCCAGGCATGCTTTTACCTTTGTTGTTGTTGCTCAGTCACTCAGCCGTGTCTGAGTCTTTGTGACCCCATGGACTGCAGCACACCAGCCTTCCCTGTCCTGCACCATCTCCCGCAGTTTGCTCAAACTCATGTCCACTGAGTCAGTGATGCCATCCAACCATCTCATCCTCTGTCATCCGCTTCTCCTCCTGACTTCAGTCTTTCCCAGCATCAGGGTCTTCCAGTGGGTCTGCTCTATGCATCAAGTTTTTTCCTTAGGTAGTACTATTGAGATTTATAAGCCTTAGTGCCTAAAAGTAAAGGCTGTATTCACAGGAGATCTGGTAAAATGAAATGGAAGTCATCTAGGTGTAGGGGAGGTGATGGAGATTTTAAAAGTGTGTATGAATAGGAAGCTTTCAGGTGATGATGATACAGAAAGATAAGGCCAATTGGTGATGACCATTTGGACATTTTGGAAGATGGAAATACCAGGTGGAAAGTCTATCAATCTCCTAGGACTATGGCTGAGGGAAGAGGAAGAAGGAATAAACAAAATGAAGCATACATAATAATTGCTTTATGTCATTTTATGTTATACTGTAATTTCTTAAGAATTTGCAGGTAAGCCAAGCTTCTTTATTCAAAGATAAGCTTATGGTTTTGTAATTTTTTTATCTAAGAAAATTGTCATTTAATTCTGAGCATATTGGTACCTTGTGGGAGTTTAGGGCAATAGACCTCTTACCCTGCATTGGATGATAAATAATCCATAGAAATATCATATTCAGGTGGTTATCTCTGGAGAATATTTTAATATTTTATAATAATTTTTGAAGGAAAATAATCCATAGAACAAAAAAAAAGGTTTTCGGAGTTCAACATGTCCTTGATGGGCTCATCCCTTGTAATATTGTCAGCTTGTGTTGAGTGTCAGTAAATGGTGATTTAGAATCTTGGTCCTCCACCGTTTCCTTCTCTCGTTTTGTATCTTTTCCAAAATTCTGTTCCATTATAAATCATTTCCGTTTGTAGGTGATCTAAGAATCACTAAAAATAGCTTATTCTTTCAGTTGTCTTTGTGTTTAAATTGTTACATCACATGTAAACTGAAAGGTTACAGAGTTGGACCTTAGGGGTTTTTTCCCCATTTTTCGCCACTTTCTATCTGAGTGTTTTCTTACTGTCAGTTCTGCCACCAGATGTCTTGAATACATTCTTCCTTAATAGAAAGGTCTCTGCCTCCATCCCTGTGCTACACCTTGAGCAGAAGACTAATTGCATTGTGTTCAGCTAGACTTTCATTCCCCCTGTATCACTGTTCTGCTTTCTCTCTGTTTTTACCCTTCATTGACTGTTCGATGGCATTCAGTCTCAAAACTGAGCTTCTATGCTCTCTAGTTATTTTCTAGCTTTGTCATCTAAGAGTAAACAAGCTTCCACAGGATTCTTGGAATTGTCTAATTTTATAAAGCCATCAGATATTCACCCACTTGTGTAGATAAAACACTTTTTTTGCCTTATGAATTATTAGCTTTTTTTCCTTCTCTCTTTTTTTCTCCAGAATTTAGTTTTTACTTCAACATTGACACAGTGTAGCTATCACAAATTACCAAAAACTCTTATTTCCAGTTACTGGTGAAAGTCAATGGTCCTTTGGCTCTTGCTAAAGAAACCACGACCTAATTGTATAAGCTTCTTAAAGTCAGGACTGTATAGTAATGAAAGAAGTGAATGTCTTCATGTTGCATGCCTACCATGATCAAACAACATTTTCATTGGTTTACATGTATTAAATAATTCTTGCAACAGCCTTGATTTTCCCAGAACAATTTTTGTCCCATTTGAAAGATAAGAAAACAGACTGAAAATTTATGCATCTTGACCAAAGTCATACAGATAGCTTTAGTCCTGCTGAGAGTTGAGTCTACATAATCTGACTCAATAGTATGAACTATTTACTACCACCTCAGCCCCCCACAACATCTCTGAATCCAGATGTGGCTCCAGAAGAGTTTTTGATGCAAAGAATCAATGCCTGTGCTCACTGAAGCAACTCACTAAGGATGAACCAGGAAAAGCATGTGAAAGATACAACGTAGTGTAGTGGTTCATAATGGGCTAACTTCAAATTATGAGGTTAATTTGAATGATTCATGTCTGGCTCTCAATTTCCTCGTCTGTAAAATGAGAAACATATCTTGAAGGGTCATGAAGATTAAATGAATACACATAAGTTGTTTCTTGTGAAAAGAGTAATAATTATACATGGAATCTATCTTAGGAATGGATCTGAAAGGCAGCAGTCTAAATTAGGTAGGGAATTATTTTTATCTTATATAATACAAAACCTAGAGGCAAATGGTCCAAGGCTGGTACATTGGGTCCCATTCTCTACCTTCAGTTCAGTCACTCAATCATGTCTAACTGTGAGCCCATGGACTGCAGCATGCCAGGCTTCCTTGTCCATCACCAACTCCCAGAGCTTACTCAAACTCATGTCCATTGAGTTGGTGATGCCATCCATCCAACTTATCCTCTGTCGTCCCCTTTTCCTCCTGCCTTCAATCTTTCCCAGCATCAGGGTCTTTTCCAATAAGTCAGTCTGCACATCAGGTGGCCAAAATATTGGAGTTTCAGCATCAATCCTTCCAATGAACACCCAGGACTGATCTCCTTTAGGATGGGCTGGTTGGATCTCCTTGCAGTCCAAGGGACTCTCAAGAGTCTTCTCCCACACCACAGTTCAAAAGTATAAATTTCCTCAGTGCTCAGCTTTCTTTATAATCTGACTCTCACATCCATACATGACTCCTGGAAAAACCAATAGCTTGACTAGATGGACCTTTGTTGACAAAGTAATGTCTCCGCTTTTCAATATGTTGTCTAGGTTGGTCATAGCTTTTCTTCCAAGGAGCAAGTGTCTTTTAATTTCATGGTTGCAGTCACCATCTGCAGTGATTTTGGAGCCCCCCAAACAAAAATATCTCACTGTTTCCATTGTTTCCCCATCTACTTGCCATGAAGTGATGGGACCAGATGCCATGGTTTTAGTTTTCTGAATGTTGAACTTTCAGCCAACTTTTTCACTCTCCTCTTTGACTTTCATCAAGAGGCTTTTTAGTTCTTCACTTTCTGCCAAAAGGGTGGTGTCATCTGCATATCTGAGGTCATTGATATTTCCCTGGCAATCTTGATTCCAGCTTGTGCTTCATCCAGCCTGGCATTTCACATGATGTACTCTGCATAAGAGGTTAAATAAGCAGGGTGACAATATACAACCTTGTACTCCTTTCCCAATTTGGAACCAGTCTATTGTTC
Source organism: Neotragus pygmaeus (assembly GCA_006410875.1). Classification (NCBI taxonomy): domain Eukaryota; kingdom Metazoa; phylum Chordata; class Mammalia; order Artiodactyla; family Bovidae; genus Neotragus; species Neotragus pygmaeus. The sequence goes on from SJYV01001974.1 coordinate 492,065, forward strand.
CATGTCTGCTTCTAACTCTTTTTTCTTGACCTGCATCCAGATTTCTCAGGCGGCAGGTAAGGTGGTCTCATATTCCCATCTCCTGAAGAATTTTCCACAGTTTATTGTGATCCACACAGTCAAAGGCTTTGGCATAGTCAATAAAGCAGAAATACATGTTTTGTTGGAACTCTTTTGCTTTTTCCATGATCCAGCAGATGTTGGCAATTTGATCTCTGGTTCTTTTGCCTTTTCTAAAACCAGCTTGAACATCTGGGAGTTCACCGTTCACGTATTGCTGAAGCCTGGCGTGGAGAATTTTGAGCATTACCTTACTAGCATGTGAGATGAGTGCAATTGTGTGGTAGTTTGAGCATTCTTTGGCATTGCTTTTCTTTGGGATTGGAATGAAAACTGACCTTTTCCAGTCCTGTGGCCACTGCTGAGTTTTCCAAATTTGCTGGCATATTGAGTGCAGCACTTTCACAGCATCATCTTTCAGGATTTGAAATAGCTCAACTGGAATTCTGTCACCTCCACTAGCTTTGTTCATAGTGATGCTTCCTAAGGCCCTCTTGATTTCACATTCCAGGATGTCTGGCTCTGGGTGAATGATCACACCATCGTGGTTATCTGGGTCATGAAGATCTTTTTCATATAGTTCTGTGTGTTCTTGCCACCTCTTCTTAATATCTTCTGCTTCTGTTAAGTCCATACTGTTTCTGTCATTTATTGTGCCCATCTTTGCATGAAATGTTCCCTTGGTATCTCCCATTTTCTTGAAGAAATCTCTATTCTTTCCCATTCTATTGTTTCCCTCTGTTTATTTGCCCTGATCACTAAGGAAGGCTTTCTTATTTCTTCTTGCTATTCTTTGGAACTCTGCATTCAAATGAGTATATCTTTCCTTTTTACTTTTGCCTTACCTCCGTTTCCTTGTCTTATTTGCCTTTCTCTCTACCTTACAGCATTGTTATTAATATAGGTGTTCCTTATAGCTCTAGCCATCATGTCTGCATTTTAGATTGAAAGGAGAGAGCAAAAGAACTGCTGCCTCTGTAAGGCACACCCCAAATCTGCTTCTTTTGTCTCACTGATCAGAAAGTCACATGATCACCCCATCTGCACAGTGTTGGCTGTAACAACAACAAAAGAAAATGGAACTGTTTGCAAAGAATCAGGAGCTAGCCAACATTGGTATGTAACTACATGTGTGTTCATACATGGTGATGCATGTATGTATTGTGTACCAGAGGCCATAGCATCAGGAAAAAACTACCACAAAACTACATTTATGCAGGTCAAGAAGCAACAGTTAGAACTGAACTTGGAGCAACGAACTGCTCAATATTGGGAAAGGAGTACGTCAAGGCTGTTTATTGTCACCCTGCTTATTTAACTTCTATGCAGAATACCACATGTGAAATGCAGGGCTCAATGAAGCACAAGCTGGAATCAGTATTCCTGAGAGAAATATGCAAATGATACCACACTAATGGCAAAAAGTGATGAGGACCTAAAGAGCCTCTTGTTGACGGTAAAAGAGGAGAGTGAAAAAGCTGGCTTAAAACTCAACAGTCAAAAGATGAAGATCATGGCATCTTGTCCCACCACTTCATGGCAAATAGATGGGGAAGAAGTGAAAAAAGTGACAGATTTCATTTTCTTGGAGGGGCTTCCCTGGTGGCTCAGATGGTAAAGAATCTGCCTGCAACATGGGAGACACGAATTCGATCCCTGGGTTGGGAAGATCCCCTGGAGAAGAGAATAGCTAGCCCCTCCAGTATTCTTGCCTGGAAAACATAGGAGCCTGGCAGGCTAAAGTCCATGAGGTTGCAAAGAGGTGGACATGATTGAGCTACTAACACAACACAAAATCACCGTGTATGGTGACTGTAACCATGAAATTAAAAGACACTTGCTCCTTGGAAGAAAAGCTAAAGACCAACCTAGACAGCAGAAACATTATGACAAAGCAGAAAGATTACTTTGCCAACAGAGGTCCATATAGCCAAAAGTGTGGTTTTTCCGATTGTTATGTACAGTTGTGAGAGTTGGACCACAAAGAAGGATGAGTGCCGAAGACATCAACCCTGAATATTCATTGGAAGGACTGATACTGAAGCTGAAGCTCCAATACTTTGGCCACCTGATGTGAAGAGCCAACTCATTGGAAAAGACTCTGATGCTGGGAAAGATTGAAGGCAGGAGGAGAAGGTGACAACAGAGGATGATATGGTTGGATGGCATTGCCAGCTCAATAGACCTGAGTATGAGAAAACTCCAGGTGATGGTAAAGGGCAGGGAAGCCTGGAGTACTGAGTTCATGGGGTTGCAAAGAGTTGGACATGACTTAGGGAATGAACAACAACCACCACAAAACTAGGGAAGCATTGAAGCAATAGTATCCTATCCAGCAGCAAACCTGATGAGCAGAAGCACCTCATAAAAGCTGAGGGAAATAAGTTGGAGAGGGTATGAAAAGATGTTCCTACTATATATGTTAAAATATTAAGACCAAAAAATGTGCTTGACCATTGTAAAAGGATGATGTGTAAATGCTATTATATATATAGATCTTAAGGTCATATCTAAAGATCTCATCCAGGTCTTAAGAAGTTGCCTTAATTGGTTAGGCAGAATTATCACAAAGCCTTGGTATTGGGCTTGAACTCCACAGAGATTAATTACCCATCCCCTTATCATCGGTCCTTGGCCAACCTTCTCATAAATGAATGTAGTCCAGACAGTAATGAATGTAAGTTTTTTTTTTTTTCAACCTATCTTCACTCCCAAACCACAGAACATCCATTCAAATAGATAGTGAACTGATAGCATCATCTTTGCTCTGAAGGACAAGAGGAGGTCTGTGGTGACATAAGGCACATGCTTGGCTGGGGCTTAGCAGCCATCAGAAGGGGCCCATTTGTCATCAGCCCGCTGCACACTGGATTCATTTCTGGAGAAAACTTTTCACATTGGAGGTCTCCTGACCAGGATGAACCAGAGGATTACCTGACATTTGCCCTGCCAGTGGTTGATTTCATTAGCCTTATTGATCTGTAATGAAAAATAAAGACTTTCAGTGCCTGGGCTACAATGCTCAAACAATTATATAATCAAAGGTTTATTTAACCTTGGATACCTGATTGGATTATATTTAGATGGCATTTTGGTGTCTTTTTGCTTGACAAGGCTTGAGTTCATCTGAGGGTAAGTGCAGATTTCTGAAGTTGATTTAAAACGAGGAAATGGTAGGTAGAAAACAGGGTGATTTTAATGGTACTGAGTTTCTTTCATTTTTTTGGCCACAGCTTGTTGCATGCAGGATCTTAGTTCTCTGACCAGGGACTGAACCCATGCTGCCTGCAGTGTGAGTGCAGCGTCATAGCCGCTGAACCACCAGGGAAGTCCCAATGATACTTAGTTTCGTTTAAAAAAATTTAGTCATCAATATTTAATAGCTAAGATGATAAGAGGTTTATACATTTTTTCAGCTATATATATATGTAATGGGTTAAATAAAGAAGTCTTCAGGAGTGGCCATGCAAGATGGATGGAACAGATAGAAATAGAGCCCGCAAAGAATAATGCCCAGGTTCACTGCTAATGGTGAATTTCTTATAATGCTGGGAAACATCCTGGCTGAAAAAGATAACTGACTTTTTCTCCCTATCTGCTTTAAAATATGAAGGTAATGTGATTTTAATATGCCTGCATTTGAGAGAGGACAGTGACCTATATACATTTCTTTTGCCTTTGGTCCAAGAAATTCATTTTTACCCTTTCATAAGATAGGCCATTTCAGAGAAGATTCTTGCTCGTTTATACAAAACAAACTAGTAACAAAAGAATGCAGAAAAGAAGCAAACTTTATCCCATTTAGTGAACAAGGAACATGAAAAAAATTGAGAAATTCTTAAGTGCTGGGCTGTCTGAGGAATTTACTAAAAAATATTCTAGAACTAAGCCTTTCGTGTTTGAGTCATCATCACTTTTGGCGGAAGACAGGAATATTTGTGTCCTGCAGTTATGAGTTGGGGCTGTTTCATTGTGTCATTGATGAAATTTGCTGGCTTCAGCCACTGGGTGTTTGCCATTATAAAGATAAGAGCTGATGCAGTCATACCGAAGCTCTGATATTTATGTAGATGTACTGTCTAAGGCTTGAACAATTTTGCTTTACCTAATTTCAAATCACTGCAAGGCATGATTAGGCCAGGACAATGCTTCTCAATTTTTTTGAGCTTTGCTACATATTTCTGCCACACAAAACTCAAGAATTTATGAGATTAAATCACCACCTCCTGATAATAAGATCTGCGACTGCCACTCTCGTGAGCACACTCACATATCCATCACTTAAGATGTCAAGCATTTCTGTCTCTCTCAGAACAAATTCAAGTATTTATGAAACAGGGTTCAAATACAACATTTTGCCAAATGTTTTCATTTTATATATTAAAACATAACACAAACCATTTTTTTAAACAAAAATTCTTTTGGCTTATGTATCATTGCCAACAATGGCAACTCTGAAATCAGAATTTAGGCAGCTATATTTTTGATTTGTGAGGCAGAATAGCATGTATTTTGCTGTTCTGTAGCAAGATTGGTTCCACAGAGGAGGTGGTAGTAAAAAATTTATTTTTCCTGAGTAAGCTAAGCAGACGTGAATCAGAAGACACATGGGGAAGAAATATATGTTTTTCTGAGGTGCTGTTTTTGCAAAGGCTCTTTTTGACAGTAACCACACTTTATGTCCCTGTCCTTTACAATATTCTGTAATTTCTAATAAAACATAAAATAAATTTACACTTCTCTTTTAAAGTCAGCAGTTGTAGGTTCTGCTATCAATCCCTCAAGTTAAAGTATATTGTGTCATCAGGAACAACATGATACAGTAGCAAGTGCATTAGACAAGGTGTTAGATATTCTGGACTGAGTTCCCACTGGGCCATTTACTGTCGATTTGGACAAAGCTTTTCAAAGCCTCCTTTTCTTGACCTATATCACAAGAATAAGCATCTTTGCCTATCCCATGGTGTTGCTTTGCACATGAAGTAATGTAAATGTAAATTGTTAGTTCCTTTATGGATATAAAAGAATTCTAGTCGGTTTTTAACGCCACAGTAGCCTTTCTAAATTCAGGGTTTATTCTATCAAGGGAAGAAATTCACTGATGGATATAGAAAACAAAGTTACTGGCTGTAGAAGAAATGGGAAGAGTTTTTGACATCAAATAGGTATGATATTTTAAAAATGGATGATGTCTCCAGAAGCTCTCTAGTCTCAAGATATAGAATTGCAATAATTGTAAAATTATTATCAGAATATTAGCCACCTGTCTAAATTTGAAATATGTTATAGATGTCAGGTAATAAAAAAAAAATCAATGGTAGTTTTAAATGAATGCTTTATACTGTTACCAGGATACAACTGTTACACAGTTCTGATAATCAGATGATTTATGGTCATGAGTTATTTCTTGAAAAGGGTTATTTATATTCTTAGGTAAGGAGAAATGCTTAGGCAAAAATGTTTTATTCCTATTCCTTACAATTTTTTTTAACCTTAAGAATAGAAAGAATATCTTCTTGAACTGTTCTTCATAATTGCATACTCTTACTGGTATCGAATAATCTTAAATTGCAACCAAGGTTGGTCTTTACATTGGATTCTCAGTCATACATAGATTCACCTTCAAGAATTAAAAAGGGGGACTTTAATGGCATTGACTATTGAATTCACAAAGTAGTCACATGAGTATCGTCTAAAAAATGCATGTATTGTTCATTTCAGTGTAGTAAAATAGGCGAATTTGAAATTTGGATCTGAACTTAAAAACTTGCAAGACTAATAGTACAGGAAATATGTTCTCAAAAGTAGTCAGCCATCAGAGGTCAACTCAATATGACTAACAGATTGCTAAAAGTCTTTTTTTTTATTATTATTTTTGAAGGAAATCATTCTATGTGTCATTCTTAGAATGCTCAAAATAATTTCCAAAAGAATGTTTTTATCAAGATTTTTATGCTGCTTATAAAAAAATCTTCATTCTTTACACTCCATTTACTTTTGACATTGTAAGTGTGTATTTTTAAAAAAAAACCCTCATTTCTTAAATAAATATTTACATGATGACCAGGTGTACTACTGGTCAAGACAGTATGGATTTAAAGATAAAACACAATTTTTGGTTTGTGCAGATAAGTTGTGTTTTCCTGATGATTTAACAAATTTAAGAATCATTTTAAAAAGACAAGAAATATTTTAAGTCTAAGTCAATGAAAGCAAATTATATATTTTGTCCTCAATCTAACATGGGAGGGTGTGTGTCAATTATTATTACACTAAAGAAAGACTTAGCGGCTAAAATGTATCATATTTCATGAAGCTGGGCTTGATTGGACTCACCTGCGTGGTTCTATTCCACATAGTATCAGCTGGGACTGCAGATATCTGTAACTTGGAATGGGCTGGGCTATTCAATACATGTCATTCACAGAATGGACAGCCGCTATTGGCTGCATAACCTCCGTGTGTTGGTTCTCTATGTGACCTCTCAAGTTAGACTGCTAAGACCATGTTAGCTGGGCTCAAAAGAGAATAGTATTTCAAGCAGTGAAGGAAAAAACGGCAGACCTCTTGATGCTTTGCCTCAGAAGTTACAGCATCACTTATGCTGCAATCTGTTGATCAGAGCATATCCTGGGACCAGCCCAGGTGCAGGGGAGGGAAGACAGAGCCCATATGTCAATGGAAGGAGGGACTGAAGGATTTATAACTATCGTCAATCCCCAGTGGACTTCCCTGGTAGTTCAGACAGTAAAGCGTCTGTCTACAATGCGGGAGACCTGGGTTCCATCCTTGGGTCGGGAAGGTCCGCTGGAGAAGGAAATGAAGATCCTGGAGAAGGAAATGGCAATCCACTCCAGCACTATTGCCGGGAAAATCCCATGGACAGAGGAGCCTGGTAGGCTACAGTCCATGGGGTCGCAAAGAGTCGGACATAACTGAGTGACTCCACTTTCCTTTCCTTTCAATCCCCAGTAGGGGGAGAAGTCTCTATGTTTGGTAAGAAATTGTCATGGCATCCTATAAAGAATTTCAGATGCTGTCATTACTTAGATGGTTATTTGCTTTTTCTAAGTGTCTGTCCTCATTGTGTAATGATTCAAAACAAGAACTCATTGTATACATAGAACATTATGACTTTTTTATCTAGCACACAACTTTTAAAATACATGTGTTTGTAAATGGCTGCAGAGTAGTTACCATCACTGCATAAAAACAGAAGAAAAATCTTAAACTGTTTATGCTTGTTGTTTGCTTAGACTTGGTGAGCTGGCAAATTTTCATCATTGTTGCACTTACTCCTTATGGCAGAGGCTTCTAGATGTTGTCACCTTTTATGCATTCTTTCCTCTCTTAGTATAGATTTGCAATCTTTGAATCTAATCAAAAGACTACATTTCCTAGAGTCCACTGCAGTTTTTTTTTACCCTGTGATTAAGTGCCAGCAATCAGTCAAAAACTGTTGGATGAGTTGTTTTTGTCTTGTTTCATTTTACTGTTGAAAGTGGATAGATTTGCTGCTGCTGCTGCTGCTGCTGCTGCTGCTGCTGCTACTAAATCACTTCAGTCATGTCCAACTCTGTGCGACCCCATGGACTACAGCCTACCAGGCTCCTCATCCATGGGATTTTCCAGGCAAGAGTACTGGAGTGGGGTGCCATTGCCTTCTCCGGATAGATTTGCTGGTAGCTTCATTGAAAGAAACATTGTGTATTCACACACGGTCATTTTATGCAAGGAAAATTAAGAAAACTTTAAAGCTGGCCTCAGATAATATCCCACTGTGTCATGGTAAATAATCCTTTTTCTGTATTGCTGGATTCTTTTTGCTAGTATTGCATTGACTTCTGTGGCTATATTCATAGGAGATATTGCCATGTGATTCCATTTTCTCGTGACGTCTTTGTTTGGTTTTGATGTCAGGGAAATTCTGGGCTCAAGAGTGAGTTGTAAAGTTGCTTTCTTTCCTAATTTTTTGGGGAGAGATTGGTAGAAGACAAATGTTAAGCCTTCTTTAAATAGGTGGTAGAATTCACCAGTAAAGTCATCTTGGCCAGGGATTGTTCTTTGTAGGAAGTATTTTGATTATTAATTTGATCTATTTTCCTGTTATGGTATGTTCAAATTAAAAAAAAAATCTTAAGTTAGTTTCAGTAGTTGTGTTTTTCTAGAAATCTGTCCATTTCATATAGGTTACCTAATTTTTTTGTCATACAGTGGTTCCTAGTATTCATTTTAAATCCTTTTTATTTCTGTAATCTTGGTAGTAATATACCCTCTCTCATTCCTGATTCTAATAATTTTAGTCTTCTCTCTTTTTTTCCTTGGTCAGTCTAAACAAAGGTTTAGCCAATATTGCTAATCTTTTCAAAGAACCAACTCTTGATTTTATTGATTTTCTTTATTTTCTGTTCTTCACTTCTACCCACTCTGATCTTTATTATTTCTTTCTACTTGCTTTTGGTTTAGTTTGTTCTTTTTCTAGTTTTTTCAGATATGAAGTTAAATTATTCATTAAAACATTTTCTTTTTGTAATACAGAAATTTATAGCTATAAATTTCCCACTAAGTACTAATTTATTTGCATCCCATAAATTTTGGTATGCTGTATCTTCATTTTCATTAATTTCAAAGTATTTTCTATCGCTTCAGTCATGTCCGACTCTGTGCGACCCCATAGACGGCAGCCCACCAGGCTCCGCCGTGCCTGGGATTCTCCAGGCAAGAACACTGGAGTGGGTTGCCATTTCCTTCTCCAATGCATGAAAATGAAAAGCGAAAGTGAAGTCACTCAGTCATGTCCCACTCTTCACGACCCCATGGACTGCAGCCTACCAGGCTCCTCCGTCCATAGGATTTTCCAGGCAAGAGTACTGGAATGGATTGCCATTGCCTTCTCCAAATTTCCCGTTGGATTCTTCATTAATCAATTGATTATTAGGAGTATATCTACTCTTGATATCAAAGTATAGGATAAGAAAGGGAAAAATAAATATTTAAAGAAAAGTGAATGATTTATAGTATGAACCAGATCCTACTCTAAAAGCCATTACTTACATTTAATAGAACATGCCATTGTTCTTTTTCATCTTATACCTGCGTTCCTTTATTATTACGTATTCTAAGGTGGTATGGATGGATCTTCCCAAGGTTTTATCATGTTTTCTATGATACTTTATATTTCTTCACCTTTGATCTCAGTTTTCATGATTGTTTAAAAATCAGTGAAATGTAACAGTTTTTCTCTTTCTCCCTCTTATGGAGGCAATATGGACAGCAAAGAAAGTTAAGTATATATTATATCTCTTACTTTCAGCATAACAAAAATTGCAGGGAAAGACCTGAAATTTAATGGGTGTGTATCTTTTTTTTGTGTGTATTATTTTAATTAATTATTGGAATACCATGTGGTAAGGCAGGTTGTTCTTATTTTTCATATGAGACTCAGGAAAATTAAGTAATTT
>SJYV01001976.1:0-56268 GCA_006410875.1 Neotragus pygmaeus
GGGCAGGAGGAGAAGGGGATGACAGAGGATGAGATGGCTGGATGGCATCACTGACTTGATGGACGTGAGAGTCTGAGTGAACTCCGGGAGTTGGTGATGGACAGGGAGTCAGACACGACTGAGCTGAACTGAACTGAAGATGCGAACAACAACTAGTGAAATAGAACAGCTATAGCAATAACAATGTGAATGTGGTCTCTCTCTCCAAACATCTTATTGTGCTAATTTAGTGTCCTTTGCATCTTAATGAAGCCCTTGTCATGCCCTGGGGCTGCATTTTTTGCAGTCTGAGGTGCAAGAGCAGAACTAGCCCAAATTTCTTTTGCTTTTTTCACAGTTTCATGGATAGAGGTCTTTGCAAGCTCAGCATATGATTTTTTTCTTTCCTTGTTAAGGATTTTCACCTTTTCACTTAAAAGAAGCTCTTTGCAGCTTCTCTTTAGCATATCTGAGTTGTGTGCATCAGCACTCTTGTGCTTTATCAAGTAGAATAACAGTCACGTGAGCACAGGCCCTATGATACCATGACAGTAACCCCATAGCCAGCATGACTGCTAAGTGAGGAACAGGCAGGACACGCTGCACAGAGGAGTGACTCACGTCCCATGTGGGATGGAGCGGGATGGGGCAAGGTTTCATCACGCCACTCAGAATAGCACACAATTTAAAACTTCTGAACTGTTTATTTCTGGAATTTTCCATCTGATATTTTCGCACTATACTTGACCACAGGTAACTGAAACCATGGGAACTGAAACCACAGATAAAAGGGGACTCTACTATATAGGCAAAGGGTGACATTTTAGGGAAAGTACTGTGGAATTTTTTTGGGAAGGGAGGAAGAGTCCTGATTTTCTGGAAGGTAACAGTAACAGGAAAAGTTAATTAACAATAGTAACTTAATTTCTCTCTGGCGATTGTGTGAGATTGTGTTTATTCACAGGGAAATCCTCCTGAAACACCACTTTTTAAAATGATGCTCCTGTGTTCAACTTTATGGGGAACCATAAAGTCAGTGTTCTTAATTAGAAGCAACACAAACTAGCTCTGGTTGACCTTAGCAGAAAAGAAATTTATTAAAAGATGTAAGATGGACTTGCAGAATCACTGGGAAGGATGGACACAGTTATAAAAGTAGGCAGGAACTGAGGGAAGGTACACAGCCAAACTCCTACCAGGACATAACCATGAAGCCTTTCTGGTGAGGACACTGCTGCTTCAAACATTGCACCTAACTTGGCATTGCTGACCTCAGAAGATAACCTCAGGTGTGTGTGTGTGTGTGTGTGTTTATCCTTTTCAGATTCTTTTCCCTTACAGTTTATTACACAGGAGGACCTTGTTGTTTATGATGCTGCATTTTTTCCTTGCTAGGAAATAACATACGTATTCATCACTCAGCAGTTTTTTTAACTTATGCAATTAAAAACTTTATATAAGGTGATTTCTTTTTGGGCCTTATTACATTTTCCTGTCTTCATGGTTTTTTGTTCTTGTTATCCCCTTTGAAAAGTCCCTCGTCTTTCCTTTCTACTTAGTTCTAAATGTCTCTTCTCAGAAGCTTTCTCAAGCTCTCTTAGCTTACTGTGTTCTTGCCCTTCTCTAAACTCCTGTAGTATTTTTGGTCTTAGCATAAATAAAATGTACAGCTTTGGCAAGTATTTCTGGTTGCCTAATAAACATTGTCCCCTTTTTCATTACTAAGAAAACATTACTATGTTGAAGGAGCAAAAAACATTAATCTTCCCAGATTCCCTTGCATCTGTGAATGGCAGTGGGAGACAGATTTGATGAATGAGATGTAAGAGAAGAGAGGCTTTGCGATTTCTGGGAAAATGTTCTCTTTTCATGATAAAGGCAGAACCCTTTCTTCCTCTTTTCTACGATATGGCCCTGAGATCATACTGTGCCGATTTTCCTAGGAATGGCCGGGCCTGAGTTGACCCGGCTCGTGTCCCCCGTGGTGTTTTGACACGCTGCATGAGCCTTGGACTGCCTCACCTCTGGACTTCACGTTGCATAAGAAAATTAAGCCCCTGCTTCAGCTAGTTTTAGTCAAATACTCTCTTTGTATTCTAAAAGGATGTATTCTAAGTGGACAAATTTGCTTTAAATTTTTTTTTAATTTAAATGTGACTTAGCTCTTGTATTACCTATTGCTGTGGAACAGAACTGCATGCCCCAAAACTTCATGACTTAAAGAAACAAACATTAGTGTCTCACCATTTCTGTGGGTCAGGAATCCAGGTGTGGTTTAGTTAGACTCAAAGCGCATGTGAGGGGACTTCCCTGATGGTCCAGTGGTTAAGCATCTGTCTTACAGTGCAGGGGATGCAGGTTCAGTCCCTGGTCTGGGAAGATCCCACGCGCTGCGGAGCAGCTAAGCCTGTGCCACAGCAAGAAGAGTCAGTGCCCTGCAAGAAAGCGCCGCGTGGTGCAGCAGAGGCCACGCATGCCACAGCGGAGGCCTGACAAAGCCAAGCAAATGCACATTTAAAAAAATTCTCGCGTGAGGCTGTGATCAGACTGTTGGCCAGGGCTCTGTTCCCATTAGAAGGCACGTCTGGGAGATTCACTTCTGAACTCAGTCTTAGTGGTTATTGGATTTAGCTCCTTGCTGGCTGTTGGGCTGAGATCTTCAGCTCCTGGAAATCTGTTGGGCTGGTGGCCTGGATTCCTTGGTAGCGTTTAGCACCTCCCTCCGTCCCTCCCTCCTCAAATCGTGTTTTCTCCATAGGACAGCTCGTGGTGTGGCAGTGGCCTTCCCTCACAGCAGATGTGCGTGGAGAGTCCGAGATAGAAGCCACAAGGGTTGTCGTAATTTAATCTTGGAAGTGACTCACCTCTGCCTCATTCTGTTCCCTAGAAACAGATCATTAAATTCAGTTCACACTGAGGGAGAGATTATACATGGGCATAAATACCAAGAGACAAAGATCACTGGAACCATCTTAAAGGATACAGACCACACATTTTTCATTTTTCTAACTTCTCAAATGTATAAATCTTTTTATTTTAAAATAATAGCTTTATTGAGGAATCATTGACATACCAAAACCATATTTAATGTTTACAGACTGTTAAGTTTTGACATACGTGTACATCCGTGGAACCATCACCATAATCAAGCTGAAGAGCATACCCACACTCCTAGAATTTATTCATTCTCATTCTCTCCTGCCTAGCCCTAGTCCCTGACACACACTGCTTCCCCTGCCCCATTCCTCAGGCAACTGCCGATTTACTCTCTATCATTATACGCTAGTTTATATTCCCTATCTTCCCTGCGGCTCAGATGGTAAAGCGTCTGCCTGCAATGTGGGAGACCCGGGTTCGATCCCTGGGTTGGGAAGATCTCCTGGAGAAGGAAATGGCAACCCACTCCAGTACTCTTGCCTGGAGAATCCCACGGATGGAGGAGCCTGGTAAACTATAGTCCATGGGGTCTCAAAGAGTCGGACATGACTGAGCGACTTCACTTTCACTTTATATTTCCTAGAATCTTATATCAGTGAATCATGTGGTACATACTCTTCCTGCCTTCTTTTACTCAGCATAACTAAGATGTATCCATGTTGCTGTATATATTACTCATACATTTTTATTGTTCAGTGGTATTTCGTTGTGTAGATGTACAGCAGTTGTTTACCTGTTGATGGACATTAGGGGTTTTGTTTTAGTTTCAGGTTATTAGAAATAAAGCTTTTATGAATATGTATCTATGTCTTTGTATGGACATAACGTTTTCATTGATATTGGGTAAATACCTGGGAAGAGAATGCCTGGATCATGTGGTAGGAGTATGATTAGCTTTTTAAGAGGTTGCCAGATGGTGTTCCAAAGTGTCTGCGCCATTTTCCATTCCTGCCAGCAGTGTCTGTGTTCTGGTCTCTCCGTATGCGCACGGCGCCATTTTCCATCCCTGCCGGCAGGGTCTGGCTTCTGGTCTCTCCGTATGCACACTGATACTTGGGATGACACCCCTTCTAGTAAGTGTGTAGTGATATCTTGTAATTTCCTTTTCTCTGGGTTAATTATTCGCACATTCTAGATACAAATCCTTTATCAGATAAATGCTTTCCAAATGTTTTCTCCCAGTCTTTGGTTGTCTTTTCATTTACTTAACTGTATTTAGAAAAGCCGATATTTTTAGTTTGGGGGAAGTCCAGTTGATCTATCAACTTGTTTCTTTATGGTTAGTGTTTCTAGTGGTGTTATCTTACCTTCTTCCAGACAGTTACTCATGCCTGAAATTAGGCCTAACAAGTGCTAATTAAGCGTTTCTTTTTTGACTTTGTAAACCAGAGATAATCTGGAGCAATGTATCCTTTTTATTTGTTTGCCTCTGGATTTAGCATAATTCTATTTAGCAAGTGAAGGAGTTTTGCAAAAAATGTAAGCAAGAGATTCTTGCTAGTATAATGAATCTATTTTTAATAAGTGAATGTAATATAATGGAGAAGGCAATGGCAACCCACTCCAGTACTCTTGCCTGGAAAATCCCATGGACAGAGGAGCCTGGTAGGCTGCGGTCCATGGGGTCGCTAAGAGTTGGACATGACTGAGTGACTTCACTTTCACTAATATTGTTTATTCTCAATAAGGGATATGATGTTCTAATTAGTTTCTATCAATGTTTTCTTCTCCCTGCTGCTGCTGCTGCTGCTAAGTCACTTCAGTCGTGTCCGAGTCTATGTGACCCCATAGACGGCAGCCCACCAGGCTTCCCCGTCCCTGGGATTCTCCAGGCGAGAACCCTGGAGTGGGCTGCCATTTCCTTCTCCAATGTATGAAAGTGAAAAATGAAAGTGAAGTCACTCAGTCGTGTCCGACCCTTAGCGACCCCATGGACTGCAGCCCACCAGGCTCCTCCATCCATGGGATTTTCCAGGCAAGAGTACTGGAGTGGGGTGCCATTGCCTTCTCCGTTCTTCTCCCTACTGGTTTGAAAGTTGGGATCCAGTGTTTTTTGTGACATACTCCTGTTCCCGATGCCCCATTTACAAGCTGGAGATCAAAGCTTAATCTCACACACTTCCTCTAGCAGTCATAGTTCAAGTCAAGAGGCCACCACATAAGTAGTAGGTCCTATACCTTCTGTTCTCAGTTCTGCAGAGTGAGATTTTGATATGTCATTCATAAGAGATTGATAGCATTTGGCATTTGCAGTAAATAACTTTTTTAAAAAAACGAACCAAAAACTCAGTACCGTTTCACTGACATAAACCTACTTTATTTTTTCACTGAAATTTGAGAAGGAATGCCAGTATCATACTATGCCCCTCAACTCTGAAGAGAGCTTATCATTTTAGAGAAACAGTAAAGCTTAATGGGAAGAGAAGTAGTTAGAAATCAAAGATGAATTGAAATCACAGTTTTAACTTTTTGCTAGTTGTAAGGAAAAGTTTCTTAAGCTTTTAAAACCTTAAAATTTCCCAAATTTGTAAAAAAAAAAGAGAGAGATTATACTTACTTCAAAGGGCTGTGTGGATTAAGTAGCATATGCAAAGTGCCAGTGTGCATAGGCACTGTGTATGGTGGCTGGAGGTTTGACTCAATTAGTGCTCAACCAGGAGTATATACTCAAGTTTATCTGTTCAATCAGAAAAAATATTTGAGGGTCTACTAATGTGCAAAACATTTTATCAGACACTGGAGGTAACTCAAAAAAGTAGAAATCAATAGCTTTACATGCTTTACTAAGAACCTGTAACCTATGCTGAAGATAAGATACATAAACATGACAGAGGGAAATGGAGAGTGAAAAGTGTTAAGTGGCTGACTGCCGAATGAGTGATAGAGATTAAAAGTGTTGCAAGAGGTCATGGGATTTATATATAGAAGTCACTGTTAATGTTGAATTGAAGCAGATTCCAAATTCAAGGTTGCACTGAAAGATCAGTTTGTTCAACATATTGCCAAAATAAAATGTTAACTTCTTTTGAGTTTCTTGTTAATTACTTCCAGATTAGAGAGCGAGAGCTCTTAGTTTTCCCCACCACCCCCATCATTCTGTTCTGGTTCTGCCAGTGATTCCAATTAAGTACAGGAATGTACTTGTCTCTTGAGAATGGGCGTTTTTTGCAAGTCTGAAAATTAAATCAGGAAACATTTTTCTCTCTTGCTTTTAGGTTGTATGTGTTGATCACTATTAAAGACAGTCAAAAGCCTCATGGTTATAATTTATATTTCTCTTTTAACGTTTTCTAAGATTGCAAAGAAGCAATCAACTGCGTGTGGATTGCATCAACTGCTTCTACAGAAACAGTGTGTGCCTCCTCTGTATGTGTGTGGTACTAAGTTCTTTGAGCAATATAAAAAATGATAAAATGTGTATTTCCTGTTGCGATAATTTATATTTACTCAGTAAGGCAAGATAAATACTTTATACAGTTAATTAACTTTTAACGGAAAGACATTGTTAATTAACTTTTATGAAAAAGAAGTCTATATAGTTAAAGGAGACTTCTTAGAAATGATTTTTTGAGCTGAAAGCTGCCTCATTGTAGATGGATTGAGGAAACTACTGAGGGGGACAGGGAGCCACTGATGCTCTTAATGGTGATAGCCAGGCTTTACTGAGCAGGCAGCCAGGGGGTCTTAGGGGTTTGTCTTAGTCCATTCAGGCTGCTGTAACAAAATACCACAGATGCGCTAGCTTATAAACAACAGAAATTTGTTTCTCATAGTTCTGGAGGCTGGAAGTGAATGAAAGTCAGCAGAAACAAAGGTGTGAGGTTCGTCTGAGTGAGAGCAGCCCACTGGCTCAGCCTCACTGGTGCTGCTGCAACTCTGTGTGGCGGTTTTTAACTGCTGCCTCCTTGTTTAAAGGATCAGAGCTATGGAAGTCATGCTCTTTCTCTTGTTTTCTTGCTCTGCTGAGACCTTCCTTAGTTCTTCATCCAAGTTCTGATTTGCAACCCGTTTATTACTAGTGGAAGGTAGTTTGGGGGTCAGGTTTTTGATTTATGACCAGCATTTCATTTTGAAATCCACACTAAATTGGATTTCAGACCCAGAGTATGGATTTGGGGAGACACTAATAAGAGATTCTCAGAATAATTTTTTTTTTAATTTTACCAATTTTTAGAAATGAATACAGATCTTCCTCTACTTACAGTGGGATTATGCTGTCAACCCCATGGGAAGTTAAAACTGTTTTAAGTCAAAAAAATGCATTTAATACACCTAACCCACCAAGCATCATAGTTTAGCCCAGCCTATCTCATAAGGGCTCAGAACATTTAAACATTAGCCTGCAGTGGGGCAAAATCATCTGTCACAGAGACTTTTATGATAAAGTGTTGAATGTCTTATATAATTTATTGAATGCTGAAAGTGAAAACGCAAGTGTTGTCTGGGTACAGAGTGGTTGTCGGTGTGTTGGTTGCATACCTCGGTGGTGACGCGGCTGACCCGGAGCTGTGGCTCACTGCCTGTGTCCAGCATGCAGCGTCACGGGGAGTGTGTACTGCCTGTCACTAGACCAGGACAAGAACTGAAATCCAAGTTCCAAATATGCTTTCTACTGAATGTGGACTGCTTTTGCACCATCATAAAGTTGTAAAATCGTTCAGTCAAACCATCATAAGTTGGGAACTGTCAGTACGTAAAATCATTTATTGCTAAAACTGAAACTGAATGGGTAAAGAATAGGTCCACTCGAGCTGTGTGGACAACTTGAAATATTTTTGGATAAAAATAGGCGTTACCTCTATTGAAATTCGTTCAGTAAATGTATAGTGAATGCTTGCTGTGGCAGGCATTGTGACTGAGAGGGCTGAATGAGGTCGCTCCGGTCCTCCAGGACCTCACAGCCTGGTGAGGAGAGACCCGGGTCGACAGACCCCTGCCACATGGTGGGATAATGTACAGCGTGAGGGAGGATGGTGGAGGGTGAACATTCTGCTGAGGAAAGGCTTTACAGTTAATGAAGGAGACGTTTAGGTTTGTTCTGGAAAGATGTGTGAGTCCAGAAGGGAGTTGAGGGCGAAGGACGTGCTGGGCACAGAGACCCATGTGTTAAAGTAGTGGAGCACAGTGGCCTCCAAGAGTGGACTCTAGGCCCAGACTCTAGACCCAGATCCTGCTTCTTCCACTTACTAGACATATCTTGTGTCTCTGTTCTCTCTGTTAAGTGGTCCTAATATTTCCTACTTCACAGGTTGCTTCTGACAATTAAATGTGTTGTATATAACTGCCTACAACAATGACTAATCCATAGTAAGTGCTTTAACTTGTTATTATATGCCAAGACAGGATAGATATGTATAGAACTGCATAATATATGAGAAAATCTTGAGTTGTTTTGTACTGCTCAGTTGAATGTGAGGGGTGAATGTTGTTATTGTTAAGTCACTAAGTCATGTCCAACTCTTGCGACCCCATGGACTTGCTCACTGGGATCCACTGTCCTTGTGATTTCCCAAGCAAGAATACTGGAGTGGGTTGGCCATTTCCTTTTCCAGGGGATCTTCCTGACCTAGGGATCAAATTTGCGCCTCCTACATTGGCAGACAGATTCTCTACCACTGACCCACCAGGGAAGCCTGATAATGAAGGGCTCTGTGTATGAAGCTGAAGGACTTTGAGTAGGGAAGTGAAATGACCAGAGCCTTATTTAAGAAAGATGCTCCTGTTGGCAGTATGGAGGCCACATAGGGGTGTGCACTGTGAAATTACCCAGCTAGAGGCTGTCCCAGGCCCACTCTGCTCCAGATAAAGGGGCTTCTTTGCACCTCCTATGCCATGATGGTATGGATGGTACCTGTGGGGCTGCTTCTTCCCGGGGTTCTAGATCGAAAGTGATAGATTTTCTCTATTCCTGTACCCTCCAGGTTTTCCAGGGGGCTCTGTAGTTGCCCTTCTCTTTCAGTAGTTGTAGCTAATCTTACAGTACCAGAGAGGGTAAATCAGGGCCCTTCTCAGAAACTCTCAACTGTGTCTCATGTTCTTCCTTTCCTCCGAGACTCTCCTGCATCTTTTGTCTTCAACTTGTTGTTTGAAGAGGACGGAACAGCACTGGTTCTGGCTGGTCTGATATTTTTCTGGCATAAACCTAGACTTTGACTTTTGAAAGAACAAAAAGAAAAAAAGTCTCATGGTTCCGCTGTGTGATGTCACTGAAGTTTATTCGGGCTTGGCTAGAGCATTTATTACTCTTGTCATATTTATAGACCTCTCTCTTGTGTTAGTTATGTGTCTCAAACATAAGATAAAAGCCATGTCTTCAATTTTCTCTCCCCTAAACCTAATACTAATCCTAAGTAGGCATTTAATCATGTAAACTTACATGAGTGAATGAACACATCAGACAGCTAACCAGCTTCTAAACCACCTTATCAGCCTGTAAGTTGATGTGTAATAAAAATGTTTGATAAAGAATGCTTTTGTCTAGAAATAAAAGGAATATCTGACTAACAGTGGCTTAACTAAATGGAAGTTTATCTTTCTCACATTAAGTCAGAAGGTAGGTATCTGTTAATGTTGATCAGTGTCTCAGTGGTATCCGTCAGCATCTTTGGGGTCCATTATGGTTATGAGATGGCCAGCATAGCTACTCTTGTCGTAGCTGAAGAATGGTATGGCAGAGGGGAGAAGGAAGTTACAGGAATGTTGTCTCTTAACAGGAATACGAAAGAAAACTTTCTCAGACCTCTCCAACAGACTGGCTTAAATCTGTCGACTGAAACAGTGTCTCTCTAAACACTGTAGTTTCCTCTCTGTAGAGGAAACTAGGAGTGGAAGTGGGTAAGGAAGGAAGGAGGCTGGGAATGGCTTAGATGAGACAGTCAACCGAGAGGATTGTAGGCATAGTGTTATAAATAGGATGCTATTTTATGAGAGTGTAAAGTTCTGTAACTGCAGCACAGTTGATCAGATAGTAGTGTTTAATGGTAATATAGTCTGTTCTCAGTGAATACGTGAGCTGTACAGAAAATATTCTGCTTTATCATTGACTTTTTTCCCTTTGGTTGCAGGGTATCAACAAAATAATATTTGTATTTTGATATTTCCTTTCAGTAGAGAAATACTTGGCCAATTTCTTACTTGTATAGATAATCCCTTTTTTTTGCTATTTTTGATGTAAAAGTGAAAGTCGCTCAGTCGTGCCCTGATGTACTGGGGCCTGCCAGGCTCCTCTGTCCATGGAATTCTCCTGGCAAGAATACTGGAGTGGATAGCCGTTCCTTCTCCAGTGGATCTTCCCAACCCAGGGATCGAACCCAGATCTTCCGCATTGCAGGCAGATTCTTTACCGTCTGAGCCACCAGGGAAGCTGTACAAATACATTTTTGTTGATATGTCTTCACATTTTGTCTACCGAGACTTTTCTCTTAAAAAAAGTATCAGAGACTCTTATTTGTTTTAGAAATTTTAGTTTCTTCATTGAAAAGTTTTTCTTTATCAAAAATACCATTTATTCGCATCATTTGTTTCATAGCATTAATGTTAAGTAACTATGCTATATAGCTCAAAATGTAGTTTTTTATAAAGACATTTAAAAAATCTATTTTGGCTGTGCTGGATCTTTGTTGTTGCAGGTGGGCTTGCTCTAGTTGTGGTGAGCAAGGACTAATCTATAAAAATATATTTATAATATATAAATATAAAGGACTATAAAGAAACCTGAGTGCTGAAGAATTGGTGCTTTTGAACTGTGGTATTGGAGAAGACTCTTGAGAGTCCCTTGGACTGCAAGGAGATCCAACCAGTCCATCCTAAAGGAGATCAGTCCTGGGTGTTCATTGGAAGAACTGATGCTGAAGCTGAAAATCCAGTACTTTCGCTGCCTGATGTAAAGAACTGACTCATTTGAAAAGACCCTGATGCTGGGAAAGATTGAAGGCAGGAGGAGAAGGGGCTGAGAGAGGACGAAATGGTTGGATGGCATCACTAACTCTACAGACTTCAGTTTGAGCAAGCTCCGGGAGTTGGTGATGGACAAGGAGGCCTGGTGTGCTGCACTCCACGGGGTTGCAAAGAGTCGGGCACAACTGAGCGACTGAACTGGGGCTGCTCTCTATTGTGATGCACGGGCTTCTCGTGGTGGCTTCTCACTGTGGAGGCTTCCCTTGTGGAGTGCAAGCTCTAGAGCGTGCGGGCTTCTGTGGCCACAATGCACAGGCTCGATAGTCAGGGCGCAGGGGCTTCATTGCTCTGGGGTGTATGAATTCTTCCCAGATCCGGGAGAGAACTTATGGCCCCTGCATTGGCAGGTGCGTTGTGAACCGCTGCACCACCAGGGGAGTCCAGCATATGAGGTTTTTTTTTTTCCTTAAAGTTGCCTCACTTGAAATTGTTCTGGGCGTCGTTTATTTAGAATGTTGACAAATTTAATGTGTTAGTATGGTGCCCAGAGGGACAGGATTCTCAGTGAAAAACCTAGCCTGATATCCAGATGACCTGGATTAAACTAGCAGCATTGCCATTTACTCCCTGGTCAAATTTACCTAGTCTCTCTGGATCTCAGTTTCTTAATCTGCAAAATGGCAATATTAAAACTTCCAATGAGGTCATGTATGTGCTGCATCCTCTACAGGCCTAGTTCTCTGGAGGCACTCAGTGGTAGCTGTTATAACAGATAGGTGACTCCTGACAATGGAGAGTACACAGAAACTGTATGGCTTGTTGCCTTTGTAGTTTGTTGCTCATCATTGTTTTTATTTACTTGAAGCAAGGGAAGAGAAAATGAAGACTGTGACAAAACTTTTTTGAAGTGAAATTACTTGCTTCTTTAGTTAGGATTATCAAGTTATATTCAGTTTATTAAAGCATTTATTTTGTAGAAGATAGTTCAACTTTCTCTTTAAAAAAAAAAGTTTTATATTTATCTCTTGCTTACTGTTCTCATATACCTCTGTTAATGGGAGAATTCTACTGTTTTGCAATGGTAAGCCAGAGAGTCATCACCTAATGGCATAATCACATTATAAATTTCCTAACAATACTTAACCAGCATTCCAAAATGGACTTTTCTTAGCCAATAAAACTAGAAGTGATATATCAAATTCATGCCAGTTTTTCTCAGTGGAAGTTCTATTTTGATTGTATTGGGCTATAACCTTTTTAAGTAATTTTTAATAAAGATTAAAGGTCACCACTAGACATTTTAATGATTCCATTCTTGATTTATAATTTTTGGTACCTCTTTCAAAAAATAAGAAAGAACTTTTTATTTTTGTGGCATTTGATATCTTTAAGTTCACAAATCAAAAAAAAAAGTTGGCAACTTTTCATTTCTCCTCTTTAATAAGCTAAATTACAAAGCTACTTACTATTTGTAGTTCTTAAGTAAAATTACCAGTTCTTTTAGGAATTTTGATATTGCCGCCTTCTTGATGGAAATGATTAAGAGCATTAGGTCTTAACTTTTCAAACTTTTCATATGGATATTTTTAAACCTACTATCTTTCTTCACCAAGGCCACCTGTGCTTGATCATACTTTATGGCAAGTCTGTGTGTTTTCCATCGATGAGCACTTACATTGCTCCCATATCTTGGCTATTGTGACTATTGCTGCAACGAACATAGGGGTGCATGTATATTTTTGATTAGTAATTTGGTTTCTTTGGAGAAATACCCACAAGTGGAATTGCTAAGTTGTATGGTAGTTCTAGTTTTAATTTTTTGAGGAAACTCCAAACCATTTTTCAATAGTGGCAATGCAGTTCACATTTCCACCAGCAGTGCCCTAGGATTCTCTCTTCTCCATGTCCTCAATTCAGTTCAGTTGCTCAGTCGTGCCGACTCTTGTGACCCCATGGACAGAGGAGCCTGGCAGGCAAGAATCCCATAGACAGAGGAGCCTGGTGGGCTACAGGCCGTGGGGTTGCAAAGAGTTGGACATGACTGAGCGACTAATAATACTATATGAGTTCTTGGTATAGTCTGGATAGTAACCCTTTGTTGAATACATCCATAGCTCAGTCAGTAAAGAATCTGCCTGCATTTCAGGAGACCCAAATTCGATTCCTGGGTCAGGAAGATCCTCTGGAGAGGGAAATGGCAACCCACTCCAGTATTGCTGCCTAGAGAATCCCATGGACAGAGGAACCTCGCAGGCTACAGTCCGTGGGGTTGCATGAATTGGACATGACTTAGCAACTAAACCACCACTGTTGGATGTATCATTTGCAAATATCTTATCGTATTTAGTAGGTACCCTTTTTGTTTTGTTGCTAGTGTCCTGCACTGTACAAAAGCTTTTTAGTTTAATGTAGTCCCATTTATTTATTTTTGCTTTTGTTTCCCTTGCCTGAGGAGACATATCCTCCCCAAAAATCTAAGATTGATGTTACAGAGCATATTTCTCATGTTTTCTTCTAATAGTTGTATGGGTTCATGTTTTACATCTAAGTCTTTCTGTTTATATGGTATAAGAGAGTTTTAGTTTGATTCTTGTATATGTAGCTATCCAGTTTTCTGAGCACCACTTAGCAAAGAGGTTTGTCTTTTCCACATTGTGTATTCTTGCCTCCTTTGTCATAGATTGCTGCTACTGCTAAGTTGCTTCAGTCGTGTCCGATTCTGTGCAGCCCCATAGACGGCAGCCCACCAGGCTTCTCCATCCCTGGGATTCTCCAGGCAAGAACAATGGAGTGGGTTGCCATCTTCTTCTCCAATGCATGCAAGTGAAAAGTGAAAGTGAAGTCACTCAGTCGTGTCCGACTCTTAGCAACCCCATGGACTGCAGCCCACCAGGCTCCTCCATCCATGGGGTTTTCTAGGCAAGAGTACTGGAGTGGGGTGCCATTGCCTTCTCCACATCATAGATTAACTGACCGTAATTGCATGGGTTTATTTTCTGGTCTGTCTGTTCTGTTCCATATGGAGGAGGAAATGGCAACCCA
This sequence comes from Neotragus pygmaeus, assembly GCA_006410875.1. Lineage (NCBI taxonomy): Eukaryota > Metazoa > Chordata > Mammalia > Artiodactyla > Bovidae > Neotragus > Neotragus pygmaeus. The sequence goes on from SJYV01001976.1 coordinate 13,855, forward strand.
CTCCAGTGTTCTTGCCTGGAAAATTGCATGGACAGAGGAACCTGGTGGGCCACAGTCCCTGGAGCCACAAAAAGTTGGACACAACTGAGCACACACAAACGCATTCTGTTCCATTGATCTGTGAGTGTTTTTTGTGGCATACTGTTTTGATTACTCTAGCTTTGAAGTGTAGTTTGAAATCAGGGAGCATGGTACCTAATTATATTCTTCTTTCTTAAGATTGTTTTGACTATTTGGGCCTTTCATGTTTTGTTGTTGTTGTTGTTTTTACAAATTTTGGAATTATTTGTTCTAGTTCTGAAAATTGCCAATGGTATTTTGATACTCATTGCATTGAATCTGTAGATTGCCTCGGGTAGAATGGTCATTTTAACATTCTTCCAGTCCATGAGCATGGTATGTATTTTGTCCAGTTTCTTTCATCTGTGTCTTGCAGTTTTCATAGTGCAAGTCTTTACTTCCTTAGTTAGACTTATTCCTAGTTGATTTACATTTTATGATGCAACTATGAGTAGTAATGTTTTCTTAATTTCTCTTTCTGATAGTTTATTGTTAGTGTATAGGAAAAAATGGGCTTCCCCAGTGGCTCAGTGGTAAGGAATTCATCGGCAATGCAGGAGATGCATATTCAGTCCCTAGATGAGTAAGATTCCCTGGAGAAGGAATTGGCAACCCACTCAAGTATTCTTGCCAGGGAAATGCTGTGGACAGAGGAACCTGGTGGTCTACAGTCCATGGGGTTGCAAAAGAGTCAGACACAACTTAGTGACTGAACAATACCAGCAACATAGAAACACAGTAGAATCTTTATGTTGATTTTGTATCCTGTGGCTTTAAGGAGTTATTTTATTCTAACAATTTTTGGTAGAGTTGTTGAGATTTTTTTATATTGTGTCATGTCTACTGCAGTGACAGTATTACTTCTTTCCAATTTGGATTCTTCTTCTTGACTGACTGCCGTGGCTAGTACTTCCAATATTATGTTGAGTAAAAGTTGTGAGAGTGGACATTGTTGTCTTGTTCCTGATCTTGAAGGAAATGCTTTCAACTTATCACCATTAAGTATGATGTTATCTGTAGTTTGTCATTAATGGCCTATATTATGTTGAGTTATGTTTCCTCTATATCCACTTTGTTGAGAGTTTTTATAATCATAAATGAATGTTGAATTTTGTCAAAAGCTTTTTTTTTTACCTGCTAAGGTAATCATATGATTTTTATTCTTCAGGTTGTTAAGATTGCATATCACATTGACTGAGTTGTGTATATTGAACCGTCCTTGCATTCCTGGAATAACTCCTGCTTGATCATGGTATATGATCCTATTAATGTATTGTCAAATTCAATTTGCTGATATTTTGACGAGGACTTTTGCATCTATGTTCATCAGTGATACTGTCCTGTAATTTTGTGTGTGTGTTTGGTCTTTGGTTTTGGTATAAGGGTATTGCTACCTTCACAGAATGAGTTCAGAAGTGTTCCTTCCTCATTAGCATAGTTTGACAGACCTAAACATTAATTCTTCTCTACTTGGCTGAATTCCCCAATGAAGCCTGAACTTTAGCTTGTTGGAAATTTTCCTTTTCTTTTAAAGTGATTTAATTTTACTACTGGTAAATGATCTCTGTATTTTCTATTTTTCCCTCATTCAGTCTTGGGAGATTTTGTGTTTCTAGGTTGCCCATATTACTGGCATATCATTATTCATAGTAATCTCTTAAAATCCTTTGTATTTCTGTGGTTTCAGCTGTAACTTCTTTTTATTTCTGAATTTGAGTCATCTCTTCTTGATGAGTCTGGCTAAAGGTTTATCCGTTTTGTTTATCTCTTCAGTGTACCAGCTCTTAGTTTTATTGATTTATTTCTGTTTTTTTTTTTCCTCTGTTTTATCTATTTCTGCTCCTCATTACATTTTGAATTATTTTTCCCCATGAGAGATATATGACACCAATAAGTGAAGTTGCTCAGTTGTGTCCAACTCTTTGTGACCCCATGGACTGTAGCCTACCACACTCCTCCATCCATGGGATTTTCCAGGCAAGAGTACTGGAGTGGGTTGCCATTTTCTGCTCCAGAGGATCTTCCTGACCCAGGGATTGAACTCAGGTCTCCCTCATTGTAGGCAGACACTTTACCATCTGAGACAGGGAAGTCCCTATGACACCAGTAAGAGCTTTTCAAAATTGATGTGAAATAACTAGTGCTAACTTACTTTGGTTGATACAAATCTAGGTTTTAGAAATAATACCCTAATCTCCCTAACTATAACAAAGGATTAGTTTATTCTTTCCATTAGAGTCTCATTTTTTAAGAATTGCCATTTAGAAGTACATTCGTGAGATTTTAGCTAGCTTTTGTAGCCACATCTTAAGTAAGTACATGTTTTCTGTAAAATTTTTTGAAATGAGGGGAAAACCCTCAAATCCAGGCAACCACTGTTGACATAGTAAGGACCCCCAGACTGGACCCTAGCCTTTCATCCTCAGTTCTGTTCCCTCTGCACACTCTTCTGGGAGGCCTCCTCTACTCTTGTGGATTCCATTGCCTCCTGTATACTTTTGAGTCCCTGGTTTTTATATCCTGCCTATGCCTCTGCACTGAACTCCATACCTGTGTATGTGTTCGGCTACTTACTAGACATCTCTACTTGAATGGCTGATAGGCAGTCCACGTTCAGTACGTTCAAGACTCAGTTCTTTAGCCAAACGTGTTCCTCTGTGTCTTGTAGATTCTGAAACTACAGTCTACTTAGTCATCCAAACCAGAGGCCTGATTAGTCTTTACTGGTCTCCCTGTTACTAGTCTTTACTTTCATTTATGTGCTAGAGTAGTTTTTTAAACGGCCTTTGCATAGTTTCCCGACTCTAAATCACAAGTCTAGATTCCACAGCCTGAGTTTAAGGCTCTCTGTAATCTGGTTCCTGCCACTGGTCTGCCTAATAACCTACTGTTTGCCTTCTCCAACCCTACACGCCAGCTAACCTAATTGTTTACAACTTCTGTTCATTTCATATCTTGTGTTTTCACATGCTGCACCTGACTAATTCTTTTTGCTTGCCTACGAACAAACTTCAAGCTGTCAGTTAACCAGGGATATTTAAGACCTACATCGGAAATCTTTTCTTCTGGGAAGTTTTCATCCCCTCCTCAGCTGAGTTGATTACTCCTTTGTGCTTTGACTATCTTACATACGTTTCTTTTGTAGAACGAAGTCTTTATGTGTTCTGTTACCATGGCAGACATTCTGAGAGCAGGAATATCTTAACCACATTTTATCCCCAGCATGTAAATGCAGTTACTGAGATGAAGAGAAAGAGATCTTGAATGAATGCATAAATCAATAAAGCATCATCTAGTTTCAGTCCTGTTGTATGCCTTTGTAGCAGACAGCTCTGGGCTGGTAGCTTCAAGGCTGGCAGCTTCTGAACTGTCCCCGCTGGTTATGCTCCTTTGCTGTTGGAGCTCCTTGCTGGGTGGGTTTGAGAAGCCTGACTCCAGAGCTATAGAATTCCCCGTACCATACCCAAAACATTCTTCTATGCTTCATATGAATTGCAGGTCTGGAACAGCCATTCTCATTCATAACTGTTTTCTCCCCAAATCAACCAACCTGGAAAAGGTTTATTCCACACAAAAAACGGAGCTGCACTTTTATGTCATGCCACCAGGCGGTGGCAGTGTCGAAGACATGCAGATCCTTAGCTTCTTGGGATAGCCCTGGTTTTGTTTGTCTTGTTTTGCCTTCAAAAACTACATCAAGTGTTTTGTACATTTTAGTGTTTCAACATTTATAATGTTTCTGGCTGTTTTATGTATTTGGAAGTTTCACAAAAATAGCTCTATCAGTGGGGTGCTTTTTTTGTTTAAAGTATGGTTCTTACTTGACTAAAGGGCATGGGTTCAAACTTCCAGGCTTGCATTTCATCAGATTCAAATATAAGGCTTTGTTTGGGTTCTGTAATATTTATGTTTAATTATAACCATAAATTTCCTAGTCTATAACTTTGGTAAAAATTTATTAGATTGGATGCAAAAAAAAAACCTCAATTAAAAATTTTTTTTAATTATTATAACTTTTAAAGTTAAATACCTTCTCCTACACTTAAACTTGCCACACATCTTAGTGTGCTTGACTGCTCTCATCTCTTGAGTTAGGCTGCCATCCAAATGTGTTAGGTTTGCCCTTTTCATTCTGCTGGAACTGCTTAGACTATGGAAGAAGAAGCTTTCATTTACTTTTTTAGCCCTTTAAAATCCAAGTTCTCTTAAATCTTTCCAGTATACGAGGCAGAAATAGAAAAGAACATCTTTCTTTTCAGAAGGAAAAGCCTTCAGGGGCAACTACTTTCTCCTCACTATTTCTCAGCAGTGTTTTCTCCTTACGACTTTTTCTTTGGCTTTATAAGTTTTATGTGAAGTTTATTATAACCTGGCCTAGAAAGAAATTTAAAGCTTTAAATTTGTTAATTATATTTAAGTTTGGAGAAGGAAATGGCAACCCACTCCAGTACTCTTGCCTGGAGAATCCCATGGAGGGAGGAGCCTGGTAGGCTACAGTCCATGGGGTCACAAAGAGTCAGACACGACTGAGTGACTTCACTCACTCACTCATATTTAAGTTAAATAGAAACTTGAACTTAAGCACTTTAGTGCTTCTAAGCAAGTAACTTGTTATATTTTTGATGGGTAGGTTCTAATGAAACTAAATTAACTAAATTACTTACACTGAAAAACTTACTGGATCAGAACATTTTAAATAGTATTTAAGTAACATTTTTATTAGCAATTTAAAAAATGGACAGTCTTAATTCTCACAAGAGGAATTCATAAATGTTAGAACTGAAATGTGAGCATGTCATTTCCCAATACTCTTGAAAAACTAGGAAAATAAGTTATTCCTTACGTAAAAGTAATTTTGCTGATTTTAGCATCTATGTAGATCTATTGGTCGATTCTGTCAGTTATTATAATATATAAAAATATGGGCCAGCAATTCTGGAACTTGTTGCATACATGAGTGTCCCCATGGACTCTATTGAACTGACTCTCAAAAGTGAGAGAACAGGAGCCCATTGGGAGGCACATTACATTCTGTTCCAGAGCGCATGGATACCCTCCATGGAGAGAGAGAGACTGTGTGTGTGTGTGTCTGTGTGTGTGTGTAATGAATCCAAAAATCAGGCTGGAAGGGAGTGCACGGCAAGCTGGAGAAGGGGGTTGGTGAAGGACTGGAGTGTGTGTGTGTGTGTGTGTGTGTGTGTGTGTGTGTAATCCAAAAATCAGGCTGGAAGGGAGTGCACAGCAAGCTGGAGAAGGGGGTTGGTGAAGGGACTGGAGTGTGTCTTCTGCGTCATGGAAGTTACAGATAAGGAAAGCCGGCAGAGAAGCCGGCAAAGAACCCAGCAGCACAGCCACGCAAGGACCTAGCAGGCATGTCAGGCCCAAGAGCACCGAGGCACCTAAGTATGGTATTTCTGGTTCCCTTTACCTGTTCTGTTTTCTCTCCCCTTCTCCAGGCTTGGTAGAGGTGGAGGACAGGAGGCAGAAACTACAGTCACTGGACTGAAGGGAGGACAGAAACTCTAGACTAGGAGAGAGAGAAGGACAATGCACCCTTTCTAGTAAAACCCACTGGCAGCCTTAGTTGCTTAGTTTTAAATCAAGAGTTGAAGTGTTGATTGTTATGTTAGACATCCTAATTTCTGAATTAAAGCTTTGTTTGCCAACTTAAAAAAATTGTAGGTCTTGATTAAGAGTGATCAGAAATTCATGGGACTCTCAATTCTTTGTTTAGTGGCAAAGGAAGCACTTCACTCACTGAACTATTGGCGGTTATGGGGAAGAACTAAGTTGCATCTATAGTTTTAACCTATGAGTACAGTGCAAAATGCATGCATGCTTAGTCATGTCCAACCCTTTGCACCCCCATGGACTGTAGCCTGCACAGCCCCTCTGCCTATGAGATTCTCAAGGCAAGAATTGTGGAGTGGGTTTCCATTCCCTTTTCCAGGAGACTGACCTGACCCACAGATCGAACCCAGGTCTCCTGCATTGCAGGCTGATTCTTTACTGGCTAAATCAAGCCAGGTTATGCAAAATGCAGTGCAAAATATGCATAGGTTATTTCTTAACACAAAAATATTAATAATATAAATCTACTCATCTTTATAAGTAATTTAAAATCTCCCCTTTATTTAAAAAATTTGCTTGTTAAACAGTTCTGTCATTCCAGATAATTAAAGGGTTGTCCTTCCAAGTAGATTTTGAGTTTTCTTCGCAAATGGATTTCTTTTTTTTTTTAAGACATCCTTTTTATTTTATTTATTTATTTAGGTTGGTGAAAAAGTAATTGCAATTTCAGACCCTGAATTTTAAATCATTATAACTAAGCTCAAACACGTCTTTATTAATCAAAATAAGAACCATTACAATCAGAACATTTTTGCCAGTGAGATTAAGTTTGTTATTACTATAGCATACAAATCTGTGTCTCGGAATTCAGCAAACTCTTGGAAAGCGTTTTTTCCCTCCTGCTGGTTGTGAAAGCATTTTCCTTGCAGAAAGTTGTTGAGATGCTTTAAGAAGTGGTAGTCAGTTGGCGAGAGGTCAGGTAAATATGCCAGGTGAGGCAAAACTTTGTAGCCTAATTCATTCAGTTTTTGAAGCATTGGCTGTATGACGTGTAATCAGGCATTGTTTTAGAGAAGAGTTCTCCCTTTCTGTTGACCAGTGCTGGCTGCAGGTGTTGTATTTTTTGATACCTCCTCATCAGTTTGCTGAGCATTCTTCTCAGATGTAATGGTTTTGCTGGGATTCAGAAAGTGATAGTGGATCAGCCAGGCAGCAGACCACCAAACAGTGGCCATGACCTTTTTCTGGTGCAAGTTTGGCTCTGGGAAGCGCTTTGGAGCCTCAAGCTGGTTATCACTGGTGGTTGTATAAAATCTTTTTTCATCATGTCACAGTCCGATTGAGAAATGGATCGTTGTTGTTGCATAGCAAAAGAGAAGATACTTCTAAACAGTGATTTTTTTTATTTTCAGTTAGTTCATGAGGCACACACTTACTGAACTTTTTCACCTTTCCAGTTTGCTTCAAATGCTGAATGACCATAGAATGGTTGACGTCGAGCTCTTCAGCAACTTCATATGTACTTGTAGGAGGACCAGCTTTGATGATCCTCTCAGTTGGTTATTGTCAGCTTCCAATGGCCGGCCACCGTGCTTCTCTTCTTCAAGACTCTTGTCTCCTTTGCAAAACTTCTTGAACTGCCACTGAATAAGAAAAAATCGAATAAGAAAATTACTCCAATTTGCTTTTTGCCTTAACATCATTTCTCTAGTCTAAAATAAATATGAAGTAAACAGGAAGTAGTCAGTCATTAGCATGAAAAGATAAAGCAAGAAATGCTCATTAAAGTGACATATAACATAACCACATTTATTTAAGAATGTATTCCAATATCAAACAGCAAATTTCAACAATGCAAAACAGCACTTACTTTTGCACCAACCTAAATATTTTTTTTTGGTTGTGCTGGGTCTTCCCTGCTGAGCGGACTTTTCTCTCATTGCAGAGAGTGGGGGCTGCCCTTTATTTGTGGCGTGCGGCTTCTCGTGCCGTGGCTCCTGCTGTTGCGGTGCACAGGCTCTAGGGTGCACGGGCTCAGTAGTTGCAGCTCCTGAGCTCTAGAGCACTGGCTTGATAGTTGTGGCACACGGGCTTGGCTGCCCTGATGTGTGGGATCCTCTCAGATAAGGGATCAGGCCTGTGTCTCCTGCAGGTGGATTCTTCACCACTGAGCCACCAGGGAAGCCTTACGGTGGATTTCTTAACAGAGACTCTCTATCTAGGACATATTCTTGCTGATGGCACTGACAGACAATAATTCCTTATTTATTTTCACTGTTGTCTGAGGTCCTATTACTAAGAAATAATGGGAGTTGGTAGCCAACTAGTAGCCCTCATACTTAGCCCTCAGTTCTGTGTTTGTCATATTAGAGCCCAGTTCTCATGTTTAAAGTCTATAATCCTCCATAACTGTATCTAACTTCCCCCTCAGTATCAGTTGGATTTTGCATGTCTTTGGCTTTCAAAATATCAGACTTCCAGTTGGATTCTGTAAATCTTTGACTGTAGTCAGACAATTTCTGGCTTAACTCTCATGACATAAGGCTTTGTTGGACCTCCTTATCTTCTGTTTCTCTTAACTACTCAATATTTTTATTGCCTCCTAGAATTTAAAAATAGTTCATTTGCAGTAGTTTTGAAGTCATCTTACCTTTTTTTCCTTGTAGTTTCTTTAGTTCTCTGTCTGACTGAACAGATTTCCTGATATTTCTGCTTGAAGGAATGCTGGTCCCATTTGCTGTGCACTGCTCTAACAGTTTGTTTCTTTACACTGTAATGTTTATCGTGATCTCATCTTCATCAGGTGTTACTTGTGTTACGAATTCTTCTCAAGCGTGTAGTTACTGAGTGGCTTCACTTTCCCCTTATGTTGCTTTTCTGATGGGATTCCCATGTTTTTTCTGTGTCCATTTTTTAGGATTCCTGCTATACTTTTCTCAGATTCTGAAGTGTGTTCCACAGGGTTGCACTGCTGGAAGTTTGATCTTCTGGTTAAGTGGAATATTAACCTGCTGTATTTTTACTAGCTTCAGAGAGTGTTACCTTTTAATGTGCATTGTCTTGTAGCATAAAGAAAATATTTCAAAAATAATCAACATTCAGTGCTCATCCATGCCTTGAGTTATTTGTTACTGTATTCAGTGGAAAGGCTTGAGCCAATAGTATTGTAACCATATGTACAGTGAGTACTTCATAAATGTTTATTGAATGAAGAGCCTTCCTGGCATGCAGTACTTTATTCTCCTTGTTCCTACAGTGCTATAACCCAGCATAGAGGAATAAGAATGTTAACTTTTGATGTCTTCCAAAATATTTCACAGTTGTCATAGCTGGCCAGCACTATATGAAACAGGCTATTGTTAAAGCACTATCTACTGTAATAGTTAAAATGTTTACTGTAGTGAAGGTAGAAAACCCAGATGAGCAATAACGGCACTTTTGATGCTAAGTCTCATTTAAATTAAAATATTTCAAAGGTAGAGCATACGTAAACGTGCTTTAACCTGGAGTCTGACTCTCTTTCTCTTGGTCTGGCCTCTTGTACAATGCCTTTGTCCTCGCGCTGGCTTTCTTCACGGTTACAAGAGGGCTGCCAGCAGTAATGTGGACCATTTGCTTCCTTGTAGCTATGTGGATTACAATCCAGATGGCAGAAGAAAATTGTTCCCCACAATCCTTGAACAAAAGACTCTGATCTTATCCAGATTTAACACTTGAAATCAACCACGGTGGCAAAGAACATTCCTTACAATGGTAGGCTTAGGCCTGGGGTCATTGCCTGTCCCTCAGCACCAAACCCAGTATTAAACCCCAACCAGAAATGGGAAAGACAGTCGTTGAAGAAGATTGCAGAACTCTACTGAAGGACACGAAAGAACTCGAGTCAAGGAGCAGCATATTCATGAAGACTAAACTCAGCTATAAAAATGTCAATTTATTATATATCATTTATATGTTACAGTAGCCAGAATCCTACTAGATTTATGTGGATAATTCTCATATTCATATAGTAAAGAAACTGCAAGAAGGGCTGAGAAGGACTCCCCTGGTGGTCCAGTGGCTCGGTTCATTCCCTGCTCAGGGAACTATAGCCCACATGCAGAAAGAACTAAGAGTTTGCACAACTAAAAAGATCCCTTATGCCGCGATGAAGATTAGCATCCTGTGTGCCGCAACTAGGACCTGGCACAGCCAAATAAATGCGTAAGTAAATATTAAGAAGGACCAAGAAAGTATTTTAGAAAGGAAGAACAATGGGGTAGGATTTTCCCTATCGGATATCAGTATATATAATACTATAGTAACTAAAACTTGCAAGACTTCCCTGGTGGCCCAGTGATTAAGAGTCCACCTCCCAGTGGGGGATGAGGGTCCCATCCCTGGTCAGGAAACTAAGATCCCACAAGCCGTGGAGAAACCACGTCTGTGCACACTGCGACGTTTGAGTCCTTGCACCACAACTGGAGAGCCTACAGCAACAGATCTCGCCTGCCCCCACTAAGCCTCGACACAGCCACATAAATATTTTTTAAAACTTGTCATTTGTGTAAGAATAGACAAAGAAGTATAGCCATACAAAGAAGCTATAAGCAGGCTTTTGTGTACCTGTCTACTTGATGATAAAGATGCAGTACATCTTTATCAATTCTGACGGAAAAGGCCAGACTGTTCAGTAAGGTGTAGGGATAATTGGGTGTCCATCGAAATGAATTAAAGTTAGAGCCCTACCCCAGCCCTTTTCCAGAATAAACCAGAGGCCTTTTAAAGAGTGAAAGATCAAAAGAATATAATAATGGAAGGAAAGTATTTGTGCAGTATTAGTTTGAGAGGCTTTTCAAAGCAAGACGCAGAATCTAAAAGCCAAAAAGTTGATGCATTTGCACAAAGAATTAAAATTTGCATATTGGAACATAACATTAAAAGTTAAACATTTCTAACCAAGTAATTACCATCTTCTAACAGTCCCTAAAAATACATGAGAAAAGGGTAAACAATGCAATGAAATAATGGTCGTAGGACATTAACGAAGTCAATGAAGAAATACATTTACATAATCACTAGACACATGCTGCTGCTGCTGCTAAGTTGCTTCAGTCATGTCCGACTCTGTTCGACCCCATAGAAGGCAGCCCACCAGTCTCCTCCGTCCCTGGGATTCTCCAGGCAAGAACAGTGGAGTGGATTGCCATTTCCTTCTCCAATGCAAGAAAGTGAAAAGTGAAAGTAAAGTCGCTCAGTCGTTCCCGACTCTTAGCGGCCCCATGGACTGCAGCCTACCAGGCTCCTCTGTCCATGGGATTTTCCGGGCAAGAGTACTTGAGTGGGGTGCCATTGCCTTCTCCACTAGACATATGAAGAGATGCTAAATCTTGAAAATCAAAGACATACAAATTAAAACAATAATGGAATGTCATTTTTCAGCCATCAGATTGTCATTCTTTTAAGCTATTGCCAGTATCCATTTGGGAAAACCTACAGGGAGTAAACTTGTTTTACAAAAATGACAAAATTAAAAGTTCAGCATTCATGTCACACCCATTAGGATAGCTGTGATGAAAAACTGATAAGTGTTGGAGAAATTGAACCTTGTGCATTGCTGATGGGAATGTAAAATGGTGAAGTCATTATGGAAAAAAGTATGGTGCTTCCTCAGAAAGTTAAACAGAATTACCATATGACCCAGCAGTTCCACTTCAAAGTGTATACCCCCAAAGAACTGAAAACAGGAAGAGGTCTCTGGTATAACAATGTTCAGGGCAGTGTTATTCACAGTAGTGAAAAGGTGGGAACAACCCAGAGGTTAATCAGGTGAATCGATGAACAAAATGTGGTATATACAAAAGTGGAATATTTATTTAGTCTTTAAAAGGAATGAAATTCTTGGGTAAATCTCAAGGAATGCTGTTGCAGGATCATATGATTAAAGTTTTGTAAGAAGCAGCCTATTGAGTTCTACGATGTTTGAGTCTTGTTTAAAACTCATTTTAATATCTTAGAAATATATTCATATATTGCTTATAAATAGGAAAGTAATTTTTCTTCTAGTTTTATTGAGATGTAGTTGGCATAACAAATTTAAGGTGTACAGCATAATGATTTGATTAACATACATCATGCAGTGATTACCACAATAAATTTAGTGAATATTCATCGTCTCCTATAGATACCAAATTAAAGAAATAGAAAACATTTTTTCTTGGATGAGAATTCTTAGGATTTACTGTCTTAACTTTCATATATAACATACACAGTGTTAATTGTATTTATCATGTTGTACATTATATCTCTGGTTTGCAGTAATAACTAGAAGTGTGTCTTTTCAGATGTAGGGAACAGACTGGGGGTTCAGGATGGGGAGACACGTGCACCCGTGGCTGATTCATGTCGATGTAAGGCAAAAACCACCACAATATTTAAACTACTTAGTCTCCAATTAAAATAAATGAATGAATTCTTTAAAAAGTGAGTATGTTTTGACTGCCCTCATCCAGTTCCCCCCACATACCCCCATCTCTGGTAACCACAGATTTGATCTTTTTCTATGAATCACTATACTTTGTTGGTTCCTGCTACACACATTGTGATTCTATATTTCTGTACTTTTCAAACTGATCACCATAAGTATAGTTAGGATAAGTCACCTAACAGAGATATTACAGTGATCGACTACATTCCACACACTACGTTTCATACCCATGAGTCATCTATTTTGCAACTGGAAGTTTGTACGTGTTAATCTCCCTCACCTATTCCTTTCTTCTCCTACCCCCTTACCCAGGAAAAGGATTTCTAAAACAATAGTTAAATATGATCACAATATAGAAAATTTTATGTTTCACAGTACAAAGATAACCATTTTCAAGTTTTGTGCATTTTCTTAAAGGCTTTAATTTGGGGGGTTGGTTTTTTGATCATACATAGTCTCTCAAAGGGCTTCCCTGGTGTCACAGACAGTAGAGAATCTGCCTGCAGTGTGGGAGGCCTGGGTTCGATCCCTGGGCTGAGATCATGGCCACTCACTCCAGTACTCTTACCTGGAGAATCCCCAAGGACAGAGGGGCCTGGCAGGCCAGTCCATGGGGTCACAGAGTCTGACATGACTGAGCGACCAAGCACAGCACACAGTCTCTCAAATGTGTTGACAGTTTTGTTTCCAGCCTTTTTATAACTCTGTATTGGTGTCATTAAAAGTTCTAAAATGTTTACTTTGGCTACATAATTGTGACACATTGATACCATGAAATAGCAATTAAACATTTCTCTATTGTTAAGACAATTATATAACCCTCTTCTTTATATATAAATTCATTTTAATAGTACTCATTGTTTTGTTATGATTGATTCCTAAATGGAATATCATCTTAATTTTAAAATTGTAGATACACTTTGGGTGTATCTACAATTGTGTGTATCTACAAATGTGTGTGTGCTAAGTTGCTTCAGTTATATCTGACTCTGCAGCTCTATTTACTGTAGCCTGCCAGGCTTCTCTGTCCATCAGATTCTCCAGGCAAGAGTACTGGAGTGGGTTGCCATGCCCTCCTCCAGGGTATCTCCCCGACCCAGGGAGTCTGAACCTGAGTCTGTTATTTATATCTCCTGCATTGGCAAGCAGGTTCTTTACCACCGACGCCACCTGAGGAGCCCCAGATATCCTAATAAGACTTTTTAAATATATAAAATCTTAGATTATACTGGCTCTCTCTCTCTTTTTTTTTTTTGAGGAGAAACAAGATGTAGAACCTCTTTTTTCCGTGCCGTATTGTGCGTGAGTTTTGATAAAGCAGTAGGCTTACCTGGTTTCTGTTACTGTTACCTTTTTTCCCAACCTCCTTTCCTTGACATTCTTGCCCACCTATGAGGACTTCTGTATTTCTTTCAAAAGTCTTGAAATTTTATTTCTAAAAAGGAGCAAATCAGAATTCCAATGCAGCCAGCTTGAATCAATCTTTCTGTTCCTCCAGGCAGTGAATTAGCCCTTTAGAAAACATTGGCATTATGTCTCTGAAGTCTCAGAGTCTGTATAAGTGGACTGGAATGCATTAAAGAAAAGCATTGTCAGATCCTTCCTCAAGTCTAAAGATGAAATCCTGTTCTTACTAATTATAAGTTGTTTTTGTTGTTGCTGCTGCTGTTTTTTCTGTGTTACTTGGGTTTTAAAAATTGTTTGCTTTAATGAAAGTTGGAGGTGGAATGTTATAGTATGTAGTTGGTTCTTGTTTTATGTTACAGAAATATGTCAAGAGAGTTTGCTCTTTAAAGGAGTTCTGTGGTGAATATTTTTTCTCATTATAGAATATCACTTCTTTTTCTAATTTTGTGAATGTGGACTTTTGTGTTTCTTTCAATGAAAAATGCTGAGATATTTTGTTTCTGGTTCAGACTACAGTGCTTAGCAATAATTCATTTTTGCTGATGAACTAGGTAATATTCTCCCATATATTAGTACCTTGTGTATTTTCGTTGGATTTGTTACTGGAAAAAAAAAAAAAAAAACAGATTTCCGTAGTAGTTCAGTAGTTCTCAAAAGTATGATGCCCCTTATCAGAAACGTCAGCATCCCATCACCTGGGAGCATGTTAGAAATGCACATTGTTAGGCTCTGCCCTAAACCTCTTCTATTCAAAGCGAGAGGTGAGGCCCAGTAGTCTGGGCTTTAACACGCCCTTCGGATGACCCTGATGTGTGTTCAATTTTAGGACTACTGGTTTAGAGAATATCTAAGACCAGGAGCTGACTGTGGCTCAGATCATGAACTCCTTATTACCAAATTCAGACTTAAACTGAAGAAAGTAGGGAAAACTGCTAGACCATTCAGGTATGACCTAAATCAAATCCCTTATGATTATACAGTGGAAGTGAGAAATAGATTTAAGGGCCTAGATCTGATAGGTAGAGTGCCTGATGAACTATGGAATGAGGTTTGTGACATTGTACGGGAGACAGGGATCAAGACCATCCCCATGGAAAAGAAAAGCAAAAAGGCAAAATGGCTGTCTGGGGAGGTCTTACAAGTAGCTGTGAAAAGAAGAGAGGTGAAAAGCAAAGGAGAAAAGGAAAGATATAAGCATCTGAATGCAGAGTTCCAAAGAATAGGAAGAAGAGATAAGAAAGCCTTCTTCAGGGATCAATGCAAAGAAACAGAGGAAAACAACAGAATGGGAAAGACTAGAGATCTCTTCAAGAAAATTAGAGATACCAAAGGAACATTTCATGCAAAGATGGGCTCGATAAAGGACAGAAATGGTATGAACCTAACAGAAGCAGAAGATATTAAGAAGAGGTGGCAAGAATACANACAGAATGGGAAAGACTAGAGATCTCTTCAAGAAAATTAGAGATACCAAAGGAACATTTCATGCAAAGATGGGCTCGATAAAGGACAGAAATGGTATGGACCTAACAGAAGCAGAAGATATTAAGAAGAGGTGGCAAGAATACATGGAAGAACTGTACAAAAAAGATCTTCACAATGCATAAAGAAGACTAAGTATCAAAAAATTGGTGCTTTTGAACTGTGGTGTTGGAGAAGACTCTTGAGAGTCCCTTGGACTGCAAGGAGATCAAACCAGTGAATCCTAAAGGAAACAAACCCTGAATATTCATCAGAAGGACTGATGCTAAAGCTCTGTTACTTTGGCCTTCTGATGCAAAGAGCCAACTCATTGGAAAAGACTCTGATGCTGGGAAAGTCAGAAGACAAAAGGAGAAGGAGGCAACAGATGATGAAATGGTTGGATGGCATCACTGACACAACGGCCATGAATTTGATCAAACTCCAGGAAATATTGAGGGACAGGGAACCATGGTGTGTTGCAGTCCACAGGGTCTCAGAGTTGGACAAGCATTAGCAACAACCCCAATATAAACAGAGGTAGCACTCAGTAAAGACACTGCATCTAGTGAAGAAACACTTGCTATTGGAGGTCCAGAACATTAAAATTCTATTGCCTACCTATCATGTAGGGAAAAATACAAAAAAAATTCAAGATACTCAGTAAGACTATAAGAAATCTTCACCATAGTTGCTAAGTGTACATTTCTTGGTTGAAATAATCTTAATAAATATTAATTGAGTATCTTCTGAGCTCCTTGTTAGAAAACATGTAAGACAATGAGATGTAACATCAAGAAAAGTAGATGTAGCTCTGTTTTCATGGAGTTTAATTTTTGGATGGCATTGGAAAATTTAGAGATGTTGTGTATGGCATTTTCTATACACTAGGTATTTATTTTTTGTAGAAAGACTGAGTAGATTAGAAATTTAAAGTAATGGAAAATTCTTTCACCATGATTATGATGGATAAATAGCATTCAACAATCAATCTCAGGAATTTATTGATGTGAACAAAGATAAAATGGCAACAATGGCATATTTCTCCAGTTTTTACAGTCATAACCCCAAAGTCTTGTACAATACCTTTAGAATAGATATATCAATGCTTGAAAATAAATGGAATGCTAACAAGTTCTGTTGAGCAGAAGATTATGCTAGAACTCTGCCAAAGCTAACACCTTGATATAAATAAGAACGTTCATAGAGGGTTCAAGTATCATTGAAATATGAAAGAATTGTTGTATGATATGTGCTATAATCATACTTCATGACCAGACCTTGGTTCTTTTATGGTTTGTCATCTGTCTTATCTTTTCCCAGTATCAACCTTCCAAGGTTGCTATATTCAACAAAGTTATTAATTACTACTAATCATTAACATGAAACTGTCTACCAGTTAAAGGTTATTAACTCTAGATATTAAAAAATTAAAATGAGGAAAAGGGGCTTCCCTGGTGGCTCAGTGGTAAAGAATACACCTGCCAATGCAAGAGACATGGGATTGATCCCTGGCTGGGAAGATTTCACATGCAGCAAAGCAGTAGATGTGATGTGTCCTGTGCATCACAACTACTGAGCCCACGTACCACAACTACTCAAGCCATCATGCCCATGCTCTGCAACAGAGAAGCTACCACAGTGAGAAGCCCAACCACTGCAGCTGGAGAGTAACCCCTGCTCGCTGCAACTAGAGAAAGCCTCTGCAGCAACAAAGACTCAGCACAGCCAAAGATAAATAAATAAATAAAACAAGCAAGGAGTTCATAATATATTTGGGCTTCAAAATCACTGCAGATGGTGAGTGCAGCCATGAAATTAGAAGACGCTTAGTCCTTGGAAGANAAGGGACTGCGAGGTGTTCTTCAGCTTCCTCTTGCTAGCCACAACATAGTTGACTCAGACAGAAGCCAAGAAAAGAGGTGATGCAAGCGTGAAGCTCCTGGGGCTGTGAAGACAGGAAGGAGTGGGGACGACAGGTGCTCAGCCCGCGCCGACGCCGGGCGCCTCTCGGGCAGTGAGAACGCGTGTCTCCCTGCCCTCGGCTCAGCCTCTGAGAAGGATGGCTGAAGCTGCAATGAAGGCCCTGGATTAATGGAGCTTGAACAGCTTCAAACACTGCTGAGCAAGTTCTGACAACCTCTTGTGAAGTTTCTCCTCTGCCGGCTGGGTAAACAGCACACTGTCTCTTTAACTGATTTTTTTTTTCTTTTCTTTTCTTCTTTTTTTTTTTAGTTTAAAGATTACATTTAATATCTATTTCCCAGCAGTGTACAAACTGACATCATCTACTCATAAAAGCGGAATGCTTTGCTTTTTTAAGCTTCAAGCTGAATAACAAATTGCCACAGATGACAGCATAAAAGAATAACAGAATGGAATCAAAAGAAAATTCATTGTCAACAGAAACCCCCTGCTGAGGAATTTCAATTTCATATATCTAATTATCCCTGTCAGTTGGAAGAACTGACAAAAAGCATTCTTTGTTCTCGTCTGCCTCCCGCATCTCACTCTCAATTAATTCCGGCATACAAATATGACTAATTGTCTTTGCAGTGCTCAAGAGCGCTGTATATAAATGTTCACGAACTGAAAATGATTTGCAGGGTATTCACGCACTGATTTATGATATCTGAACACAATAGACATGCATAATTCAGGTGACCACGTTCGCACCCTCCCACACCCGTATTACAGAGATTAAGCAAGATTCTCTTTTCACGTCCCTTTTTCATATCTGCTTTGTGACAATAACTCACTTTGCACCTATTAAAAGAGGAAGCATTATATGTCTGCTGTTGCTCATTGAAATTACCATGAACAAGATTATCAGCATTTAAATAACATACGGGCAGTGAAGTGACTTGGGGAGGAGGGCGGGTGGTGGGATCGGAAAAATATTAGGGACTTTTGAAAAGCAAGACAAGATCTCTGTGTGAAGGTTAAAGTTTGAGGGTTTTATTTCAGCTTGTTGGTGTGGCTGAGGGATTTGCTTTGTGTTTTTGTTTTGTTTTCCTTCTCTTTCTTTGCCCCTCCGTCATGATCGATTATTAAAATNCAAGATCTCTGTGTGAAGGTTAAAGTTTGAGGGTTTTATTTCAGCTTATTGGTGTGGCTGAGGGATTTGCTTTGTGTTTTTGTTTTGTTTTCCTTCTCTTTCTTTGCCCCTCCGTCATGATCGATTATTAAAATGCTTTTCAATTAATGTAGCTAAGGCTTTCACTGTCTTCTTTAGTCAATTCAGGTAGCTTTCTCCCACTTTTCTCAACTTCAGCAACTTAAACTTTACACTGTTTGTGCTAACATCTAAACAAATTGTAAATAGAATTTAACACGTAATAAAGGGGAAATAACATGTAAGAGGACAAAGGCTTTTGCCACTAGAAAATGCGTGTTTCTAAAAATTAGGTTTTTCTCTGCTTCTTAACAAAATCATTTTTACAATTATAATTTAAAGTTAACTGTAATTCAGAAAATGAAAGTTAAAGTTCTGCCCTAATTATGGCAGCCAAGTAGTCTGTTCCAACAAATCTACAAAACTACAACATTTACTTAACTGTTACCAGATATGTGTAATTGCAGGCTTGATCTAAACATACATTTTATTATTATCTGTGCTTTTTGTTGCAAAAAATTAAAAAACGAAGACTACTTTGGTCAAAGCTGAGCAGCCTGTTTAAAGTTTGGAGAATGAAAGCTATTCACTAACAAGTAGACATTTTTTGGAGTCTAATCATATTGTCAAGGTTACTAATAAAGGACCAATATGACATTCTAAAGGGCTTAGTATAAATTACCCCCAAAAAAGTGCTTTTGAGCAGTGAAAGAGATTTTTTTGTGAACTGCTTCTCCTGAATTTTTTTAGTGTGGGAACTTTAAAAAGTGTGCTTCCGGGGTAATTTTTATAGGGAAAGCAGCAATTGAAGATACATGCTCTTTCCTCAGACACACTCTGTCAGCAGCTGCTTACCTGCTAGAAATAGCTAAACAGCCACCAAGCTGGAGTGCTCCTCTGTTGTCTGACAGTGCATGGACTGGAATCCTGCCTGATGCGGAACACCCCCGTGGGCCCTCCTCCCCCAGGCCCCCTCTCTGAGAGCCCATCTGGCTCTGCAGCACTGGCATGCCTGCTTCTGCTAAAGGCCATCTCAGGGTCCATGGAGGGCCTAGACACTGACTGCAGACTTCTGTGTTCAGGGAACAAGGACTAATTTAACAATAATTCTTAAAGCATGAGCAAGGTCTCATCAAGATTTGACTTTGGACTTGAAGTTGTACGCGCAGGGCCACTGTGGACACTCTCGTGCTGGACCACAGTCTCTATTTCTGTGCGTCTATATTTCCACAAGGAAAAAAAAAATGCCTGTGTGTGTGTGTGCGCTCGTCTAAGTACAAAAGATGCTGTGAGATAAAATGTAACTGTGGCTCAGACAGTAAAGAATCTGCCTGTGATGCAGGAGACGTGGGTTCAATCCCTGGATCAGGAAGATCCCCTGGAGGAGGAAATGGCAACCCACTCCAGTATTTTTGCCTGGAGAATCCCATGGACAGTGGAGCCTGGCGGGCTATAGTCCACAGGGTCACAAAAGAGTCGGACACAACTCAGTGACTAAACAACTATCAGAACAAAATGCAACTACATTCTTGAATTCACTACTACTAAATCCTAAAGGACAACAGCTTTGAAAAAGAGGATCATATCATAAACTTCAGTGGATCTTAGGTAAAAAGAGGTGCAGGACTGACCCTCATAACAGGTCCGAGTGGACAGGCACGGGGGTGTGTGTCGACATCTGGCCGAGTGTTCTCAGGGTGACTGAAGGGAAGACATGATTCTTCTCCATGTTTCCAAAGCAGCAAACACTTCCTGTGTGTCCCTGCCAAGCCATCCTCCTCTTTGACAGCATAGCGGTACTAGCTGCTCAGTCATGTCCGACTCTGAGACCCAACAGACTACAGAACTAGGCTCCTCTGTCCATGGGGTTCTCCAGGTAGGAACACTGGAGTGGGTTGCCATTTCCTTCTCCAGGAGGTCTTCCCAACCCGGGGATCGAACCCGTGTGTCCTGCTTTGCAGGCAGATTCTTCACCATCTGAGCTACCGGGAAGTCCCCCTCTTTAAAGAATGACAAATATTCATGAACTTCAGGGAAACTTTCTGAAAAGTTTAAACTCCCAGAACAAAGCACAGACACAGTACAGTAAATTAAATCTCAAAAGAAAACCTTTTTGTTTGCAGAAGATATCTTGGTGACCAAACAGAGTGCTGAGTTTGAGACAGAAGCGTCTCTGGTCAGAGGGAGACTGGCGCAGCTGCGGGAGTAGGGGCTCGGGGAGCCCTCTCCTGTGTTCCATCCTGAAGGCAGCACGCTCCCACCTCCACAGCCTGAGCCTGACCTTGGTGTGAAGCCACAGTGTGCACTGGAGTCTGGAGTGGCTAGAGGACTGGGCCTCGAACTGTCCAGTGTGCCCGGAGCAGAAGGCCCAGTGAAGCAGGGAGGCACTGGGTGGCGCCCACCAACAGTGACCGGAGAGCCAAGGAGGGTGGGGAGGGGCAGGGGTGACAGTGGACAGGAGCCCCCTGACTCCCCCCAGCTGGGGGCCACTTAGACTCCACCCCAAGGTCCATGTTCAGTGAGAGCCTCCCTTTGATGGTCTGCCTTGTGTTACAGAGATGAGGACTTTAAATGAAACTGCACTTCCTTTCAAAGCTAATGAAACTCTTATAGGTTTTGTATTGCAAAGCTGCTTCATCACTTTCTCTGCCAAGATTTTTAAAAATTTAAGATGGTAATAGAACAATTGATTGCTGAGTCCCTCCAGGACATATTGTATTATGACTGTTACCAACACGAGGACTGAGTGTCCGAATCCCAGCAAACTAAGACCAAAGCTAGGGAGGAGCCCAGGCTGTGTTGCAGGTTTTCTTAAGGTGTCAGCAATTCTCATGCAACTGACTGCATTTTGGAATTCATCTCAGAATGTAGTCAGAGACAGGATGCCCTTCTCCCAAGCAGGCGTGGCTGAGGGACTGGTGAGCACGGAAACAAGAGATGACCCATATCTGCCTCTGGGAGATGCCAGCTGTTTGATGCAGGCACCAGAAGAGCAGCTCTGGGTCCCTGGGGATCAACAGCTGATGATGCTCTGCACCCACATCAGTGCAGATGTGGTGGCCCTGCATCCTCCTGGGCCAGCCCCTTCCCAAGGGCAGCATGCACATGTACGAATGACTGAGTGTTCAGTCACTCAGTCGTGTCTGGCTCTTTTCAACCCCACAGACTGTAGCCCTCCAGGCTCCTCTGTCCATGGGATTCTCCAGGCAAGAATACTGGAGTGGCTGCCATTTTCTTCTCCAGGGGATCTTCCCAGATCAGGGATCAAACACAAATCTCCCGCATTGACAGGCATCTTCTTTACCACTGAGCCATCTGGGAAATGGATTTCTGGTATGGGAGGGGAAAGATTAATGATGGGGGCGTGTAAGAAATAGAAAGACCATTGAAGCCTAACTCATTAATCAACAATTTCCAGATGTCATAATTTCAAAAATACAACTTGCTACTCTTAAATTTATTAAAACGTTTACATTGCAATCATTATAGATTCATAAGCCTTTGTGAGCTAGAGTCGAGTCTGGAAGGATCTGCTGGTCCTCCCCAGCTTTGCCCAGGAAGGCACCTCACTACGAAGCAGCCTCACGGCCAGGAAAGCAGCACTCACGTCACCCCCATCTGCTTCCAGACACCACCCCTGTGACGTGAAGTGTACGCGTGTGCAGCTCTGTCCAGTGAGCATGCTCATGCGACCACGGCCCGGTCAGGAGCAGAGCAGCCACCACTGGGCCCCTGAGCTGCCCGTCATCGCACAGCCGCCTCCCTCCACAACCCAACCCCTTATTTCTACAGTTTTGCATTTTAAAATGCCGGGTGGATGGAATCAGTTTGTAGCTTCTTGCAATGGGCTTTTTTCACTTAAGATGGTTCCTCTGTGACCTTCCAGGCTACTGCATGAGTCTTCTCTTTGTTGCTAACTCATGTTTCCAGGCATGGGGGTGCCATGATCAGCTTAACCTCCCACCTGTGGATGGACACCTGGGCTATCTCCAGCCTTTGCAGCTAAAGGGAAAGCTGTTGTGAACATTCCCATAGGAGTACTAAATGAATACCGATCTCCTTTGTCTTGGTCTGCACCCACATGCGATTGCTGAGCTCATGATAAGGGTATGTTTTGCAAGAATCTGACATCTTTTTGCTTTCAATTTGCCGTCACAGTACTTGAAGTGAGCTTCTTATAGACAATCGTTAGTGTTGTTTCATTTTTTATATCTCTTCTATCAATCTCTGAGTTTTAATGATCATATTGTTTGGACTGTTTACACTTAATTATTGATCTATTAGGGCTCAGGTGAGCCATTTAGTTTGTTTTCTGTTTGCATCTTCTGTTTTCATTTCTCCATTTCGGTTTTCTTACTTGCCTGTGGTTTACCTAAACATTTTTAGGAGTTCATCTTGATTTATTTATAGTGCCTTTTGGTATATCACTTTATATAGTTTCATTTGTTGTTCAGTATTATAGTATACATACACGATTTATCACAAAACTCTTACCATGTTTTACCACTTTGAGTTAAGTATTGAAACTTTAATTCCACTCCATTCAGTTCAGTTCAGTGGCTCAGTTGTGTCCGACTCTTTGCGACCCCATAAATCGCAGCGCGCCAGGCCTCCCTGTCCATCACCAACTCCCGCAGTTCACTCAAACTCATGTCCATCAAGTCAGTGATGCCATCCAGCCATCTCATCCTCTGTCATCCCATTCTCCTCCTTCCCCCAATCCCTCCTAGCATCAGGGTCTTTCCCAGTGAGTCAACTCTTCACATGAGGTGGCCAAAGTACTGGAGTTTCAGCTTTAGCATCAGTCCTTCCAATGAACACCCAGGACTATTCTCCTTTAGGATGGACTGGTTGGATCTCCTTGCAGTCCAANTCCATCTAGTCAAGGCTATGGTTTTTTCTGTGGTCATGTATGGATATGAGAGTTGGACTGTGAAGAAGGCTGAGCACCGAAGAATTGATGCTTTTGAACTGTGGTGTTGGAGAAGACTCTTGGACTGCAGGGAGATCCGACCAGTCCATTCTGAAGGAGATCAACCCTGGGATTTCTTTGGAAGGAATGATGCTGAAGCTGAAACTCCAGTCCTTTGGCCACCTCATGCGAAGAGTTGACTCATTGGAAAAGACTCTGATGCTGGGAGGTATTGGGGGCAGGAGGAGAAGGGGACGACAGAGGATGAGATGGCTGGATGGCATCACGGACTCGATGGACGCGAGTCTGAATGAACTCCGAGAGATGGTGATGAACAGGGAGGCCTGGCGTGCTGCAGTTCATGGGGTCGCAGAAAGTCGGACACGACTGAGCGACTGAACTGAACTGAACTTAGATAATATCTACAGTAGCTGAAAATCTCGGCTCTTAATCACTGAAGGCCTAGATTTGGTTTAATTCCAAGGTATGTGTTAGGAACTATGGCAATATGGCTTCTAAGAGTTGTGTAGATGAGAAACGGATAGCATGGGCTGCCTCACGGAAGTTGCTTTCATTGTTTAGAGCAGTTGAGAGTTTAAGAACTAAACATAGAGCCAAGATTCCTTCCCTGCTGAGTTGAACCAAACTGTTTCAGCGCTTAGGATAATCAGCAGAAGCTTCTCACTCGATACCATCATTTAACAGAGATAGTTAAAGTGACAAATCATGAAATCACATCTAAAATACATAAGGTTATTTTCTGTTAAGAAATTCCTGAATTAGCTCTCTTTCAAAAGCTATTAAGTTGTAAATAATTACAAGCAGACATACAATATCTGGGAGACATTTCATTAATATAACTAAGATATATTAATATGTCCATTAATTATTGGCTTATTTTTTACATAGTTCTTCATTTAGGGAGTAACATCTACCTACCTGGTTAGTTTTTAAACATTTGTAATATAAAAATGTTACGCTAATACCTGCATGTATTTTTTCATTGGAAAATACTCCTAAATGTAGATATTACATGCATTTATTAAATTATTTCAGGTGGTTCCTTCAGGGTGGAATATGAACATTTTAAACATGGTGTTATTTTATAAATGAGAACCCTTATTTTAAAGAACAAGGTCTCCTTGCTAAATTTAGGGCTTTAAAGCTTATTTTGGCTCTTAACTCTATAGCAGATTTTTGTATTTCAACTTAGGAAGATAATTACTCTCTCTAGAAGAGGTATAACTGGTTTCGTGGTAATGTCCTCTTGTCATCACAGATGGATCTTATTGGTGCTATGGATTAGAATCAGGGACTAGACAACCAAAGGAATACTAATATTCCCTGTGTACACATTGAGAAGTGGAAGATTTCTTACAGTCAGGGTAAAGCTACCAACTTTTTGAAGGTATTGTTTGTGATTTTTAAGCAAAAAAGGGTATCTAAGTATAATTCACCCTCTACATATAACAAAGTCATATTGTGAAAGGTCAGTTTTTTTACAATCAGCCAAGAGAAATTACTCATCCATTTGTTAATTATTTTCCAAATGTTTATAACTTAAGAGTGAATGAAGAGTTGAATATATTTTAAGAAAGCCCTTACCCAAGGGACTTCCCTTGTGGCTCAGCTGGCAAAGAATCGGCCTGCAGTGTGAGAGACCAGAATTCGATCCCTGGGTTGGGAAGATCCCCTGGAGAAGGGAAAGGCTACCCACTCCAGTATTCTGGCCTAGAGAATTCCATGGACTGTAGAGTCCAGGGGTTCGCAAAGAGTCAGACACAACTGAGCAACTTTTACTTTCATCCAATCAATGAGTCTAAGATTTCTAACTAGTTTACAGCAAAAGGTGTGGTAGAGAATTTCCTGTGATTATTTATTTAGTTTGGGGCCCAGGTAAGATTAATAAAATTGAGACGGGAAGCAGTGTTCTGAAATTAACCAGTCCCTTTCAGTGTGGGCTCAACCACATGCTAATGAATATTCTGTGTCTAAGGTCTCTTTATGCTTGTGTTATTGCTTAAATGCTTAAACTGGTTACTTTTAAGGTATCTAAAGCATGTAATGTTGGCAATGCTGTGCTGTGCTTAGTCATGTTCAGCTGTTTGTGACTCCACGGACCATAGCCTCCCAGGCTCCTCTGTCAATGGAAATTCTCTAGGCAAGAGTACTGGAGTGGGTTGCCATACCTTCATCCCGGGGATCTTGCCAACCCAGGGATTGAACCCAGGTCTCCTGCATTGCTGGATTCTTTACCATCTGAGCCACCAGGGAAGCCCATGAATACTGGAGTGTGTAGCCTATCCCTTCTCCAGGGGATCTTCCTGATCCAGGGATCAAACCAGGGTCTCTCACTCTCCAGGCAGTTCTTTACCAACTGAGCTACCAGGGAAGCCCAAATTAGCAGTAGATTTGTCTAATAGATTTTTTCTTGTCTAAGAACTTAGTGTATAATTCCTCATAAAGTACCTTATTTAAGAAGAATAATTAAGAATAATTTCATTTTTGACTCTCTATTAGTGAAACAGGTCACAGTACTACCAGTCTATAAGAAACAGAGTGTTTCAAAAAGACTTTAGTCTGAAGTGAAATGAAATTTGAAGAGAGAATTTATATAAAACAAGATTTTTTTGAACTTTCAGATTAAAATTTTAAATGGTATACTTCAGGTTATTTGTGACGGATGGAGGGAATCTGATGAATGAAGACTGAAAAGATTGATAACATATTCATCTCTTTTGTATAGGATAAGAAGAAATATTTTAAACTTTTTCAGTCTGCCCTAGTGATTCATGGTACTTGCTTTTCTTCAGGTTAGAAAAGTCAGTTCCCAAAGTAGTCTTTGACATTTTTTATTATGCTGACTTGGGCTGAAGGCAAATCTTATTTTGTCTTCTTGATTCATAAACTTTATATTAAGGCAGTTTATCTTAGCAAGCCATTTTATTTGTTTCAATTTTATAGTTATCTGAGGGAAACCAAAAGTATGCAAACCTACAGAAGAGCATCGAGAAAGCTAAAATTGGCAGACATGAAACGGTAAGTTTGTATATGCACATCCTTTAATAATGTCAGTTCTAAGGGTAATGAAAGCAGCAGTGCTTCCTGTGAGGAGGGTGCTGTTCCTTCTAGAAAAGAAGCCAGCCCCAGCGAAGGCTGTGAGCGTTTCGCCTGATAGGTCCACCAATTGTGAACCTGGATTTATTGTTATTGTATTGTATACGGCAGGGTAGCAAAGAAACATAAACCCCGGAGCCAGACTGCCTGCATTTTCGTCTCCTAAACTCTCTCTCCTCCGTTTTCTCAGTTGTAAAATGGGGAATAATAAAATCTACTTCATTGAGTTATTGTTTGATTAAGCTAGCTAATATTTGCAAAGCACTTAGAAGAGAACCTTAGCACAAACTAAGCCCTGTATAAATGTTTATGTAAGTTTTTAAGAGTTGGGATTTTTAAAAGTCTTGGCTCAGAACCAATTGAAAACTATCAATATAGGGTCCTTGTGGTCTTGTAATATTTTTAAATTATTTAAATCAATATTGACCTACTTTATTTTTAAAAGTACAGTGTTCTTTAAAGTATTGTATTAGGGGCTTTTAAAAATCACTTTACTTTTTAGTTTTATCATTATCTCAAGTTTGAACTTATAACTTGAAAAAATGTTGAAGATCCACATGAACCTCTAAGCCCTTGATCACAGCCTCTGTACCACTTGTTGTGAAAGAGACTCAAAAATTTGTCACATTGTACAAAAGAATACCTCACAGATTTACATGGCTTTATGCTTTTCAAAATTATTTTACATACATTCTTTCATGTGAGTAGTCAGCACAGCCATGGATAGGAATTGGAGAATGGTAACTGCTAAAGAATATTTAAGGGAAGGTGAGTTCTGGGCACAACCTGAAACTTGTATTTCTTCATTTGGCAACAATTGCCACTTTTAAAAATTCAATCGTGGATTTTTCCCTTTGATTTGGCAATAACCTATAGAAGCACCTTCAACAAATGGTGACATATTCATGCCCCATAATAGTCAGTCTGCTGAAGATTACCCAGTCCACTTTAACCACTGAAACTAGGGGGGGAAACCACTAGCAAACCTAGTTGGTGCCTACCGCTTTCGGAAGATTAGACTAATGAGAGTTCAGAACGACTCCTGAGAGAGAGGAACTCTACGTTCATGCTGAGTCGGCTAGTCAGGAGTTAGTCTACCTGTTAGATACTATTCCTGGTGGTGATGCTGCTGCTGACAATAACAGGGAAGAAGACATAGCTATCATATATATCCTGCTTACTGTGAGCCAGGCAGGTGCTGTTCCAAAGGCATTTTCTGTATTGAATTTTGCCAACAGTCCAAGGGGTGGCCTCTCTTACTGTCTTCATTTTTACGTTTGAGGAACTGAAAGCACAAAAAGGTTAAGTAATGTGGCAAAGGTCTTGTTGCTAATAACCAGTCTGGGACGGCTCCCAGTTCAGGATATCTGGAGAGCTGTCCCTGTATTCACACAGACGCTTAGCACTCTGCTTCACCTGGCTTCATTAGCTTTTTCTCCCCTCATTTTTCATTGAGGATTATGTATGATTTGGGCATTGATACCAAATAGTGATCATCATATCTTGTGGTTATTTTAAATCACTCCTGAACTGTGCTGATATGGCCTACATTAATCATATATAGCTGTTTACTTTCTAATTAAAATTAAATACAATTAAATTCAGTTTCTCAGTAATAAGAGTCACATTTCATGTACTTAGTAGCCCCGTGTACTTAATGTTTCCTGCACTGGAGAACACAGATCTAGAACGTTTCTATTATTGCAGAGTTCTGTTGGACTCTGCTACATCAGAGCTCTGTACATGCATTCTGTCGCATCAATGCTAGGAAAAGGAGCCAAGGAGAGCAACTGAAGACAAAAGTACAAAAATACAAGCTAGCAAGCGACCTTAAACGAGTCCCATTAGGGAGCTTGAACTCTATTTGGTTTTCTCTCAAACTTATCCTATAGTTGGAGAAGGAAATGGCAACCCACTCCAGTATCCTTGCCCTGAAAATCTCGTGGATAGAGGAGCCTGGTCGGCTGCAGTACGTGGGGTCGCAAAGAGTCGGGCACAACGGAGC
Organism: Neotragus pygmaeus; assembly: GCA_006410875.1. NCBI lineage: Eukaryota > Metazoa > Chordata > Mammalia > Artiodactyla > Bovidae > Neotragus > Neotragus pygmaeus. Next base: position 41,969 of record SJYV01001976.1, read on the forward strand.
GAGTAACACTTAGCCTATAATTCTGTACCATAACCTTTTCCAGTATTTGATTTTGGTTTGGGCTTATTTTTCACACATATAAACTGAATACCAGTAGCACTGTGACTTCTACCTATTAATGAAAACTATGGCTAGAAATTTCAAATACTGTTTATTGGATCATTTTTTGTTTCAAAGTTTTGTTTTGGTTTACCTTTAAAAGAAAGTGATGGGAGGTCACAGTTCTATTGTTTCTGATATCTTTAAATATTTTTTAAAGTTAATCATTCTTGAAGACTAGAAAATTATCCAGAATACTTTTTTTTTTAAGGAAAACTTTATACTGTATGATGTTGCCATAAAATTTACATATATATAGTATGTGTGTGTATACACAATCTTGTGAAACTCTCCGAAAAAATTACCATTTGTAACAATCATCTTTGAGTTTCCATTCAGTTAACATATACATAAGATAATTGGAGATTGCAGAGAAATATGAGAATTGAGTTTGTTCTTATACTGTGAATATATGTATGTGTGTATATATACTAATATTAATGTTGTCAAAAGCCCAATGCATATCAGTTATGAGAAATAAGATAAAATGTTTTAAAAATGTATAATCTTATAACATGGCATTTTGTTTGTCTTATTGGACATAATGTTATGTTGAATGCAGGAAGAGCGAACTATGCTAGCAAAAGAGCTTTCTTCACTTCGAGACCAAAGGGAACAGCTAAAGGCCGAAGTAGAAAAATACAGAGAATGTGACCCACAAGTTGTGGAAGAAATACGTAAGTTTGTGTTAGTCCCTAAGAGTTCTTAACTTTGCTAATGAAAGATACTTTATACTTCTAGTTGCCTTGTATCCGTTCTCCATGTATATGAGAAAATAAAGCCCTTAATGCTATTACTATTGCATTAATATTTCCATTCAGTTCAGTTCAGTTGCTCAATCGTGTCCTGTTAAAGCACTGAACAGTCAAAACTGAGCATTTCAAGAATAAGGAGAGTTGATGGGGTAGGATAAAGACATAAAATGTAAGCTTAGGAAACTGAGGAGTCAGAGAAGGAGCTAAGTTGACCTCAAGGACCTTGTATCCAGAAAGAAAGAACACTGTTACAGGAAAAGGATACCAAAAGATTTGAGTTTACAAGTTGCAGAAAATTAATCCGTGTGTTGATTTTCTATTTGAATGTCCCAGTGATATTTCTCCTTACTTTTAAACCAGAGTCCCCAAAGCTGCGTTTTCAGTATTTTTTTGTACATTTATGTAAAGATAGAATTTTGACTATTTGAGGAAATGAAAGTTATTATACTTAATTGTTTAGAAAAATATGCATAACTTTTTTCATATTTTTCTGTCTTAGATTGTCTTTTCATTTAGGAAATTATCAAATAAAACATTTAGAAAAATAGATATTATAGTATGTGATTGAAGGCTTTGAGAGAAAATTGAAAATATTTAGTATTTTTAAATTGACCTGAGGACAGTTTGATTACAGTTAAGTTTGATGGTATTATTTATAAGTAAAAAAACGTTAAGCAGTTCAGTTAGTGTAATCTAAAGTTAAACTTAATTGTAGAGATTGATTCCACTTGCACAACTCCAAGAGGGGCCATTAAAATATATATAGTACACAGCCTAGATAATATATATTAGCCCTGATTCAGCCTATTACCCAGGAGGATTTTCAAAGCAAAGTGGAGACTTTGAAAGAAGAACCGTCTGTGCCAGTCATTTTCTGTGAATTATCTGAGGAAATAATGTTGACTCTTTCATGTTGCCACAGTTTCGTTTCATGTATCATCTTCCTACAGAAGAAACTATTGATACTAAGTAAATCTGCTTCAGAATTAACCACTCTACTCTGTTTTATTAAAGTTTTAACTAATGTCCCATGACCCTCCGTGTACACAGGCACATCAGCGCAGCAGGAGATGGGTTAGGTGTTCACTCCTAGGAAGCAGGGCCTCGCCGTCAGTCACCTATAAAAGGAAGCACAGACTACTTGTTAGAGAGGACAGCAAATATTGTGTATCCCACCCAGAACAGTGTGTCATCAAAGAGCATTTTTAAGAACGGTTTTCTTACCCAGATTTGTAATACTGGTGGCTTATTTTCAGGATCAGCCTAGCTATTCCCTCTGGCAGCTGATCCTGAAAATTCTGTTTCAGGAACCGAATATGATCTTTCGTCTATTACTTTCACTTGGATCTACCTTCCTGATTTTAGTTTTGTCTAATTCTTGGACTTTTTCTCTTGAAGCGTCAACTCTTTGCTTACCTGCCTCATTCTGTTTTCTGTCTAGGGACCCACAGCTCGTAGCCACACCCAGCCACGGCTCCTGCTTTTCACTTTGTGGTCCCTATTGTATTGCCACAGCTCTTTCCCTGGGCAGATGACTGTGACTCATATCACCTCCACTTGTAACCTCCCATTTGTACAGATCTTTCCACAATTAGATTGTGTCTGTCCACTCAAGAATGACTAGAAACTCTTACTTAGCCTTTCAGAATCACTCTGACCCTCACTGATGGGGATCCTAAGCCAGTAGATCTTATAGTGCAGAAAATCAGTAGGGATTTTGTGCCAGACTAATTCATGAAGTGGTAAAACTTATTTTGAGCATGTAACTTCAGATTTGACATTCCTTGAACCTCTGAACCAAGGAGCAATTGTGGCAAGTGCATCACTTCTTAGAAAGGTGATAAAACTTGAAGGGAGAAGTTTCAGGTATATCAAAGGTGATGGATTTTCTGGAGAGTAGACTGGCATAGTTGAGATAGAAGTTGCAACTGTAATTTTATACTAGTTGCCTGAATTCTGCTCTCCATCTTAACCTTTAAATTTAACAGTTTGGTAATTTATTCCTCAACACAAGGAAATATGCCAATGTGAATGAGTTTTAAGCAGGGTAGGAGGGCTAAGTCAATGAGAAGAAAAATTATCCGGTTTACAGTAAGTTAATAGATTTTATCTCTCTTCATCAACATCACACCTAGATTATCTTTTACTATTTATTTATGCAACCATATAAGGTGAATCTGTATTTGGGCCCTATAAAATTTATAATCATGAATCTATTACGCATATATGAACTTTTGATATTTTCACATTGTACATTTTTTACCTTAATAGGAGAATGAGAGGATAAGAGTCCTTCCTGGCTTTGTGCTATTACTTTTTGATTCCATTAAAAACATCATCTATTTTTATAAAATATATAATTATAGAAAATTGCATATTAAATAGACAGTAGATATCTATGATAATTACATTATTTCAAAAATATATTTTAGATGTGAAGGTAGAGTATCTTTTCCTATGGAAACTATAGAACTACAATCAGAATAAAAAAAAAAAAGAAGCTATCAGACCCTATATACCTACAGAAAGAATTTTTAGACTAACTTTAGTTCATAATTTTATAGAGAAAAGCCTAGTCCTCTGCTTTTAAAATTCAGAACAGCTCACAAAAGTTTACTCAAATGTGGCACTTTGACTTTCAGCCAAGATAAAGTAGTAATGTACTGACTTTATGTACACATAAAAACAAAAAATGCAAAATAATGGTTTCCAAGATACTTGAAATTAGATGGCAAAGAAAAGTGATTCCTAGAAAAAGGAAACAGACAAAGTAGGCCTTACAATTATCCCAACTTATTTTTTTTGAGGGAGTTTCCTGGCTGCAGCACAAGGAAGGAGAACCTTGGGAGAGCCCTGCAGACTTCCTGAGTCAGGATGAAACTGAGAGTCAGGGAGACCAGCGTGGATAGGGTTCACAGGACAGCATGCTGGAGAGCAGAGAGTGACACAGACAGAGCCCTGGTGTCTAGAGAGAGCTCCTCTCAGGTATTCTGCGCACGCTTGTGAGGAGACTGCCCAAAGCTGAGGAAAGGACGATCGCAGAGGGCCAGGGGGAAACCAGTGCCAGGCTGTCTGAGAGGACCAGGAATAGTGTCTGTTCTCACCAGCCGGATTAGAAGCATTTGTAATTCATGAAGCACTGAGTAGAGTATCCAAGATGGACTGAGCTCTACTCTCAACCGAGCTCACAAACCATAAGAGCAAGTCTTGAAAGCATCAAATTATTGCAAAATAACTTAAATGCATTCCAGACAAAGCTCAGTAATATACAAAAATACCCAGCACCCACCATATAAAATTCGTAATGTCTGGCATACAATGATAGATTACCAGGCATATACAAAGAAGTAGGAAAAATATGTTCATTAGTGAGAATACTCCTTCAATCAAAACTAATCCAGAATTGACACAGATAATGGAATTAGAAGACCATAAATGTAAAAGTTACTGTGAAAATGAAAGTTGCTCAGTCATGTCTGACTCTTTGCAACCGCATGGACTATACAGTCCACGGAATTCTCCAGGCCAGAATACTGGAGTGGATAACCTTTCTCTTCTCCAGGGGATCTTCCCAACCCAGGGATTAAACCCAAGTCTCCTGCATTGCAGGCGGATTCTAAATGTATTCTATATGTTCAAAAAGTAAGTAGAAGCATTGAAGATCCAAGTCAAACTTCTGGAGATGAATACTACAGTATCTGAAAAGAAAAATGCACTGGATTGGATTAATAGTAGATTAAACTTGCAGGATTAGTATATTTAAAGACTATGGCAATAAATATCCAAAATGAAACTCAGAGAAAAAGAAAAAATTTTAATGAAAATAGCGTCTGTGAAACATAAGACAACTTCAGTGACCCTGCTGGATGGCATCACTGACTCGATGGACGTGAGTCTGGGTGAACTCTGGGAGTTGGTGATGGACAGGGAGGCCTGGCGTGCTGCGATTCATGGGGTCGCAAAGAGTCGGACACGACTGAGCGACTAAACTGAATATATGTGTAATTGGAGTCCCAGAAGAAGTGTATATTGGGGATGGGGGCATGGTAGGGACGTTTCAGGTCAGAAAAATATCTGAGGAAATAAAGGCTAAATTTTTTTCAAATTTGATTAAAACTGTAAGCCCACAGATTCAAGAAATTTAAATATGTAGGTAGTAAATGGCAGTAATTTTCTTATCACTAAATCTAGAGAATGTTTTTAGGCTTTAACTTGACTGACCCCAAATCCTCTTTCCTCAATGAGATTATTCTTTTAAAATGTGCTTTTTGATAATGAGGGACTTCCCAGGATTTGGCTATCATATTATTGCAGGACAGATTAAAGGATTATGAGTTTCACAAACTGATTTTAATAGGATTTTGTTCTTAATAGCATGGCTGTAGCACCCAAATTATAACAATCAGGCTTGTCTCTAAGTTTATAATGGCTTATTTTGAAACAGTTTTTCTGTGGGTAATAGCTATAACCCATGTGTCCATGTAGATACAGCTATATATTATCTTTTATTTCTCAATAATCCCTGTAGGAAATATTTATATTTCATCATGCTAATTGAATTAAAGTGAGAACAGATAAATTGTAGTAAAAATGAATTCCCACAGTGAAAGTGTTGGAAAGTACATCTTATAAGCACTTAAGAGACTTTTCTTAGAAATCAGTGCCCAGATGACAGAATGGTGGAGTAAGGCCCTCTGAAAGTGTACCCTCCGTGAAAACTGGGAAAAGTTACTGCAGCTTTTGCAGAACTCTAGAAACTTAAAGACTTACCTAGTCAAGAAAAGTGGCCAAGTCTCTGTAAAGAGCAAACTTTGTGGTGTTCAACTTGCCCTACTCTCATCTCCTGCTCTCCAGCTCAACAGTAGCCTTGAGAAATAACAGCCCTGCATTCTTAGTATCAGAGTGAGTAGAATGGACCTGGAGCTCTTTAACACCCTCATGCCAGAGAATTGTTGTCATAATTTGCCATCTTTGATGCTCCACTAAAAGCTACCAATAGAAAGTATTGCCTTGTTTTGACCTGACTTGGAATATGCCCATCACTAACAGGGGAGCATCCCTTGGGAGTGTTTGTCTAAAACTGTTACAGGCAAGAATTTTAACTTCACAGCTCTCTTGGGTGATGAATAAGTTAACAAAAACAGTGGGCTAACCAAAAAATTTTAAAGGAGAAGCCAAAAGAGATGTTCTTAGATACTTTGAAATCAACATATTCCTAGAAATCTAAATGCCTATACACAAGTTGGGCTATGCTCACTCTCATAGACGACCTGAAGTGGTCCTAACCTCCTACTGCCTGGAGGTCCTAACCTCCCACTGTGGAGGTCCTGCCTTCCACAGTGACCTTGACACTCTGTGTAGAGGTGGAGGCTAGAGCAGAGTTGTAAATCACCTAACTGAATATTGTTGGAACATGCTCAAGCACACACACGCAGCCTCTCAGCAGAGATGTGAAGATTTAGTCCAGATCTTTAAGGAAATCCTTATTCAGCCATTGGCTGACCAGTAAGCAAACTGACTGGAGACTTCAGTAGCCATACATAACAAAAAGTACAGACTTAACAGAATTAGTTCAGAGAAATCACTAGCTAAACAATAACTAGTAGCCACAACAGCAACCCCGGGAAGGTGGGAAGAATCAGATTTCCAAAGTTGAAGCATTATATTATTGTAAATGTCCAGTTTCCACTGAAAAATTGCAAGACATGTAAAGAAATAAGAAAATATACCTCATGCATGATTTTGAACTTTAAATCAGCTGTTTAAATATGTGAAAAGAGCTACAGAAAAATATGTTGGACTTCCCTGGTAGTACAGTAGATACAAATCCACCTGTCAATGCAGGGGACACGGGTTCAGTCCCCAGTCCAGGAAGAGTCCACATGCTGTGGAGCAACTAAGCCTGCAAGCCACACCTGCTGCAAGCCCACTAGGCACTGCCGCAGCCCATGTGCCTAGAACTTGTGCTCTGCAACGAGAGAGGCAGCCACAGAGAAGTGCACTGCGAAGTGCCCCACCACTGCAGCAAAGAGGAGCCGCTGTGCACTGCAGCTAGAGAAAGCCCTTGCGCAGCAAAGAAGACCCAGTGCAACCAAAAATAAATACAAAGAGAAAAAATAATCTTTCTAAAGTAGAGTACATCATGCAAAATGCCAGGCTGGATGAAGCATAAGCTGGAATCAGGATTACTGGGAGAAATACCAATAACCTCAGATAGGCAGATGATACAATCCTTATGGCAGAAAGCAAAGAAGAGCTAAAGAGCCTCTTGATGAAAGTGAAAAAGAGGAGAGTGAAAAGGTGACTTAAAACTCAAAATTCAGAAAACTAAGATCATGGCATCTGGTCCCATCACTTCATGGCAAATAGATGGGGAAACAATGGAAACAGTGTCAGACTTTATTTTGGGGGGCTCCAAAATCACTGCATATGGTGACTGCAGCCATGAAATTAGAAGACGCTTACTCCTTGGAAGAAAAGTTATGACCAACCTAGATAGTATATTCAAAAGCAGAGACATTACTTTGCCGACTAAGGTCTGTCTAGTCAAGGCTATGGTTTTTCCTGTGGTCATGTATGGATGTGAGAGTTGGACTGTGAAGAAGGCTGAGCGCTGAAGAATTGATGCTTTTGAATTGTGGTGTTGAAGAAGACTCTTGAGAGTCNTGACTGCAGCCATGAAATTAGAAGACGATTACTCCTTGGAAGAAAAGTTATGACCAACCTAGATAGTATATTTAAAAGCAGAGACATTACTTTGCTGACTACGGTCCATCTAGTCAAGGCTATGGATTTTTCTGTGGTCATGTATAGAAGTGAGAGTTGGACTGTGAAGAAGGCTGAGTGCTGAAAAATTGATGCTTTTGAAGTGTGGTGTTGGTGAAGACTCTTGGGAGTCCCTTGGACTGCAAGGAGATAGAACCAGTCCATTCTGAAGGAGATCGACCCTGGGATTTCTTTGGAAGGAATGATTCTAAAGCTGAAATTCCAGTATTTTGGCCACCTCATGCGAAGAGTTGACTCATTGGAAAAGACTCTGATGCTGGGAGGGATTGGGGGCAGGAGGAGAAGGGGACGACTGAGGATGGAGATGGCTGGATGGCATCACGGACTCGATGGACGTGAGACTGTGTAAACTCCGAGAGATGGTAATAAACAGGGAGGCCTGGCGTGCTGCAATTCATGTGGTCACAGAGTCAGACACGACTGAGCGACTGAACTGAACTGAACTGATGGTGGAAGTATGCTTTTTGTGTTCTCAGACAGCAAGAATACCACTGTGGCTAGACTAGAAATAATGAGGAAAAGGATGTTAGGAAATAGGTCATAAAGATATCCAGAAGACCACAGTGGGTAGGTCTGGAGAAGGATTGGTAACTCACTCCAGCATTCTTGCTGGGAAATCCCATGGATAGAGGGTTCTGGTGGACTACAGTTCATGGGGTCACAAAAGAGTTGGACACGACGTAGTGACTTAGCAACAAATAGTGTGTAGGTCACGGTAAAACCTTTGAATTTTGTTTGAAATATAATGGGAACTCAATTCATTGTAGCTCAGCTGGTAAAGAATCCTCCTGCAATGCAGGAGGACCCAGTTCAATTCCTGGGTCAGGAAGATCTGCTGGAGAAGGGATAAGATACCCACTTCAGTATTATTGGGTTTCCCTGGTGGCTCAGCTGGTAAAGAATCCGCCTGTGAAGAGGGAGACGTGGGTTTGAGTCCTGAGTTGGGAAGATCCCCTGGAAAAGGAAAAGGCTACCCACTCCAGTATTTTGGCCTGGAGAATTCCATGGGCTGTATAGTCCATGGGGTCTCAAAGAGTCAGACAGGACTAAGCGACTTTCACTTTCAATTCATTAGAAAATTTAAAAAAGGCAACTGACTTATATATGACTTATATATAACTGACTTATGTATATCAGTGAACAGACTATAATGGTGTGGAAGAAATACAGAATCAGGGAGGACAGTTAGTTATGAGTCTATACAGTTTCTCATGTAAGATATTGTCTTTGAGAAAGACAAATACTGTATGATTTCACTTATATGTAGAAGCTAAAGAACAAAACAAATGAACAAATATACAGAGAAACAGAGTGACAAATACTGAAAACAAACAGGTGCCAAAGTGGAGGTGGGTAGAGTGAGGAGAGAAATAGGTGAAGGAGATTAAGTTGTACAAACTTTTAGTTATAAAATATATGTTACAAGTATGAAATTTACAGTAGGAAGAATATAGTCAACAACTATGTTACATCTTTCTATGGTGATGGATGACAACTAGACTTTTCATTGTGATCACATTTAAATATATAGATTTAACATATATATCTAATAAATATATTGAAACTCATAGAAAAAAATCAGGTTTGTGGCTACTGAAGGTAGGGGGTGGAGGATGAGGGAATTAGCTAAAAGGCAATCAAAAGGCACAAACTTCCAGCTGTAAGATAAATACTAGGGATGTACTGCATAACATGATAAAAATAATTAACACTATTGTGTGTGTTATAAAAGAAAACTGTTAAGAGAGTAAATCCTAAGAGTTCTCATCACAAAGAAAAAAAGTTTTTTTCCTATTTCTTTGATATTTTATCTATATGTGATGATGGATATTCACTAACACTATTGTGGTAATCATCAGGATATATGTAGTCAAACAGTTGTACACTTTAAAATTATACAGTGCTGTATGTCAATTACATCTCAATAAAACTGGGAAATAAGAAATAATATTGGCTTAGACTCAGGTGATTCAGGTGAAGGTGGTGATCAGCAGATTTATAATTTTCTCTGAAGATAGAGCTTACAGGCCTTACCGGCCTATCAACAGTATTAGACTTAGTGCATAAGAGAAAGAGAATGTAATGACCCTCAAGTCTTCTGGTCTTACCAACTAGATAAATTGTGGTATCATTTACTGAGATGAGATGCAGCAGATGACAAGACTATGTAAGAAAAATCACAAGTTCAATTTTTAAAATGTACATTTTAAATACCTAGCAAATATTCAAGTATATATGGTATATACAATTGTATATATAAATCTGAAGCTCAAGATAGAGGCTAGACCTGAAAACTATCTGGGAGTCATTGATTATAGGGGGTTTATTTGGAGCTATGGAGAAGGCAATGGCACCCCACTCCAGTATTCTTGCCTGGAAAATCCCATGGACAGAGAAGCCTGGTAGGCTGCAGCCCATGGCGTTGCTAAGAGGTGGATATGACTGAGTGACTTCACTTTCACTTTTCACTTTCATGCATTGGAGAAGGAAATGGCAACCCACTCCAGTGTTCTTGCCTGGAGAATCCCTGGGATGGAGGAGCCTGGTGGGCTTCCGTCTATGGGGTCACACAGAGTCAGACACGACTGAAGTGACTTAGCAGCAGCAGCATTTGGAGCTACAGGATTGGGTAAATCTTTCGGGTAGTAAATTAAAATGGTTAAAAGTTTTCTCTATTTTTAAACTACTCCACAATCAACAAAAGCTGATATATTCTGAAATTAATATCCAATTTAATAGGAATAGTGTTTAGGCTCTATATAACTTGTTGTAAGACAACTTAGCCCATTGCATGAACTCCAGAACTAATTACATGATTTGATAAAGAAATCTGCTAAAGGTCTCACAGGACCATTTTGTCATTTTCAAGGCTCAAGTTTCTACTTATTATACAACTATTGTATGGCATAAGAATGTTCAACTTTATGTGATATCGGTACAATGAGATTCTCAAGTGACAGGAACCCAAATGTCCTGAGTTCCACTTTTCTTAATAGACTTCATTCTGTGGAGGTTATAAGCACAGTATTACCAATGTTGTTGGTTGAACTGTTCAGTTATGTAGATATGAGATTAGCCTTTGAATATGAGATGCTTAGTAAAGAAAATAGGTTTCAATTAAAATGGTAATTACAACTTGGGAAAAAGAGTTTACCCATAGCAAATGCATTCTGACACCTAAACCAATGTTTCTCAATGAAAGCAATACTGTTCCTTTAGTAGATGTTACAGAAATGTATGTGAGAGATTGCTTGTCCCAGTGATTTGCAGATTGCTTTATAGATTGCTAGTGGCATACTGTGGAAGGAGAATTTTGGAAGCTTAAATATCTTGCAATGCAAGACCCGTCATGCACAATAAAGAACTCTTTCTATATTCTGCAAAACTTTTGAAAGTCCAGTGGGATATTCAGGTACTTGTAAGATCTGGTTGTAATTTTAAGGCCAGGATTAGTTGCATTCTTATACGCTAAAAGTATTCTTTTGTATAGATTTAAAATTCTCTAAAATTTACAAGGGCTTCTCTGGTGGCTCAGACTGTAAAGAATCTGCCTGCAATGCAGGAGACCAGGGTTCAGTCCTTGGGTCAGGAAGATCCCCTGGAGAAGGGAATGGCAACCCACTCCAGTATTCTGGCCTAGAGAATTCCTAGACAGAGAGCCCTGGTGGGCTATATAGTCCATGCGGTCACAAAGAGTTGGACATGTCTGAGTGACTAACGCTGACACACAAAATTTACAAGGATGTAACTATCATCCTTGATAGTTAAACTGAAAGAAAACTTTATTTTTTTCAGAATCTTACAAAGATTTTTTAAATTGGTTTTGAAAACACAGCGATTATCTATGCTGCTCAATGTCTTTGGGTCAGCAATACAGCCCTTCAAAATGTGTCTGTGTATGCAATTCTATGAATATAATGTATATAGTTTTCCACTCCTTATTTTAACAATTTAAATAAGAAATATTATTAACATATGAGTTGAATACTGTCTTGCTTCTCTTAATCCCACATATAATCATTAAAAGTAAGGGCAAACATATAGCACTTTGTTACATCTTCTGGCCATGCCTGAACAAAATAGAATCTATATTACCTACTATAAATTTTGTCTCAATATTATATTAATCATTTTCAAAGATGTATGTGTTTAGATGTTATCAAACTTTTAAATTCATTTCATGTTAGTAAAAGGGACTTTAAATATGTTATGAAAAAGGGTGTTGAGTCTCCTAAGGTTGAAATGGGATGGTTATTTTAACAGTAAAAAAGGGTTTATTTCCTCTTATTAGGAAAACTACAGTTTGGATAAATTATATCAAGAAAAGAAATTCACTATTTTTTAAAATTCCAGTTCGTTATTACTGGTATAACAAAATTGCTGCTGACCTCTCCATATCATTTTTACATCCAAAATATTTCTAAATTCTGTTATTATTTCTATAGTTTGTTGATTCCTTTGGATTTTCTGTGTAGACAAATATATTGTCTGAGGGTGATTTTATTTCTTGTTTCCAATTCTTACTTTCATTTCTTTTACTTGTTTTATTGTATTTTTCCAGAACCTTCAGTACAACACTGAATAGACACAGTGTGGTCCTAAGACGGTGGAGGAATAAGATGGGGAGACCACTTTCTCCCCCACATATTCATCGAAAGAACATTTGAACGCTGAGCAAATTCCACAAAACAACTTCTGAATGCTGGCAGAGGACATCAGGCACCCAGAAAGGCAGCACATTGTCTTTGATAGGAGGTAGGACAAAATATAAAGGATAAAAAGAGAGACAAAAGAGGTAGGGACGGAGATCCGTCTCGGGAAGGGAGTCTTTAAAAAGAAGTTTCCAAACACCAGGAAACTCTCTCACAGGCGGGTCTGTGGGGAGTTTTGGAATCTCAGAAGGCAACATAACTGGTAGGAAAAATAAATAAATAAATCCCACAGATTACGTTCCTAACGGCAGCTCCCAGCAGAGAAGCAGCCCAGACACTCACATCCCCCACTAGTAAGCAGGGGCTGGACAGGGAGGCGCAGGCTGCATTGCTTAGGGTAAGGAGGTAAAGATCAGGCCTGAATGCTCTGAGGGCAATCTGAGGGAACTAACTTGAGATAACAACCCGCACTGTGGGATAGCCAGAGAGAGAGAGAGAGAGAGAAGAAAAAAAGAGAGTGAGAAAACTATCCTGGGAAAAGCCCTAACCTAAGACACCGCCAGGCCTGCTCACAGAACAAAGGATTGAGCAGAGCTCAGGACTGGCCCATCCCGGACGGGCCCATCCCCCGCCGGAGACAGGCAGGCGGGGGCAGCCAGAGCCCGAAGGGGGCAATCGCGGCCCCAGGGAGGCACCTCTACCAAACTGCAAGGAGGCTTCATTGTTAACCAAGACTTCATGGGATTTTGGATGGTTGACATTCACCAGGAGGGTCGCAGCCAGAGATCAGCTCCCCAGATAAGACACATGGCACACCTGAGAAGGCGCGCCCATTGTACACCCAGAAAACCGAGTGGCTGGGACAGGGGAGGCGATAAGATGCATCCCCCACTGGAGGTGACTGCTCTCGCCAAGCACCTGGTCACCTGAGCTGCTTGGACTAGGGAAGGGCACAAAACGCAGGCCCAACAGAGTCTGCACCTTTGTGGAGTACCTGAGAACCTGAACCTAAGTAGCTTAGACCTGGGAAGTGTATGCAACCCAGGGCCCGCCTCAGACAGTTCCCTGCAGAGCAACCTAGAGCCTGAAAACTGTAGACCATGAAAGCACACACGCTGTGAGCAAACCCAGTGAGGCTAAAACACTGCAAGCACTCTCCACACACGGCAGTGATATTTGTTGGCAGTGTTCCTCCCTCCCCAAAGCACGACTAAACAAGTGAGCCTAAAAAAGTGACCACCATCGCCCCCTAGTGTCAGGGCAGAAATTAGACACTGAAGAGACCAGCAAACAGAAGAAGCTAAAATAAACAGGGGCAACTGCTTTGGGGTGACATGTGCAATAGATTAAAACTCTGTAGTTAGCACTAACTACACCAACTAACATAGAAAGGGGGCTGTAGATCTTGAGAAGTATAAGCCAGATCAAGGAACTATCTGAAAATGAACTGACCCCACACTGTTTGCAACAGCTGCAGAGAAAGACCTAGATATATTTTTACTATTATCATTTTTTAAATTTAGAAAATATTTTACTTTTTAAGTCCTCTATTACTCCTTTACTTTTCATTTTTATAACCTATTGATGGTATGATCACTCACCTAGAGCCAGACATCCTAGAATGTGAAGTCAAGTGGGCCTCAGAAAGTATCACTATGAACAAAGCTAGTGGAGGTGATGGAATTCCAGTTGAGCTATTTCAAATCCTGAAAGATGATGCTGTGAAAGTGCTGCACTCAATATGCCAGCAAATTTGGAAAACTCAGCAGTGGCCACAGGACTGGAAAAGGTCAGTTTTCATTCAATCCCAAAGAAAGGCAATGCCAAAGAATGTACAAACTACCGCACAACTGCACTCATCTCACATGCTAGGAAAGTAATGCTTAAAATTCTCCAAGCCAGGCTTCAGCAATACGTGAACCATGAACTTTCAGATGTTCAATCTGGTTTTAGAAAAAGCAGAGGAACCAGAGATCAAATTGCCAACATCTGTTGGATCATCAAACAA
>SJYV01001978.1:0-12468 GCA_006410875.1 Neotragus pygmaeus
TCACCTGCCCTTTCTGAAGAACACAGACTCGGAGGGACAGGCACTGCAGGGGGTCACTCACCCCCGGGCCCAGGACCAGTCAGTCCACAGGCACAGGAGGCGGCTGGGGGCCGGGCTGGGGGCAGGCTGAGTGCTCAGTGGGGACGGAGCTTCAGTCTGGGAAGAAGAACAAGTCCCGGAAACACTGGCAGTGGCGATTCCACGGCGCCGTGAGTGCACTCGGTGCCCTGAGCAGTATGCTCAACAATGGCTAAAATGGCAATTTCAAGCTTTGTGTATTTCACCATGATTTAAAAAAACTGTCATTCACAAAACAGTCACAGAGAAACAGACAGGCAGGGAGGAGGCTGTGTAATGGCAGAGAGATCAAGCAGGCACTCTAGGAGCTGAGGAAGCCACCGGAAGCTGGGGGAGGCCTGGGACCGAGTCTCACACCCTGACCCCGAGAGAGCCCGTCCCGTCATCGGATCTCAGGCACCCAGGACCCTGCCTTCAGCTGCTTCACCCCCATCCCACCCCTGAGAGCAGCCTGCAGACCCGCGGGCACGTCTGAGCCCGAGCCGCTCGACCTCTGGGCCTCCGAACGCTCTACCCGCCCCTCCTCCGCCGCCCTGGCCTGCAGCTTCAGACCCCATCCCCCCGCTGCCCTGCAGGACGTCTGCAGCTTCCAGCCTGGCTCCAGGCTTTTCTGCACACCACTCGTCTCTAATTTCCACTAAGCCCTTATTTTAATTTCTCCTCAGCCTCCCATTTTTAGAGTTAATTACACAGCTCCCAACCAAAATCGCAGCCGGCAAGGCCAGGCTTCCTTTCAGGGCTCGGAAGGGGGCAGGCACATCGTGGGCACAGCGTCTGCCTGGCCTGCCCCCTCCGCCCTCTGCGTAGGCACGCGGGCCCCTGGCCTTCCAGAACCGCTCCCAGTGGCTCCCGATCCAGCCCAGGCTGGCCTGGGACTCGACCGTCAGGGAAAGAAGGGTGCGGAGAAAGCACCCAGGCCGGCATTCTCCTGGGGGTGCCCCTNTAGGCACGCGGGCCCCTGGCCTTCCAGAACCGCTCCCAGTGGCTCCCGATCCAGCCCAGGCTGGCCTAGGACTCGACCGGCAGGGAAAGAAGGGTGCGGAGAAAGCACCCAGGCCGGCATCCTCCTGGGGGTGCCCCTGCGCCTGGCAGCACACTGCACCTCCTCCGTCCCTCCAGCAATCAGCCCCACTGCACAGGGAGGGACGCTGAGGCCCAGACGGCGGAGGACTTCGGCTCCAGGTCAGAGGGCGCCCGAGCCGAGATCTGAGCCCACGTCCCCTTCAAGAGCAGTGAAGGCCCTTCGAGAAGATGGGGGTGACCGCCAGCCGCCCAGAGTCCCGGGTCTGTCCAGGAGCTCACGAGCAGCCTCCCCTGCACCCCTCTAAGGGGCTTGGTTTGAATAAGCGATAAGATCACTGTCTCCCTCACTGTACAATCAGGGAAACTAAGGCCCAGGGGCTCCCCTACCCTGCCACCCTGGGTCCCCAGAGGGCACGTGGCCAGAGCCTGGCCAGTCAGGGCCTCTGGTCTGTCCCCCTGGCAGGAACGGCTTCCAGCTCTGGGAGAGAGACAGCCGAGGGCGAGGGCTGGGGGCCAGGGGCCAGGCTGCAGCCGGGAGCTGCCCGTCCTCATCCTGTGGCCCGAGGCCTGACGGCCGGCCAGCCGACCCCTGGGGCTCCAGGGACAAGCGGCATTCTCTGTCCTCTGCCCGCAGTGAGTCGACCAACGGTGGCCACACAAGGCTCTGTCCCCAGAAAACTGGCCCCGTGACAAGTGGCCCAGAAGGGAGGCGGCACCGCTGTGTCTGTGTGGGGAGCCCCGGGAGGTGAGGGCGCCCCCAGCCCCAGGGAGGGCCCCTAGCTGTCCCTCACTGAGCCAGGCCACCCCGTCGAGAGACCGATCTCCTGTGTCCTGGACGCCTCGCCCTCTAATCCCAGGCCCTGGTCGGCCTCCTCGGAGCTAATGGGCTGAAATCAGATTAGCATGAGCTCACCGGTCTGCGGCCAGCCGTCCCCCGCCCCAGGCGTAGCCGGCCGGGGCAGCCCAGGCCTGCTGCTCACTGTCAGCTGTCACTTAGCCGTCCTGAGGCCCCAGCGCGGGGGTGCTGGGCGAGAGGGCCAGGGGCCGCATCTGAGCCCGCAGGCCCCCGCGCACCCCTGGGAGGGGATGGGGAGGCTTCCTGGCCCGGCTCAAGTGGTTCCACTGGGGCCCACACACCAGCCAGGGACGGTCCCACTCCAAGAGGGAGACACGGGGCCCTGCCCTGCAGGCGGGCAGCCCTCAGGCCGCTGCAGCCCCTGTGGTCACCCGAGCCCTCCCCCGGGGGCTTGCTCTCCCCCGGGCAGGGCCGGGACAGGAGTCCCAGAGCGCAGGTCCACCCCGCAGCACACACACGGCGCTCACACCTCAGCACCGAGGGGAGAGGGGAACCCGAGGCGCAGGGCAGCAGGGGGCACGGGAACCGCCCACAGGGCTCGGGGGGTGGGTAACCGTGGCCCTCCTCCAAGGACGAACCCCTTGACCACCCACGATGCAAGCCCTCGTTGCCCAGACGGACAAAGTGAGGCTCAGACCACAGGTGGACTTCCAAGCTCCTCCCAACAGGGTGCTCAAGGCATGACGACTGCAGGCCCTGCCCGAGGCCGAGCCCGGGGCTGAGGGCCACGGCCCGGCTGGCTGCCCTGCCCCCTGGAGCCCCCAGCGAGCTGTGCTGCGCCGTGAGGGAGGCACCCGGCCCCAGGCACCTGGATGCGCCTCGCTGCTCTGAGCAGACCTGGCTCCTGGTTCCAACCCCCTGCCCCCGACTACGTGCGCTTGTTAAATCGACTGCTATAGTCTAGGGTCTGGGGGCCCCGGGCACCTCACATTGGCTCCTGAGAATCTCCAAAGCTCCGATGTAGCAAGGGTTTCCATGGTGCCAGCTCCGGGCTCAGGGCTAGGCTGCACACAGCCTCACAGTCATTAGAGTGGGTCCTAATTTACTGACGAAGAGCCGGAAGTCCCGAGAGGCAACCAGCTTGCGCAAGGTCACCGTGAGGATGTGGCAGAGCTGGGAACAGATCGGGGTCACTTTAACCTCAAGGCCAGACTGCTGGACCTGTAAGCAACCTTCATAGCTTATAGGTTTCTGAGCAGGGAGACAATAAGTGTTTTTAAAATTTATTTAATTGGAAGATAATTACTTTACAATATTCTGATGGTGTTTGCCACACACCAACATGCATCAGCCACAGACCCTGACAATAATACTTGCAGGGAAATTAAGTCTGGCCGGGGTGACGGGGAGACTCAGAGGGAAGGAGCCCAGCCTTTGGGCTTGACAAGCAGGATCCACACACAGAAACCGTGACTGGGAGGGGACAGTTGACAATGGGGCCACCTGCGTCAGGAGGCCCTGAAGTCCCTGAGCCCAGAGCCTCACGGGGCCCCCACGCCCTGCGAGGAGGGAGCCGGGCCCGCACGGCCCCTCCAGGGCCAGGATCTGCACGCAGGGAAAACCCCTCCTGGTCAGCCACACAGGGCTGCCGAGTGGCCGCACCCCAGGCGGGCCCGGCCTTCACCTCCGCCGGCTCTCATTAGCAGCCTCACTCCTCCGAGCCGACGCCCGCCCAGGGGAGGCAGATGGCAGGCCGGCCAAGGCCTCCGGGCGACGATGCCACTGAGGCTGCGCGCTCACGGCCAAGCCACCGGGACAACGGGGAGGTGAAGGCCACCCCACCTCGCTGCCCGCTGAACGCCAGAGCCGGAGACGGACCCGGCGCCAGCTCCCCAGCGCTCGCGAGAACAGGCGCTCTGCAGGCTGGGCCGCACCTTTCTGCGCGGCGGGGCCTCCACGTCTGAAGCTCACGCTCCGCAACTCGGGCTCCAGAAAGCGCCCGCGCGTGGCCCCGAGCCCTGTAACCTACTCAGCAAGTGGCCCTGGAGCCGCGCGTCACGACGACCGGTCACCTTCGGCCGCTGGGCCTGCTGACCGGACGCCCTGACGGGCCGCTGACGACGAGGTCTGTGATCAATAAAATATGGGACAATGAATCAATTTCCTGTTTTATTTATGCCACGTTCAGTCCAGAAATCATTTTAAGTTATTTCATTACTATTTAATAGGTGTGGCTTGCTGGAATGACTCTTTCAAATTTGGGGCCCTTGGGGTAAATCATCAAGGGGCCTGTAGGTGACAAGCCGTCCAGAGGCTCTGTGGGGGCAGGAGCTGAGACCCTCCCCTCTCTCGGTCCCAAACACCCTGCGCAAGGACCCCAGGCTGGAGTTCAAGATCCAGTGAATGGATGGATGGATGGATGAATGGATGTCTGCAGGGCACTGACTGACAGCTCGCAAAAGGCCCAGCTTTCCCCAGGCAGCCAGGACTCCACATGGCTTTAGAGGCTCTGAAAAAGCCAACAGTGAAAGTGTTAGTCACTCAGTCGTGTCCGGCTCTTTCCAACCCCAGGGACTGTAGCCCTCGAGGCTCCTCTGTCCATGGAATTCTCCAGGCAAGAATACTGGAGTGGGTCGCCATGCCGTCCTCCAAGGGATCTTCCCGACCCAGGGATCAAACCCAGGTCTCCTGCATGACAGGCGGACTCTTTATGGTCTGAGCCACGAGGGAAGCCCGGGGCCCCGGGTGGCTCCAGCTGCGTGGGTGGCAACTCTGCCTTCCAGAAGCATCTCTGCCAAAACACACAGGCAGGTGGAACGTGGGGTTGGCTGTGAGCACACAGATCCCTGCAGCCTCTAGTACCGTCTTCGGGCCTCTGGGTTCCAGCTGAGTCGAGTCCATAGCTTGCTATGCCCAACAACACCTCGAGCAGGGAGGGACCACGTCACCCACCTCACAGACGGGGAACCGGGCTCAGGAGGTCAGGATCCGGGATTGGAACCGGTCTGTCCAATCCCACAGCCGCAGCTTCCCAAGCCGCCGGGGGCCGAGCTGCGCTGATCTCCGTGGGCAGTGCCTCTCCGCCTGATCCCTGCTCTCTGGGAGGAAGGTGCTCCCCAGTGCAGCCAGCCCTCCTCTCCGCCCAGGACGCCATCTTCCCACCACGACCACGGAGACGCGATTCCAAACGCACCTGGCCTCCTCGGTGCTGAAAGAGGGGCTCCCCCTAAGACAGACCTCAAGTCCGGCCTCAGCAAGCTTCCTGAACCCCAGACTCCAGCCCCTTGTCCCACAAGGATGCCCTGACCGGTTTCCAGGGCCCTCTGGCCACTTCCGGGAGCACAGGGCGTGGGCCTCAGCCTCCCACTCGGCCAATCCCCCCTGCCACGGCCCAGAAGGCAGAGCTGTGCACGCAGGTCCCTCCGGGCTCCGGGCCCTTCTGCGCTCAGCCGCTCGCTCACTCCACGCGGTCAGCCTTCCACCGTGGGCCACAGGGGTGTGAGGCCACCCGCTCACCACACCCTAGACAGTCGGCATCGTGAAACGGGGAGGGGGTTTCCCAGAGAGAATGCAGAGGTGCTCGGCTGAGCCGTGGGAAGCAGGTTCTGAAAGGCTGGAGGTCAGGCTCCAGCAGGAGGGGCTGTGCCAAGCTGGTGGCAGCTGCGAATGGCCCCCGCGACCCCTTCCTGATCCCAGAGTTCTTCCCCATCAACACAGGAGGGGAGATTCACCAAGAAAAACAGCCTGGGAAAGCGCTGGCTCGGAAGGCTGAGCAGAGCACGGCAGGGTCGCGGGGGAGCGCGTCCTTAACTCTGTCCACGGGAGTCACCGGACTCTTAATAGACACCCACTGCGCGCCCGCCCTGCCCCGAGCAAGGATCTCAGACCAGACAGCGGCAGGAACTCCTCTGAGCCCACGNGTCCCGAGAGGCAACCAGCTTGCGCAAGGTCACCGTGAGGATGTGGCAGAGCTGGGAACAGATCGGGGTCACTTTAACCTCAAGGCCAGACTGCTGGACCTGTAAGCAACCTTCATAGCTTATAGGTTTCTGAGCAGGGAGACAATAAGTGTTTTTAAAATTTATTTAATTGGAAGATAATTACTTTACAATATTCTGATGGTGTTTGCCACACACCAACATGCATCAGCCACAGATCCTGACAATAATACTTGCAGGGAAATTAAGTCTGGCCGGGGTGACGGGGAGACTCAGAGGGAAGGAGCCCAGCCTTTGGGCTTGACAAGCAGGATCCACACACAGAAACCGTGACTGGGAGGGGACAGTTGACAATGGGGCCACCTGCGTCAGGAGGCCCTGAAGTCCCTGAGCCCAGAGCCTCACGGGGCCCCACGCCCTGCGAGGAGGGAGCCGGGCCCGCACGGCCCCTCCAGGGCCAGGATCTGCACGCAGGGAAAACCCCTCCTGGTCAGCCACACAGGGCTGCCGAGTGGCCGCACCCCAGGCGGGCCCGGCCTTCACCTCCGCCGGCTCTCATTAGCAGCCTCACTCCTCCGAGCCGACGCCCGCCCAGGGGAGGCAGACGGCAGGCCGGCCAAGGCCTCCGGGCGACGATGCCACTGAGGCTGCGCGCTCACGGCCAAGCCACCGGGACGACGGGGAGGTGAAGGCCACCCCGCCTCGCTGCCCGCTGAACGCCAGAGCCGGAGACGGACCCGGCGCCAGCTCCCCAGCGCTCGCGAGAACAGGCGCTCTGCAGGCTGGGCCGCACCTTTCTGCGCGGCGGGGCCTCCACGTCTGAAGCTCACGCTCCGCAACTCGGGCTCCAGAAAGCGCCCGCGCGTGGCCCCGAGCCCTGTGACCTACTCAGCAAGTGGCCCTGGAGCCGCGCGTCACGACGACCGGTCACCTTCGGCCGCTGGGCCTGCTGACCGGACGCCCTGACGGGCCGCTGACGACGAGGTCTGTGATCAATAAAATATGGGACAATGAATCAATTTCCTGTTTTATTTATGCCACGTTCAGTCCAGAAATCATTTTAAGTTATTTCATTACTATTTAATAGGTGTGGCTTGCTGGAATGACTCTTTCAAATTTGGGGCCCTTGGGGTAAATCATCAAGGGGCCTGTAGGTGACAAGCCGTCCAGAGGCTCTGTGGGGGCAGGAGCTGAGACCCTCCCCTCTCTCGGTCCCAAACACCCTGCGCAAGGACCCCAGGCTGGAGTTCAAGATCCAGTGAATGGATGGATGGATGGATGAATGGATGTCTGCAGGGCACTGACTGACAGCTCGCAAAAGGCCCAGCTTTCCCCAGGCAGCCAGGACTCCACATGGCTTTAGAGGCTCTGAAAAAGCCAACAGTGAAAGTGTTAGTCACTCAGTCGTGTCCGGCTCTTTCCAACCCCAGGGACTGTAGCCCTCGAGGCTCCTCTGTCCATGGAATTCTCCAGGCAAGAATACTGGAGTGGGTCGCCATGCCGTCCTCCAAGGGATCTTCCCGACCCAGGGATCAAACCCAGGTCTCCTGCATGACAGGCGGACTCTTTATGGTCTGAGCCACGAGGGAAGCCCGGGGCCCCGGGTGGCTCCAGCTGCGTGGGTGGCAACTCTGCCTTCCAGAAGCATCTCTGCCAAAACACACAGGCAGGTGGAACGTGGGGTTGGCTGTGAGCACACAGATCCCTGCAGCCTCTAGTACCGTCTTCGGGCCTCTGGGTTCCAGCTGAGTCGAGTCCATAGCTTGCTATGCCCAACAACACCTCGAGCAGGGAGGGACCACGTCACCCACCTCACAGACGGGGAACCGGGCTCAGGAGGTCAGGATCCGGGATTGGAACCGGTCTGTCCAATCCCACAGCCGCAGCTTCCCAAGCCGCCGGGGGCCGAGCTGCGCTGATCTCCGTGGGCAGTGCCTCTCCGCCTGATCCCTGCTCTCTGGGAGGAAGGTGCTCCCCAGTGCAGCCAGCCCTCCTCTCCGCCCAGGACGCCATCTTCCCACCACGACCACGGAGACGCGATTCCAAACGCACCTGGCCTCCTCGGTGCTGAAAGAGGGGCTCCCCCTAAGACAGACCTCAAGTCCGGCCTCAGCAAGCTTCCTGAACCCCAGACTCCAGCCCCTTGTCCCACAAGGATGCCCTGACCGGTTTCCAGGGCCCTCTGGCCACTTCCGGGAGCACAGGGCGTGGGCCTCAGCCTCCCACTCGGCCAATCCCCCCTGCCACGGCCCAGAAGGCAGAGCTGGGCACGCAGGTCCCTCCGGGCTCCGGGTCCTTCTGCGCTCAGCCGCTCGCTCACTCCACGCGGTCAGCCTTCCACCGTGGGCCACAGGGGTGTGAGGCCACCCACTCACCACACCCTAGACAGTCGGCATCGTGAAACGGGGAGGGGGTTTCCCAGAGAGAATGCAGAGGTGCTCGGCTGAGCCGTGGGAAGCAGGTTCTGAAAGGCTGGAGGTCAGGCTCCAGCAGGAGGGGCTGTGCCAAGCTGGTGGCAGCTGCGAATGGCCCCCGCGACCCCTTCCTGATCCCAGAGTTCTTCCCCATCAACACAGGAGGGGAGATTCACCAAGAAAAACAGCCTGGGAAAGCGCTGGCTCGGAAGGCTGAGCAGAGCACGGCAGGGTCGCGGGGGAGCGCGTCCTTAACTCTGTCCACGGGAGTCACCGGACTCTTAATAGACACCCACTGCGCGCCCGCCCTGCCCCGAGCAAGGATCTCAGACCAGACAGCGGCAGGAACTCCTCTGAGCCCACGGCTGCCCGAGGAAGCCATCTATGATTTCCACCCGGTACCTGGCTGGAAATTGTTCCCAGCAGTCCTCAAAAGATCCGCCTCTCCAGCTAATGGCCTGTTTGAGCCGGAGGGATAAAAACTAGTCCGCCTTATCAAGACTTCAAGGTCAGGGTCAAACCGAAGGTTTTCCTACAAAGCCGGCAGGAAATTGCTTTTCTCGTGTTTCTCCGCGAATCTTCTTCGCTGAGCTGGCTTCTGCACGCCCAAGGGTTCAACCCCACCCTCCCACTGCAAGAATCCTGCAGGCGTGTGCGGCTCAGAGAGATCAGCCGGACGGCTGTCTGAGGCGGTGCCCCCCAACNGGGGAAGGAGGAAGAGGGAGTGGGGAAGGAGGAGGAGGAGGACAAGGAGGAGGATTCTGCCCGGCTTTGGTCTCCATCTCAGTCTTATCCTCTCTGCTTGCAGATCATTCCAACCTATAGAGAACATCTACAGTAACTTCAGAGGTGCCCTGGCCCCTCTGTGTCCTCTTTTGTAAGCAGATAGGGGGGTGGTCCTTTGAGAAAGGGAACCAGACATGGCTTTCTTAACAAAAGAGAAGCCATTTTTGGCCTAAGCCATTTTGTAATCTAAGCCTGGCCACAATGCTTGTCTTTGAACAGGTTTTAGTAATTAATGATCTTAATAGGCTTCCCTGGTGGCTCAGATGGTAAAGAACCTGCCTGCAATGCAGGAAACCCGGCTTCGATGCCTGGGGCAGGAAGATCCTCTGGAGAAGGGAATGGCTACCCACTCCAGTGTTCCTGCCTGGAGAATTCCATGGACAGAGGAGCCTGGAGGGCTACAGTCCATGGGATCCCCCAGAATTGCACTACTACTAAGGGAAGTAAGGGGTGCAGAAACAAAGGAAAAGCAGCCAAGAAACAATAGTTCAGATAAACAGCAAGTTCCTACCATGTAGCATAGGAACTATATTTAATATCGTGTAACAACTTTAAAAAGAATATGAAAAAGAATATATATACATAACCGAATCACTTTGCTGTACACCAGAAACTAGCCCAGCATTATAAATCAACTGTACTTCTGCCGCAGAAACCAGTACTCGAGAAACCAAGCACCACACTCGGAGAGCTGGAGAACTCAGGTTTATTATGCCAGCAGGACCAGAGGAGTTAACGCTCCAAGTTCTGAGCCCCGAACAAAGGGATTACAGAGTTTATATAGACAGACTGTAGTGGGCAACACTAGCTGCTAATAGGCTGCTTTAAACTAAGGGGTTTCACGTGTGCGGGAACAGCAGTCAAGATGGGGAGGAGGATGCCTGGCCTGGACAGGCCTGATTAAGCAGGTTTGCAGTGGCTGGGAGACTGCAAAGAGAACGACAAGGGTGACTGAGCAAAACTCCAGTTCCTAGTATTGCAAGTCCCCACTTTCTAAGACTGCGTGACCTACGTGATCTAGACTTTGCAAGGGGCAAGCTGAGTTAGAGGCAGGAGAAGGAGGTGATGTAAAAGTTTAACTTTTCCTCTCCACTTCAGTTAAAAAGAAAGCAACAGAAAATATATGTAGAGCATCTGACTTAAAAAGTTTTAAAAAAAGAAACAATAGTTCAGTGAAAAACTTAGTCTTACTTCCTCCTCAAGGGAAGTACCTAACAAGCAGGTATGCAAGTTTGAGCTCTGCAGGGACGAATGCCCCACCCAGGTGAAGGAAGGAATGATGATGTTGACCTTTTCTGACTTCAGTCAGCTAAAGCTTGGTTTCTGTCAACATTTATTTAGTTCTCTGCTGAAGCCCCTTCATGAATACGCAAGTACTCTTCGCTTAAAGCTTCCCTCATTTTGCAGTTCAGGGAGACCTTACTTTGGGAAAGAGCCCCAGTGTTCCCCTTACTTGCTGCAAGTGATAAATCCTTCCTTCTCCCAATCTTTGGCTCGGTTGTATTTTTTGGTTCAACCAAGAGGCCAACCCAGTTTTTTTTTTTTTGGCTGTAGCAGGTCTAGTTATGTGACGCATGAGGAATCTTTAGCTGTGGCATGTAGGATCTTTAGTTGCAGCATACAGAATCTTTTAGTTTCAGCACCTGAACTCTTAGATGAAGCATGTGGGATCTGTTCCTTGACCAGGGATCAAACCTGGGTCCCCCGCATTGTGAGAGTGGCGTCTAAGCCACTGGACCACCAGGGAAGTCCGCTGAACCCTGTTTGTAGGCGACACTTCCTTCTCTTGCCCTCCTATCCATATGATATTGATTAACTGACCTTTAGGACAGAGGAGCCTGGCAGGCTACAGTCCATGAGGTTGCAGAATGGGACATGACTGAGTGACTGAGTGTGTGCGCGTGTGCTCACACCCACCCACCCATGCAGATGCTTCTCAGACCAGCTCTCTCACTTTTACTCCAATTGACAGCGCCCTTCATCTCCTTCTGGATGTTTCCCTCAACCTCCTCACAGCCTCCCTCCCTCAGCATGTCAGGCCCTGAGTGCAACCAGGAACATCCATGTTCAAGGTGACCAAACCACTCTTCATCTTAAAAACACCATTGCCTACAAGATAACAGGCAAACTCTTAGCAGTCCCTCATCAACTTCATCCCTACCTAAATCTCCAGGATCATCTCCTGCCTGCTATTTCATGCCTCCATGCCATCTTCAGCTGTTCCTGATTCTGGTAGACTCTGCACCCCACCTCCTGCAATCCCCTCCCCAAGTTCTCACTCATCCTTTAAGACCCTGCTCAGTTTTTATTTATACTTTTTCTCCTGGAAATCTTCCATGAACTCCCAGTCCAGTTCCTGGGCCAAGTGCCCACATCATTGGTACATAAGTGCCCAGTTCCTCTGGGCTCCCACATCGTTGGTACATAACTCTACTATTTTATACAGATATGATCACGTTCTCCGTCTCATCTCTTTGTGGTCAGGAGCAAGGTCTTCTTCAAGGTTTCAACTCTTGCCCGCAGCACAGTGCCTGGCTCCTAGTTGGCCCCCACATGCAGGCACTGAAAGCAAATGCAAAGGGGCTAAAAAGAAAAGGAGCTATTACGTGTCTTGCAGATGAAAATCCTGGTTTGCATTTTCTTCACATGCCTGGTTGATTTCCTTGATTGCTATACCAGGACCGGTGCTCCTCTCTCTGTTTTAAGGAAATGTTTATGTATTCGTTTACTTCTGGCCGCACCGGGTCTTTGCGGCTGCGCACGGGCTTTCTCTAGTGCTGAGCAGGGTTACTCTTCGTTGCAGCGCGCAGGCTTCTCCCGTGTGGCTTCTCTCATCAGGGAGCGCGGCCTCTAGGTGTGCGGGCTTCCGTGGCTGCAGCACGGTGGTTCTGGTGCGTGGGCTTAGTGGCTCCATGGTATGTGGCCTTTTCCTGGGCCACAGATTGAACCGACGTCCGCTGCGTCGGCAGGTGGATGCTTCCCCACTGTGCCATCAGGGAAGCCCCCCAGCGCTTCTCTTCATAGCAAATACCACACATCGAGTATAACTGTCTGGGGGAGAGGGAGCGGCTTACTCATCTTCTAAACTGAGGAAAGGGTACCCTCTCCAGTAGTGGTTAAAAAAAGAAAGACGAATTTTCTCTGGGCTCCTGTGCAGTTGTAGGATAGTTTGTGCAATTGTGTAATTCTCCATACAGCTTTACATGCACGATACATGAATAGGTAACCTTCAGCTACCTTAAAAAACAAAAACAACCCATCTCAGTTTTAAAAAAGACAAAGTTATTTCATTTCATCTAAATATAGGCAATAAAGCAAAAGTAGATGTTTTTCTGGAACTCTCTTGCTTTTTCAATGATCCAAAAGATGTTGGCAATTTAATCTCTGGTTCCTCTGCCTTTTCTAAATCCAGCTTGAACATCTGGAAGTTCAT
>SJYV01001981.1:8230-20779 GCA_006410875.1 Neotragus pygmaeus
AACTTGCACATCCATACATGACTACTGGAAAACCATAGTTTTGACTAGACAGACTTTTTCCACAAAGTAATGTTTATACTTTTTGATATGCTGTCTAGGTTGGTCATAACTTTTCTTCTAAGAAATAAGCATCTTTTAATTGCAAGACTGCAGTCACCATCTGCAGTGATTTTGGAGGCCAAGAAAATAAAGTCTGTCACTGTTTCCATTGTTTCCCCATCTATTTGCCATGAAGTGATGGGACCAGATGCCATGATCTTAGTCTTTTGAATGTTAAGTTTTAAGCCAGCTTTTTCACTCTCCTCTTTCACTTTCATCAAAGGACTCTTTTTCCTCTTCACTTTCTGCCATAACAGTGGTGTCATCCTCATATCTGAGGTTAGTGATATTCTCCTGGCAAACTCGATTCCAGCTTGTGCTTCAACCAGACCAGCATTTAGCATGATTTCTGCATATAAGTTAAATAAGCAGGGTACAATATACAGCCTTGATGCACTCCTTTCCCAATTTGGAACCAGTCCATTGTTCCATGTCTGGTTCTAACTGGTCCAAGCCGAGCTTCAACAGTATGTGACCAGTGGAGGCTGAATGGCAGAGAACATATTTTATTTTTAATTTGTCTAAGCTTATCAAAAAATATGAATTTTATTTTACAACATCATCATCCTTCTGACATAGCAACTTTTTAATCACTAGAAAAATTGACAACACTGTCTGAGTTGAATGCAATTCAGTTAGCGCCTACTTGAATGCATTATGTCTCTTTTCTTTGCTGTACATATACAGCTTGTCCCTGTGCTGCTTTATTGTTGAGGGAAAATCCTCATCTTTTTCTCCCTTTCTTGCTATACATGAAATAAGCATTATATAAATTTCCTCTGTGAATGCACCAAATTTGTAAAAGAGAGGTGAAGTTGTCCTTAAGTTTTCCAGATGATTTTTATGAATAAGTGGTCATCAAAGATGAGACTTATGGCTGATTCATGTTGAGGTTTGACAGAAAACAGCAAAATTCTGTAAAGCAATTATCCTTCAACAAAAAATTAATTAATTAAAAAAAAGATGCGACCAAGGAAAAAAGGAGAAATTATACTAACAAATGTAGTTTAAAAAACAAAAACAAACCCTACCCAGCTGCATCTGGCAGCTATAGTGATTAAGCAATGTAAAAATTATTGGAATTAAAACTGCTATTAGAAAACAAAGACAGCTCAATTGTCTGAATCTGAAGTTAGTAACTTACAGTAGTGATTCTAAAATAAATAGATACAAAAAACTACTTTAAATTTCACAGGAGGATCTTGGAGAATAAGGATGAGCTATACAGACTTCCATCACATTATAACTTTGTATTTTAATTTCACTAAGTTCTTCATCTCTAAAGCATGGAAAGTAATAAATCTGTTTTATAATTTTGTTGAAATCACATAGGTTGGCATACAAGGAAATTTTAGAATGAAGCCTCAGCTTGTCATAATATTCATCAAGTATTAGTAGCATTAGTTGTTATTGTGACTGTGCTATTGTAGAAGACTATATGCTCCTGCAAAACGTGGCTCTTTGGCTTAAGGATTGTTTTGGTCTTATTATTTTGAAAAACAGTAGAAACCAAAGCTCTGGGA
The DNA here is from genome assembly GCA_006410875.1 of Neotragus pygmaeus. Taxonomy (NCBI): domain Eukaryota; kingdom Metazoa; phylum Chordata; class Mammalia; order Artiodactyla; family Bovidae; genus Neotragus; species Neotragus pygmaeus. The sequence continues at coordinate 9,853 of SJYV01001981.1, forward strand.
ACAGTAAGCTACCCTTTTGTCATGGAAACTTACATTTATAAAGAATTTCTCCATCTTGAGGCTTTCCTGGTGCCTCAATGGTAAAGAATCTGCCTGCTAATGCAGGAGAAGGGGGTTTGATTTCTGCTGTCAGGATGATCCCCCAGAGACAGAAATGACAACCCACTCCAAATATTCTTCTCTGGAAAATTCCATGAACAGAGGAGCCTGGCAGGCAACAGAACATGGGGTCACAAAAGTGTCAGACATGATTTAGTGACTAAACAACAACTCTCACTGTACCTGGAAGAGAAGGATGACTCTAAATCATGAGCAATTTCTATCAATGGAGAAGGCATAGACTCAAATGTTTTCCTTGCTACTGAACTATTTTTGATAATCATCCCAGGACTCACCTCCTCTGCACTTTTCTATGCTTTAATTAAAGATTATAGTTGAGTTTAGGTTCCAGCCACCTCTTTGAGTTTACTTATTCCTGAGTTTCTCTCATATAAACATATTAATATATTTCTTTTCTTACTAATTAATCTCTTTTATAACAGGATTCTCAGTTAAGAACCTAAAAGAATAAAAGGAATTTTTTCCCTCTCCTCACACCATTATTGTAAACAATTTCATTAATATTTATTGAGCCTCCACTATGTGAAAATGATTATAATAAAAACAATTTATGAATCTTCAGAGTGACAATCAATTTTAAAAGTTCATGTTGAAATTTTGTCACCTAATTCTTTCCCATCCACCATCTACACAAATCCAGTCTAACCACTTGAATGCAAAGTTATACTCCTCAGCAATTTAAATTATGCCATTATTCTATTGCCCATTTTTTATCACAGATTTAAGCTCTTTAGTGCTATGAAACCTGCAGACACAGAAGTTCATGATTTATGTATGTATTTGATGGCCTCACCCCTAGCCTCAAATCTAGCCTACTTAGCTCTGTTAACTGTTTTTAATCTTGCATATTAGAGAATCCATTCAAATGTTCTTAAGCGTCACCTTGGCACTTTAATTGAAATATATCTTTATATTTAAAAAAATGAAACATAACAGTGAATAAAAGCAGTCCTTTATTCACACAGTGTATGCTAATGTTGACCCAACTGCTCTTGGCTTTTCAAAAGACTCTTGTGACTTCCTGGAATTTCCTGAACTCATCACTTTGATGACCATGGGTATTTTAACTTCATTGCTCTCCCAATTGCAAAGGAGCTTTTGACATTTGGATTTTGTGTTCTTCTAATGACAATCGCAATTAAAGCTTTCCCACATCAATAAACTAAGTTTCTAAGGCCATTTCAAAGGATGAATTCAATATTCAAATTGCATGATGCTTATTGATTTGGGTGCTACTATTTGTGTGACTGGAAACGTACTCATTAGAAATATTCTTGACACTATTGATAAAAAATAGTGAAAAGAACTAATTTCACTCAAGTATTCTGTGTTCATATAATGAGAACATAGCTGAAGCCCAGATAACTAATTGATTAGCACTGGACATATACAGAGAAAGCTGCCAACTCTCAGGCCTGACAAACAGTGCTTATATTGAAAGAATGAGTATCTAAACTGCATTTACAGATTACTGAAAGTGCAGTTTAATTGCTTCAGAGTCATTTTTAAAAAGTCTCCCAAGAAACTGTGGGTTTAGACAGTTTAGAAGCAAAAGCTTCTTCTTTAGCCCATGACCCCTAGTAGATTCAGGAGCACTTGATGCCCAGCCTAGGTTCACAGGGTACAAGTGAGGGCTTCCTGTGTAAGTCCTGCAGACACCTGCTGACACAATATATTTTTACTAGCTAGAAAAACATAGAATAAATGAATAAACTAAAACAAATCTTCCCAGAGCAATTTAGAGATGTTTGTTTCATTCACACTTGTCTTGAAATTATACCTACCCATAAACAGTGGGTTAAAGGATAATTATAATTATCTGCATAGGGTGTCATTAAAATTTTTCTCTTTGCCAAAACATCAATTTATTTGGTTTCCAACCTTTTTAAATCATGTGTTCACTGCATACCTAAAAAAAATAAATAAATAAAAAGCCAAAGTCATTTCAAGTTATTCAGTAATCAGCTGAAGAAGAATTGAACATTTATCTTGGCTAACAGTCCTTCCTAGGCTTAGTGTTTTTAATAAGCCAAAATAAATAACTTTTAAATTTATTTTTATATATATTTATGTAAGGAAAAAGAACACATAATAATCAGAATCATTTGGAAAATAAATGTAGCTGGCATTTCAGGAATCCTTTTCCTCGAATTAAAAAAAGGAAATCAAGTACATAGACTCTGTTTTGAGCTTAATGCAGATGTGCTAGGAAGAAATAGTAAAGAAATTCTTTATATTTAAAAAAAATAGAAAGGAAATAAATATATAAAAGAAGGGAAAGATGTGTATGTACACTCCTGTCATCTGATACTAGGCTGAAGCAAGAAAGAAGCTAATTTTTGGTGATGCTGTCTGTTCTCACTAAAAAATTGCACAAAATAGTTGAAGACACATCAATGGGCAATGACTATTGCTGCCTTAATGTTGTTAAAATGTAGTACATCTATATAATTTAATATTAATGTAATTTATATAATTGTCTTCATATATTACTGTTAAAGTTTCAATGACTAACTTAAGGCAGCCTGGCCAGTTGTTGACAGAAAGGGTACTACTAGCAATAGAAACTGTCACATCCATATACAGCAATTCCATTGCACAGATGTAGCAAAGAGGCAAAGTGTGTATATAGAAAAGAGGCTACATAGAATGGGCAAGCAACTGTAAACAGAATATACAATTTTTTTTTGAACTTTCTTTTTTTTTATTTTTTTTTTTACTTTATTTTACTTTACAATACTCTATTGGCTTTGCCATACATCGACATGAATCCACCACAGAATATACAATTTTTGACTGATATTTTTTTCTGTGTGTGTGTGTGTGTGTGTGTGTGTGTGTGTATGGAGACAGAGTATCAATTAGAGTAATAAATGTGTATCTTGTTCTAGAAACCCAGAGAGGAAAAACTGACCATTAGTATAATAAAATTAACAGCAAAAGGAGTTGCTTCATAAATTGAATGATAATTGACATGAAATGATGTGTACAATTTTGTTTGATATTTGCATCTGCTGTATGCAAAGATTGCTTCATGTAGGGGATAGTGGACCTTTTTCAATGAATGCTTTGACTTTTCCTAATATGAATAGGAAGCAAATAATATGAATAAGAAGCAAATAATATGAAAAAACATTCACTTTCAAATAAACAATAAACTATCTAGATAATATCAAAAAATAATCCTTTCTATAAATATTTGAACTCATATATATGAAGAGTTTATACATTCTACTGAATATGGAAACATATTATTTCTTGTCTTTCACTCGAACTCTTTTTATTAAAAACAGATTTCTGCATATCATCTTTCTAGTTAGAAAAAATTAGAAAAGTTAGAAAAAAATTTACTTTCCTTAAGACAGTTTTTTCAAAATAGCATTGTTTATCCATATATTAGTTTATTTAATAATATTTCCTGAGTAATTACCATATGACCAACACTGTGTCAGTTTCCAGGTGTTAGGTAGTTAGAATAGGAAAAAGGAGTCCAGAATGGTTGTGGCTAAAAGACAAAGAAGGGAAAAACCCATGAAATGGAACAAAGAGGGGTCCCAGGACCAGGGTGAGGACCTCAGGGGAGACAAACAGCCCTCCTGGCTAGCTCAATTTACGCAGGACAGGCTCAGGAGGGAGAGAAAAAGCGAATAAAAAAAGGAGCCAGAATTGAGCCTCAGGCCTCTACTCTCTTTGCATCTTTTGGGTCAGCCCACCCTCACACCTTGAGGAGGTAGTTTCCTTTGCTTGTCAAATAAAACTGAGCTGTAACACTTGTTTGTCTGGCATTTCAAATTTTTGCTGCAGTGAAATAGAACAAAGGAAATTACAACTCCCCCAACACAGGAATATCAAGATCTAGAACATACTTTCCCCACTCAAAGCAGCTGACTGGAAGAAATAGACAGGCAGACTCAAGGTAGCCCTGTAGTGTGATGCTTAGAATAACTGAGAGAGAATATATAACCTGCAAAGAACAGAAACTAGAGACTTGGGGAGACGTCCCCAGAGAACGACATCTCAGCTTTGGATCCTCCTGAACAAGCAGGATGCAGTCAAATAAAATGCAGCATGTAGGTAGTGAGAGGGCTAAGTATGGTAATTTTAAGCTTCTACAAGCTATTCTTAAGAGGCATATTCAAAAATATTGTGTGCAGAGTGGCTAGATTGGGAGAGCCTTAAGTAGCATACTTTGACTGATAACATTGCTGCTGCTAAGTCACTTCAGTCGTGTCCAACTCTGTGCGACCCCATAGACAGCAGCCCACCAGGTTCCCTGTCCCTGGGATTCTCCAGGCAAGAACACTGGAGTGGGTTGCCATTTCCTTCTCCAATGCATGAAAGTGAAGTTGCTCAGTTGTGTCCAACTCTTAGCGACCCCATGGACTGCAGCCCACCAGGGTCCTCCGTCCATGAGATTTTCCAGGCAAGAGTACTGGAGTGGGGTGCCATTGCCTGATACATTACGTATATAACAAATATAAAGCGAGACTGAAATGCAATAGAGAGGTGACAAGGAGATATTTGCATTATATGAAGAGAATTATTTATATGAGTGTGTTTATATGTGTAAGATTCTATTCAATATCTACCTTTTTGCCCTAAAAAGATTTATGTCAGTTATTTTGTACTTTGATGCTTCATTTTGAAGCATCTTCTAAGATTATCTAAAATGAGAATCATGAATGACGAGAGAATCCCTCATGGGTCAGAAATATATTCCTTTACTTACCTTCTCTGCCTCTCTCCTACCCCAAATGAGTGTTCCATAAAATTATCCTCATCACTTTCATCAAGAAGCGTAATTTTATCTTCATAAGGGATGATAACAAATGTATGTCATAAAGGATAGGGATTGATAATCTTTGTAATGTTATCTATGCTAATGTAACTACAAATGCTATTCACACTCCTTGTATGTCACAACAGAAAATGCATAATACAGGTAGAACATTGAAAGTATGGTTACAAGTAGTCCTATTCAACAAAACAGTTTATGTCGATAGAATATTTCTCAGCTGTTTGCTTGAATAATGTGTAAGGTAAAGCATTTGACAAGTTAATTATACATTGCTTTAAAAAGTATTTCCTAGGATTTTACTTGGAATTGGTTGTGTTTTAATCCCTTTGATTCTTCCTTTGCTCTTTTATCATAGAACCAGAAAAACAGCTTTTTAAGATTCTATCTGCAAGAAAAGGTGTCTCATCAGGCCCGTCTCCCTTTATTTTCAAGCGTCTATTCACTTCCTTTCCTTTTTCCTCCCAAGGCAGCAGTCTTTCCTGAGGGGAGTGGTCAACACCTGAGACATTATTTCGGAGCCTGTTTTACTAACACTTTAGAAGTCACAAGCCAAATGCAGTTTTCAGATTATAGTGTTCAGATTATACCCAAGCAAGTTTTCTATCCAGACAGTGGCTCTGTTTTGACCATCTTCCTCTCACACTTTTTTTTTTACTTTATTAAGGTATAGTTGATTTACAATATTAGTTTCAAGTGTACAACACAGTGATTCAAAAGTTGTGTAGATAATACTCCTTTCAAATTGTTATAAAAGTTAGCTGCATTCCCTGTCCAATGTACTTTTCTAGCTTATTTTATATGTTGCAGTTTGTACTTTTTAAACCCCTGTCCCTATTTTCCCCTCTTCTTCTCCATCTTTCTTATGACTAACAATATGATACATGCCTGCTAAGTTGCCTCAGTCGTTTCTGACTCTGCAACTCCATGGACTGTAGCCTACCAGGCTCCTCTGTCCAAGGGATTCTCCATGCAAGAATACTGGAGTGGGTTGCCATGCCCTCCTCTGGGGGATCTTCCTGACCCAGGGATTGAACTTGCATCTCCTGTGATTTCTGCACTGTGGGCAGATTCTTACCAGTGAGCTGCAAAGGACCTGGACACAATCCCACCCATTTTAGATTCAAGGAAAGGAGATGGAAACACAAGTCTTGTTTTGTTCTCCTGGCTTAAGCAGTGTTCTCCAATTTAACTTTATCACAGCTCTAACTCAGAACTTGTTAAAGATTTGCCCAGCTACAGCAGCACTTTGCTTCCCATTCAAATTGGACTTCTAGTAAGTATTATTCTGTCTGACAGAAACCCAGGAGTAGAAGAATCCTTGTGTCAAAACCATTGAAAGACCAGCTATCATACAACAGACCACATAACACATACTTCAAGCTGTTTTCCTAGAAAGTGAAAGGTATTTTCCCTTATCTGTGATCATTATGAAGAAATGTATCCACAAACTCATTTATCAATATGTATTAAATATCTACTATACCTTTATACTCCTCCTAGTCTTATCAATTCACTATATTCCAGACTCATATTTTCAAAATCAAGTTGGCATCTCAACTTCTATAAAGACTAGGTAGCATAAAGATATAAAAACCAAAAAGAGCTGTCTTTCCAAAAACCTTCCCTGCCTTAGTCTTATTTAATTTAACACTTCCTCACCCCCAGCCCTCATCTGATTCATTGCAAGTTGCTCTTAACTTCGGCTCCAAAATAAACTTTGAATCTAGTCACTTATTTTCTATTTCACTGTTGGCACATTACTCCAAGGCCTCCCTCATTACTCCTCTTCTTAAAGACTGCAGTTACCTTCCAATTGATCTTCTTGCTTCATTAGAACTAATTCAGCATTTTACTGATTAGACTCTGCAGTGTCTACCAGTACTCTGAGAATAAATTCAAACTCAATATCTTAGCCTTAAACAGCCTTCATTCAACTGGCCTCCAATCTTATGTCTTAGACTTTCCCTTCCTTCTTGATTTCTGTGCCACAGACACACTGACTTATTTTAATCATCAGCCACCTTTTGGCCTCTGCACTAGCTCTTTTCTCCACCAATAAAGTTCTTGCCATTATGTTTTTTGTCTTCATGAACTTGAAAATTATTTTTTTTATAAATATAGTCATGAAGAAAAATGTAAATCATGTCAGTATTGTAAATCATTTTGCTAATAAGATAAATGTTATTTGTTTAAAAAATGTGTATAAGTAAAAAAAGCAGATATTATTTGAAATGTTTTGTATTGTCTCATAAATATATTTAGGTATTATAGTTTGCTCTAAATATCATCTTCCATTAATTTTGAAATCTATACACTAGAAACCATTTTTAACAATCTCCAATATATGCTTTACTTTTCTCTCAACTATTTCTTGAAACATTGTTATTTAAACTTCCATATGCATATTTCAGAGTCAAGATAACACTTACTCTTTTCTTATTGATTTGATAGTCATTTATTTTTCTATTATACAATGATTATAAAATGTTACAAAAATGATTTACAAAATCAACTTATGATTTATGGGGTTTTTTGTGACTATATTATGATCACTTTTTTTTTTAATTATTATTATTTTTTTAATATGACTTTATAATACTCTATTGGGTTTGCCATACATCGACATGAATCTACCACAGGTGTACACAAGCTCCCAATCCTGAATCCCCCTCCCACCTCCCACCCCACAACACTTTTTTTAAGTTGCAAATTATTTGAAAAGTTCTAGTGTGGGTTCGAAAGCACATATAAACATGTATAATTATATGGTATCTTACCCAGGGTTTTGAATCTAGCTTTACTGAATAACACAAAAAATTATAAGAGTTAGTATTGTTTGAAAATTTTTTAAGAATGTTTTAGTTTGGTGACCTGTAGAACCATACTGGAACAGACTAATGGAACTTTTGAACAATACAGAATGAAATAATTGATTTGCATCTAAAGGGCAACTTTTAGTTTTAAAAATGTGTATCTAAGTAAACAGTGGCAGATTTTATTTTCTTGGGTCCCAAAATCACTGCAAACAGTGACTGCAGCCACAAAATTAAAAGACTCTTGCTCATTCAAAGAAAAGCTATACCAAACCTAGACAGTGTATTACAAAGCAGAGGCATCACTTTGCAGACAAAAAGGTGGAGAGTCAAAGCTATGATTTTTCCCATAATCATGCATGTATGTGAGAGTTGGATCGATCATAAAGAAGGCTGAGTGCTAAAGAATTGATGCTTTTAAATTTTGTTGCTGGAGAAGACTTTTGAGAGCCTCCTGGACAGCCAGGAGATCAAACCAGTCAATCCTAAAGGAAATCAACCGTGAAAATTCATTGGAAGGACTGACAGCTGAAGCTGAAGCTCCAATACTTTGGCCGCCTGATGCAAAGAGCCAACTCATTGGGAAAAACCCAGATGCTGGGAAAGATTGAAGGCAGGAGGAGAAGGGGACAACAGAGCATGAGATGGCTGGATAGAATCACTGACTCAATGGACATGAGTTTGAGCAAACTCCAAGAGATAGTGAAGGACAAGGAAGCCCGGTATGTAGCAGTCCATGGAATCGCAAAGAGTCAGACATGACGTAGCAGTGAACAACAACATCTAAGTAACACAAAAGTATTTACTCTGGTAACATGATATGAGAAGAAATGGACATATTTTCATTGATAAGAAACTGAGCAGATTCACTTCTGCTATTTAACTTGTTATTTTGATCTCTGTCTCTTTCCCCCTCTGTTTCAGTCTGTGTCTCTGTCTCTCTCTGTCTCTCCCAGCCTTCATTTTCAGATGGCTCTCCAGCAGGTCCCCAGATGTGTGTTAAGTCAGATGCGTTCTCCCCANTTGTTATTTTGATCTCTGTCTCTTTCCCCCTCTGTTTCAGTCTGTGTCTCTGTCTCTCTCTGTCTCTCCCAGCCTTCATTTTCAGATGGCTCTCCAGCAGGTCCCCAGATATGTGTTAAGTCAGATGCGTTCTCCCCAAACTAATATTCCAGGACAACAAAACATGGAGCTCAGGCATCCCTCAGTAGGCTACTTTTGTGCTGGATGTTTGGGTGGATGAATCTGAGCATGTGACTCCTAAACAGCCATTTCTCACCTCAGATCACAACAACCCAGAAGCTCTCCTGGGCAAGAGCCCTGCTGGATTTTCAAAGTTGGATGCTTTAAGAGTTTCTTTGTCTGGTGTAGGTCTTAAAAGTTGAAACCCAGTTGTGGGGTTCAAACTCTTTGTTCCTTAGGAGGAGCTCTGGGTTTTGAGTTTCTTCAAATTATTAATATAGTTGTGTTTATATATGGGTTTCATTATTAGCTCAAAAGGTAAAGAATCTGCCTACATGCAAGAGACCCAGGTTTGATTCAACCCAGGGATCAAAGTTGGAAAGATCCCCTGGAGAAGGGAATGGCAACCCACTCTAGTATTCTTACCTGGAGAATCCCATGGTCAGACCATGGAGTTTCAAATAATCAGGCATGAGTGAGCTTTCACTTTCACTCTCATATATATAAAGACAGAGAGCGAGCATATTTCCCATTCAAAACTCTGTCTTATTTTTGCTTTGCGTTATATAAAAATGTACACTTTTGTCCATTTGTTTGAACTTGACACCTGTATCTTTGTCAATCTCTTATTTTCAGCTTTCTTTCTTGGTTTTTTTTTGGTATATTTTATTTTATGTACAAATCTGTGCTCAGTTGTTCAGTCCTGCCTGACTCTTTGTGACCCCATGAACTGTGGCCTGCCAGGTTCATCAATCCATGGGATTTTTCCAGGCAGGAATAATGGAGTGGATTCTCATTTCCTTCTCCACATACGAATCTAATTAAGAAATTATAGATTTATTCATCTACAAAGTTAACTTACTGAACCTGAAAGTCTCTCTTTTCATGGTGTAGTGTAGTTTTATTATTGTTACTCTTTTTGGTTTTCCTCTCTAACTTGAAATTTATGTATATTCTTGTCCCTTTGTATGACTTGCTCTTAGATTTTAAAATATTTATTCAAATGCATATCTTCTATGAAAATCTTCAGCAAATCTTTTATCAAAATTTTTTCATGTCTTTCAGAATCATAATACTCTTTTGTGTTACTGTTGACAGAATTCTAACAATTGCTTTTAGTTTCATAGGTAGACTGTCAACATTTGTTACATATAAATATAATCAATTCAAGGGTCATATCACTTAAGGTTTCCAGTGCTGGGAGATATCTCTAGGCAGTCCTTCTGATCAGCTTCTTTGTGAGAAAAATGGGGTTCCAACTCATGATGTTCGTGTAAGAGGACCCTGCACTTCCTTCCCCAAACACACTGAATGCACAGCTACAGACGGAACAACTTCCTCTGAAAATTGCACTTTGAGAGATAGAAACCCCACACCAACACAATGTAGAAGAGGCTGACCCAGTTTCACCATAAACCCTACCCTAGCTCAGTGAACCATAGTTAGGAGGAGACTCAAAATCCCGAGCTTTTCCATGAGGAGAGAAGGGTTTGAGCACGGCACTGGGCATCCCCACATTTAAAGATCCGTATCTGAGCGATGANTGACCCAGTTTCACCATAAACCCTACCCTAGCTCAGTGAACCATAGTTAGGAGGAGACTCAAAATCCCGAGCTTTTCCATGAGGAGAGAAGGGTTTGAGCACGGCACTGGGCATCCCCACATTTAAAGATCCGTATCTGAGCGATGAACCGCTGAAACATCTAAATGTGAAAATCTAGCAGGGCTCCTGCGCATGAGACCCATGGAGTTGTTGCAATCCGACCTTAGAAATGGCTCTTTAGGGTTCGCATGTTTGGAATCACCCATCCCAAGAAGAGAGGCAGCCTGCTGAGGGGCACCTGTGCCGAGACTGTCTCAGCGTGTCAGCCTGAGGGGCAGGCATCTTTTGTGACACATATTTGGGGGCCTGCTGGGGAGCTGCTGGAACATGGAGGCTTGCGGGACATCTCTGTGCTCTCCCTCCGCCATGCTTCTGGTGCCAGTACTCCTTGCAGGGAAGATTTTATCCAT
>SJYV01001982.1:0-11663 GCA_006410875.1 Neotragus pygmaeus
TGATGCTCGTCTTTCATCATGAGCCGCTCTGAGTAATTTATGATAAATAATGAAGTGCTGTTTCCTACAATGCACTGCAAGTGGCTGAGTGTTATGAAAGTCTAAAGAGCTCTATTACTTCTAAATGACTACATAACACAAAAATGTTAACCCTAGAGAGGAAAGATCCAGTAGAACATATTGCTTGCTACGCACAACTTCCTTCTGCCTGGGACCTTCTGATAGGCTTTGTGCATCTAAATTCTGTGGGGACTGGCGTCTGAACCATTATCTTCTTGAATGGCAAGGAAAGGTTTATGCCTTTCAGCGAGTTGACTTGGCTTGGGGCAATAGTAGTTCATATATTTTGGAGTGGAGGAAGGGAGGAACTTTCAAATTTTGTTTACAGTTTGAAACCTTTGATTAATTTTTAAAAATGGTGTTGCCAACGGTAAGGACTTGGCTGCTAGGATGCAATAATTTAAAACATCTGATTTGAGCACAGATATTAAAGATGGATATTAAGCAAACATTAAAATGATTTTATCAGAGCAAAACCTTATAGGCTTTTAAAAATTTATATAGATTTCTTTTTCAAAACTAACTCTTATCACAGTGTTTGCGTTTTCTCTCTCTCTCATCCACATGTACAAAAATGGAGACACTGTAAGCATGTATCCAATTTGCAGCTCTCAGCTTTCTGCTACTCCGCAGTGTGTAGTACAATTGCTAAATGTTGTCCACAGTGAAGATGTGTGTTCTTATCCTGGTTGTCATAAAATAGCTGCATATCTAAGTGTTAGGATTTGAAGACTTTAATTGCTGGGTATAGAACGTCTTTATGTACCGCATCCCATTGTGAAAATTGAATTAAATTGCCAGTCAGGGAGCTCTTTATGCTGCAGGAGAGTCTCTTTGTGAGCAAACCATGGAGAAGGGTGATCTTTGGCCAGTGGTACTTCTAAACTCAAACACTTTGCTGAAGTTTGCCATGTAACTTTCTCACCTTTCCCCAGACATCCTTATTTTGCCCAGTGAAATCATCCGTTTCCCCTGCTAGAACTGCTTTCTTTCTTCCAGATAATAGCTATGAGACATGGGATGAATTGTATACAAGTAAATTACAAATACCGCATTTTAGCAGGTGTACCCTAGCTGTTTCATCAATTACTCTTCACTTCAGTGCTGGGAAGTCCACTTTACCCTTTAATTGTCAGTTGCATTCCATCAGTTGAACCTCTGGACGTTCCCCAAATAGAGATGCTTTCATGCCAGGAAAATCAGGCTGTTTGAATGTTCTAGAATATTTTTGCTTTTGATGAAAAAGAGTTGTTTCTCTGTCCCATGGGAGAGAGAGATTCAAAGAAGGAAAGCTGTTCAGTGCATGGCCTACAGTACCATATAAGTTTTGGTGTGGGTAGCACTGTGGCATGAGCAGGACAGCCTATCTCGGGCATCTGAGGAAGGACCTGGAAGTTTATAGCGTATCGAGGCTTGTAAAATCTCTGTATACCCAGTCTACCACTTCCTGTGTGATGGTCCACCACGCAAAGAACCTGATGAAGCCTTTCCATGGAGCCTAGGGAGAGTCTTACCCTAAGGGACTTTATGTTCCTTTGCATACTCTTGTTAATTCTTACTTTTTTTTTTTGCTTCCAAGGAAAATAAGATAATTAGAAGAGTGGTTTTTCAATGGAAGAAAAGTCATTAAGGCCCAATAGGCAAGCCACTGGACCTGCTTTAGGAATGGAGGTCTGCTGCTGCTTCTCAGTTGTCTGAGACCTCAGGTTAGACTCCTCACGTTGTGAATCTCAGATTCTTCTGTAAATGAAGATATCTGATAAGATATTTCTCAAGTCTCCTCATGACCAAAATTCCCTGAGGCCATGTTGTAAACTTGAGATGATAATATTAGTGGAATTTTTGAGTTACTAATTCTGCTGGTTCTCTTCTTGCCTTACCCCCAGCTCACATTCTCGCTTGCTCTCATACATATACACATGCATATATATTCACAGGGTTTGGGGGGGTGGGATATTTTGTAGTTAAGCATGTAGTAACCCCCATATTTCAGTGTGCTGCATAGGTGTGACCTGATTACATCCTAAAGTCCAGGGAATTTTGCTTGTTTCCAACTTTAAAATAGAATTTCTTATCCTTCTCTTGACAGATGTAGAGCTTGGTAGCCAGCTGTAGGTCAGTTACTGCAAAGTATATGTAGATACACATGTAAAAATAAACAGATGCCATGAATAGAGGTATAAGGAGGCCTGGAGGAGTTAGTGACACACACAAAATATTTCTTTGGAAGTATAAATAAATTAATCCAGTTCCAGAAAGACTCACAATACCTTTCTCCCTGAATTAAACAGAATTCTTTGTTGCTGAGTGTTACGAGCACAGAGGACTAGGAGTTGTATTTCTAAAGCAATATTACAAATGTGTCTAAATGTAAGGCATTAATTATTTCCTGACATGTTGGTTGGCATGGATATTTTAATACCAGGATGTGGTTCCCTCCATCCTGTTAGAGCACAGCTCTGAGCTGTGACAATCAGAGTGACATGTAATTCAAACTTGAGTTGACTAGTATTAATATTTTATCTTTATCTTAGAGCACTTTCCTCATTTTTAATAAGGCATTTCAGTATAGAAAATTAGAAAATGTAAGAAGTGAGAGGAAAATAAAAGTCTAGTTCTATAGTTCTATGATCCAGGCTAAGACGAGTATTGTTATCTTTTTATTGAATATAAGACTAATATTTTTTGAAAATGAAATTATACTCTAACTCTCTTTCAGCTGTCTTTTTTCACTTTAAAATATTTCTAGAGTACCTAAAACTCTATCTGTAATGGTTCTGTGCTGATGTATATGGATATACAAAAATATAATGAGCTTATCACCTGTTGAGAATGTGGTTTGTTCTAATTTGGTCTTTATTATATAAAAATATCTGCCCTGAACATCCACAGATGGATTGCAAGCTTTTGGCCACTATATATGCAACAAAAAACAAAGCAAAACAACAACAACAAAACCCCCTTATATATTCATTCTAAATTCTTAAATTCTCATCCAGAAAAATGGAATGAATTATTTTGCTGCCATTATCATGTCAGAAGGCCCATTCTTTCCATAACTCCTGCCCTCCTTTCTTGTAGGTATTAACATATCATTGACAATAAAACAAACCAACCAATGAAGAAACCCTTTGCCAACAGGATAGTTTTATTTTTTTGTTTTTATTTTTAGAAACCGGAGTGTAATTGCTTTACAGCGTTGTGTTGTTTTCTGCTGTGCAACAAAGTGGATTAGCTGTGTGTATACATATATCCTCTCCCTCTTGAGCCTCCCCACCCCGGCCACACCTGGTCATCACAGAGCACCAGGCTTAGCTTCTTCGCTACAGCAGCTTCCTGGAAAATACCTGTCTATTTTATATGTGCTCATGTAATGTGATGCTACTTTCTCAGTTTGTCCCGCCTTCTCTTTCCCCCGCTGGGTCCACAGGTCTGCTCTCTGTGTCTGCATAAGAAGATGGTTTTAAAAGAGTATCCTGGTGTTCTGTCTTGCATTTCCCTAATTACAAATGAGAGTAAACATTTTAGAAAGTTATTAAAATGGAAGTAAATTTCAAGGGAGAGGTTCCCAGGCCTTTCCTGTCTGCATACACTGTATGGCCAGATGCCTCTCTGCATCATTCAGGGCTTCATCCCAGCAGAGGATGCTGCCGGGAAATGCTGAGGACCAGAAGTACCAAAGATGCCCAGTGTAATGTGATAACAAAGCTTTTCCCCCCTTAAAACCTGGAAATAGCGTTGTAGATAGAAGATAGGTCACTGTCATGGTCTTCATCAAAAGGCGTCAGCAAACAAGGAATAAAGTGCAGCTGTTCTTGACTAAGTGACCTTAGGGGCTAGAGCCCCTTGGGTTATTTGGCTAAATGGTAACCTGTATGTTAACCTATCAGTGCATGTGTGCTCAGTCGTGTGTGACTCTTTGCAACCCCATGAACCGTAGCCTGTGAGGCTCCTCTGTGCTTGGAATTTTCCAAGCAAGAATACTGGAGTGTGGCATTTTCTACTCCAGGGGATCTTCCCCACCCAGGGATCGAACCCATGTCTCTTGCGTCTCTTGTATTGGCAGGTGATTCTTTACCATTAAGCACCTGGCGAGCCCAAGGTAGCTGTAGTAAACATTAACTTACATAACTAGTAAGGTTCTGATAAAGAACACAAGCCTAAACAGACAGACACACATAGGTCAGAAGTAATAATTTCTAAAAGTCCAGAGGGCCTAAATTGCAACTTTCTCCTTGAGTGAAGACATGCTTGGGCATTATCCCCGCCCTTTTCGTGCCTGTCCGGTCCAGGCCATCTTCAGTGTTCAGCACGGTAATGTTTCCTGTCCTCTCTTCTGCTCCGTGGTGTGGATGTGGAGCTGGAGATGAGGCTCAGCTTCCAGGGAAGAGTGGCGTCATCTGCTCTGCACCTGGGCCTCTTGACAGCCACTGCCTCCAGCCACCAGCCTACTGCTGTGCCTGTTAATAAGTGCCATGGAAACCCAGTGCGCCCCAGGGGTGGCGGAGAGGTGGGTGAGCATCAAATCACTAAGTGATACTAGATTTTCAGGTGTCACATTATAAAAGGAGAGCCAGCTGAGAAAGAGCAGGGCCAGGCCAGCATCTTGCACCCCCTGCTTTTTTGGCATCTGCTTCCCTTTGACTCAGTCTTCTCCATGAGGAGCAGGGAGACTCCATGTTCCAATTTTCTGCACAGATTTGTCAGGCTGAGATGCCCCTTCTCTGGTGTATCCCTAACACTCAAACAAGAGATTGATTCATTTGATTGGGATTAAACATCTGAATCTGTTAAGGCTTTGCTGGTTATTGACAAATCTGTCCTTTGAGCTCTGTAGTTTTAAGATCAAGGCAAATTGGCACATTGGTTGTTGTTTTTTTTTTTTTTTAGATTTAAAAAAACTCAAAAATGTTATATAACAGATTGATAAATTCTGATGACACCTCCAAATTGACAGATAAGCATATTCAGATGACCAGTTCAAATACTGTCAGCAGTCTTAACTTCAGCTATCCAAAGGGAGACTACCAATTAAATCTGATGGACTAGTTTTCGGATTCCATTTAATGTGGCTGTTAACTTTTTGTTTTGTTTTCCACTACCTGGTTCTATTACTATCTAATTAGGTTCAAAACCAGCAATTAGAATTAGGATGCATTTAATAGTTATTCTCTTTCTTTTGCTCATATTATACTCTTAATGATGTGATTTGTAGTATGTCTGCATGTGTGTGAGTGTGTGTCTTGGAGAAATCGTGGTGGATGTTAAGTTTGGAAGATTGGGTTCAAGTTTTGCCTCTTACTGGATATCTGAGCTTGAGGAAGTCTGTCAGTTTCCTCATCTTCAGAAGCTGACTCAACATCACTAATTATTGAAGAAATGCAAATCAAAACTACAGTGAGATGTCACCTCCCACCAGCCAGAAGGGTCATCCTCAGAAAGTCTACAAACGATAAATGATAGAAAGGATGTGGAGAGAAGGGAGCCCTGTTACATTGTTGGTGGGAATGTAATTTGATATAGCCACTATGGAGAACAGTATGGAGGTTCCTTAAAAAACTAAAAATTTCCATTTGACCCACAATCCCACTACTGTACATATACCCTGAGAAGACCATAATTCTAAAGTAACCATGCACTCCAGTGTTCATTGCAGCACTATTTACAATAGCCAAGACATGGAAGCCACCTGAATGTCCATCAGCCAATGAATCAACAAAGAAGATGTGGTATATGAATATGTGCAATGGAATATTATTCAGCGGTAAAAAGGAACAAAATTGGGTCATTTGTAGGCATGTGGATGGACCTAGAGTCTGTCATACAGAGTGCAGTAAGTCAGAAAGAGGAAAACAAATGTCGTATATTAATGCATATATGTGAAATCTAGACAAATGGTACAGATGGGCCTCTTTCCAGGGCAGGAATAGAAACTCGGGCATAGAAAATGGACATGTGGACATGGGGTGATGGGGAGGGTGGGGCGAATTGGGAACACGGGATTGACATGTGTGAAATAGATGATGGGCACCTACCGTGCAAAGCAGGGAGCTCAGCTCGGTGCTCTGTGATGACCTAGAAAGCTGGGGTGGGAAGATGGGAGGGGAGTCTGGAGGGAGACTTATGGGTATGCATATAGCCGATCCGCTTCATTGTACAGCAGAAACTAACACAACATCGTAAAGCAATTATACTCAGAGGACAAAAAAAGAAGAACCTGGAATAATGGTTACATTTTAGCACGTTACCGAGCTACAGTCGATCTTACAAATGAAGGTGCTGCAAAGACTGATTATTTACATATTGGAAGCCAAAGGATGTTCGGATATATGAGAATTGGGGCAGACTGAAGTCATTATGAGAGACCAAACCTGATGTATGTCACAAGTGATGTTTTCCTTTTGGGATATTGCATACTGTATGCAGGAACTGGTAGTTTGAAAAGCAGAACGCAAGCTGGACAGCACTGTAGAGAAGAAGAGAATGATGCAGTGAAAATTTAAATCCCACAATGGCTGTTGACTCGAAAACTATCAATTTCCAGGCATCTGGACATGAATTTCTCAGCCTTTGAGAAAGGCAGACTCAAACAGCATGCCCTTTCAGTGTGATTGCCCCAGAAATGTGGGATGCTCTGTTTGAGACTGAGCTCTGTGTCAATCCCTGATGTCTCAATTTCTGACACACTAAACACAAGCTGAAGAGGAAATGTGCTTCTGAAAAGTGAAGAACCCTCTCTCTCATTCTCTCACTGCCCTGTCTCCTGCCACTTCTCTTCAGGGCAATTGTTCTCAAGAACTGATTCTTAGTGCTGGGTGAAGAACGCTTTTCCAAAGCGTTTTTGCCAAAGTATATCTTGATAGATTCTGCAAACTATTAAGCAGGATTTAATTTGCTGAGATTAAAATAAGATGATTTATATATCGAGAGAAAGCTAAAATTCATCTCATTGACTTTTCTATTTCTTTTCATTTTCCTCCTTTACATATAAGTCTTTAAAAAAAAAATCTGAGTATAGTAGATTTACTTTCCAGAGAGAGACACTTTAGGGCTTTGTTTTCTTCTGTTTATAGAAACATGGTGTGATTAAAAAAAGTTTATCATGGCCTAACGGGGAATGAGTGTGTTCAGGTAAGTTGTGTGCTAAGTTACTTCAGTCCTGTCTGACTCTCTGTAACCCCATGGACTCTAGCCTGCCAGGCTCCTCTGCCCATGATATTTCCCAGGCAAGAATCCTGGAGTGGGTTACCATTTCCTTCTCCAGAGGATCTTCCTGCCTCAGTGATTGAACCCACATCTCTTATGTCTCCTGCATTGGAAGGCAGGTTTTTTACCACTGGCGCCACCTGGGCGTTTTTTTTCTTTTTTCCCAGTTAAGTTAGTGACATGAGCAAGCATGCCTGACTCCTCTTCCTCACAGCTCTTATCGAGATCCTTCATTTTGCAGTTATCAAGGTATCTGGGCTTTTTTGGTGGCTCAGTGGTGAGAAGAATCTGCCAGTGAAGGAGACAGGGATTTGATCCTTGGATCGGAAGACCCTCTGGAGGAGGAAATGACAAGTATTCTTACCACTCCAGTATTCTTACCTGGAAAATTCCATGGCAGAAGAGTCTGGTGGGCTATGGCCAATGGGGTTGCCAAGGGTTGCACATTACTGAATGGCTGGGCACACGCACAGCGCATTAAGCATCTACTGTTTACCTGATTGGAGAAGGAAACGGCAACCCACTCCAGTGTTCTTGCCTAGAGAATCCTGTGGCCAGAGGAGGGCTGCCATCTATGGGGTCGCACAGAGTCTGGATATGACTGAAGCGACTTAGCATGCATGCATGCATTGTAGAAGGAAATGGCAACCCAATCCAGTATTCTTGCCTGGAGAATCCCAGGGACAGAGGAGCCTGGTGGGCTGCCATCTTTGAGGTTGCACAGAATCAGACACTACTGAAGCGACTTAGCAGCATTTACCTGATGCTCTTTTAGGCAGCTGGCTCCTGGGCTGCCATAAGGATGAAGACTGCTCCAAGCATTGACTCTCTGAAGCATTCTAGCAGGGGATTCCTATAGGAACACATACATAAGATAGTTTCTACCAGTGAGAAATGGAGAAATGCTGAACAGGGTGATAGGATAGGAAGTTTGAATTTATATAGGTGTTCAGGGAGGCCTTTGCTGATGTCATGATAGTTGAGCTGGGTCCCAAGTGAGAAGAATCTAAGTATTGTAACACCTGGGACAGAAGTGTATCAGAGAAAAAGATAAAGTTAAGGGCCTTAAGGGACAGAACAATGGCCGGTTTGGCTGGGCATCGTGAATATGTTTAAGAATGGTAGGGCGTGAAGTGGGAGAGATAGACAAGTAAGCCACTTAAGAAATGTGGACTCCATTATTGTGATGGCAAACCAGGGTGGGTGGAGGTAGGGAAGGTTCTGATATGTGTTACATGTATATCCTTCTGGATGCTGTGTGGGGATGCATTCCAGGGCCTGTAACTGGAGACAGGAGACAGATGAGAAGGCCATTGCCATGGTCCAGCCAAGAGATCCAAGCAGCTTAGACTGGAGTGGAGACAGGTGTGGGTGTGATGTGCTGTTGGACTGGGTGTGCCCTACAGATTGGAAAGTGAAAGTGATTGGAAGGACCTCTGTGGAGAAAAGACAGGGGGGAATGAATAAAGACTCCCTTCTGCATTTCTGTCCTGAGTAAGAGGTGGGGTGGTGGCATCACTCATTGAGATGGGGAGGATTGAGAGAGGAGTGGAGGGCAAAATTATTTACAGAAAATCTAAGCTTTTCTTGGTTCTAACAGGGTGGAGGGTGCGGACGAATTGTTCGACACATATGTTCTCTATTCCTGTTAGATGTGAAAGTGGCTATTTTGAGAGGGAGGTTGGATAGAGCATGTAAAGGAGGAGAGTAGATGCCCACAGAAAGCACAAACAAAATTAAGAAGGGTGGTGGTGCAGGGGAGTGGATATGGGCACCTTCAGCAGGGAGGGATGTCCAGTGGTGTGAACTGAAATGAATTTCTCATTGTTACAGTGCAGTGAGGATGTTCACAGTAGTTCTTAACCCTGCTTGCATTTTCAATCCCATGGGACAGGAATAAACTATATATATGTATACATATGTATATATAATATATAGAGCTCCCCTGGTGGCTCAGAGGTTAAAGCATCTGCCTGGAGTACGGGAGACCTGGGTTCAATCCCTGGGTCAGGAAGATCCCCTGGAGAAGGAACTGGCAACCCACTCCAGTACTATTGCCTGGAGAATCCCATGGAGGGATGAGCCTAGTAGGCTGCAGTCTATGAGGTTGCAAAGAGTCGGACACGACTGAGCGACTTCACTTTTACTTTCAGGTATATATGATAATATATATAATAGCAAATTAACTATATAATTAATAGCAATAAACTGTATATACATACACACTCACACACCCATGCTCAGATCCCACCCTAGACCGATCACAATCTTTTTTTGAAGGGAGAGGAGGGGAGTGGTAGTTTTTATGTTCTTGCCAGGGTTGTATGAGCAGCTACATTAAAGGAAGGGCGATCTGCTAATTCCATTAACTAGGAAGTGGAAGCAGCTCAGCAGAATCTACACCCTTTGAAAAAGAAAAAAAGGTGGAAATGCGGGAAGGCCAGGTGCTGCAAGGTTGGGGGTGGGACTCACATGATCCCTGCCAGTACCACTGGCTGGCAAGTGAAGATAGCCAAAGACCTTTGTTCTGTGTGGTTGGCCATATCAGGGAAGCACAGGCTGCTGCTGCTAAGTCGCTTCAGTCGTGTCTGACTCTGTGCGACCCCACAGACAGCAGCCAACCAGGCTCCGCCATCCCTGGGATCTTCCAGGCAAGAACACTGGAGTGGGTTGCCATTTCCTTTTCCAATGCATGCAAGTGAAAAGTGAAAGTGAAGTTGATCAGTCATGTAACCTCATGGACTGCAGCCTACCAGGCTCCTCCACCCATGGGATTTTCCAGGCAAGAGTACTGGAGTGGGTTGCCATTGCCTTCTCCTGGGGAAGCACAGGAGATGTCCCTAAAGAAGTCAGCAGTGAGAGAGGGAGAGAGTGGATTTCCCAGAAAGCTCCTGCCTGATAACCCAAGCATTGCAAATACTTCAGCTCAAGGCAAGCCTCCTGTGACAATTCTCAGACCTTGATTCCCTCTGCATCTCTAGGGATGGCTGAATCTACCATCTGGGCAAAATTATTTACAGAAAATCTAAGCTTTTCTTGGTTCTAACAGTTTAGCAGTAATTTTCATTATAGTATCAGCATTATTAAAGCCAGAGTGAGATGGGTGGTAGTATCACTTGATGTGAAATATTTCAATAGGTGTCTTTACCTTTGTAAGGTAAATTTGTTCAGCCTTCTATCTGAAAGGAGGGAAGGTGGAAGAGAGAGGGGATGGCAGGAAGAAAGGGAAGAAAGAAAGAAATGTGTTCATAGATTTTGTGTGAGGGAGTTCATCACACAAATACATATTTGGAAAGGTTTGCTAACACAGATTTTTAACAATATAGACATTACACATCCTATCTTTAAAATCATAGCATGGGAAAACATTTACCATATGATGTGAAGTGTGAAAAGCAGACTTAAAAACCGTATATAACTGGTTATACATGATTATCTTAGAAAATAAGGTTGGTAACATGATGCAACATTGTGGAAAAAACATCTCTTGTTGAGTGATGGGATTATGGTGAACATTAATTTTCTTAAATTTTTCGCTTAAATTTCATTTTATCTCATTTAAAATTTCCTTACTTTTTCATGCAGTTCAGATGTCCTGAGATTTTAGTAAGAACAAAAGTTGAATGGTGTTTTAAAAGAGATTGATAAATAAGTTCTTAATTTTAGGTGATTTTAATTATGAATTTTATTGTCCAGTTTTCTAAATTTGGAATAACAGNTTTCGCTTAAATTTCATTTTATCTCATTTAAAATTTCCTTACTTTTTCATGCAGTTCAGATGTCCTGAGATTTTAGTAAGAACAAAAGTTGAATGGTGTTTTAAAAGAGATTGATAAATAAGTTCTTAATTTTAGGTGATTTTAATTATGAATTTTATTGTCCAGTTTTCTAAATTTGGAATAACAGTATCTGCCTCTCATAGGTGTTAAAAGAACTAAATGGGATAACCAGTGAGAAAACAAGCTGTTTAATCCCTGGTCCATATTGGAATCCCTTCAGTATTAAGGCATTGGTGCCTCCACTTCTAACAACGAATTTTATTCCTTGCAAGTACTGTTTTTCACTAACATTCTATTAGTCAGGGTGAAATAGTAAAATTGTTTTATCTGTGCTAATTGAGCTCCTGGTTATTGGTAAAAAGCGGCATCCCCAAATGATGAACTGTGATTTTGTGAGCCATCTGTGAGGATGACAGATCTCTGTGTCGGTGATTGGTTTAGGAGTGGGTGCTGTTCAAGGGGAGATTAAGGGGAATGTGCTGGAGGCACATTCAGATTGGGATTTTTTAATCTACATTAAAGGAGGGAAAGTGAAAGTGAAGTCGCTAAGTCGTGACTCTTTGCGACCCCGTGGACTGTAGCCCACCAGGCTCCTCCGTCCTGGAGTGGGATGCCATC
>SJYV01001983.1:2211-19376 GCA_006410875.1 Neotragus pygmaeus
AGTTGACTCATTGGAAAAGACTCTGATGCTGGGAGGGATTGGGGGCAGGAGGAGAAGGGGACGACAGAGAATGAGATGGCTGGATGGCATCACCGACTCGATGGACGTGAGTTTGAGTGAACTCCAGGAGATGGTGATGGACAGGGAGGCCTGGCGTGCTGCGATTCATGCAAAGAGTCAGACACGGCTGAGCAACTGAACTGAACTGAATCTTTTTAATACAGTCACAGCCCGTGCATGCATAGGGTCATGTAGTACAAACTGTTCTGCAAGGTTTTTTTTTCACTTATTAGCTATTTGGAATATGTCAGTGCATGTAGAGCTACCCCATGTCTGTTGCATATTGATAGAAATTCCAGAGCCTGCATACATAAACATTATTTAACCAATGTCCTGTTGACAGACATTTAGTTTGTTTCTAGTGTCTGGCTTTTGCAAACAGACATAGAAGGATCATCCTGGGTATGGTTTTTTATACATAAATATGAGCAGTTCTCTTGGAGAGATACCAAAGGTGGAATTTCTACTGGAAGGATTTGTGTGTTTGAAATCATGTTGCTGCTGCTGCTGCTAAGTCACTTGTCATGTCTGACTCTGTGCGACTCCATAGACGGCAGCCCACCCGGCTCTGCCGTCCCTGGGATTCTCCAGGCAAGAACACTGGAGTGGGTTGCCATTTCCTTCTCCAGTGCATGAAAGTGAAAAGTGTTAGCTGTGGCCAAAACTATCCTCCATAGAGGCTGTCCCAATTTGTCTCCCTGTCAGTGGTACCCCTTTGCCTTTGCCAACACTGCATATTGTTAATCATTTAACATTTTTGCCCATTTCTTAGGCAGAAAATGACAGCTCATTGTTTCTTTCCTTTGCCTCAGCCCTGTTGCTAGTGAGAATGAACATTTTCTTCATTTATCTTCAGTCACTTAATAGTGTCTTCTGTTGTGCATGCTAAATCGCTCCAGTCAGGTCCAATTCTTTGCCACCCTATAGACTGTAACCAGCTAGGCTCCTCTGTCCATATGATTCTCCAGGCAAGAATTCTGGAGTAGGTTGCTATGCCCTCCTCCAGGGGATCTTCCCAACCCAGGGATTGTATCCACGTCTCCTATGTCTCCTGCATTGGCAGGCAGGTTCTTTACCACCAGCAACACCTGGAAAGACCCTCTGTTTTCTGTTAATGGCCTATTACTATCCTCTCTTCATGATCCCATAAGGTTGTTTGTCTTTCCCTCAGGGATCTGGAGGGGTTCTTCGTGTGCTCTGTACGTCCATTCTTTGTCATATATATTAAAGACTTTCTTGTGATAAGACCCTCAATATCTACCTTTGCTTATAGTGTCTCATATAGGAGTTTTAAATTTTCATGTGTTCACATCCATGAATCTCTTTCTTTATGGCTTCAAGATTTCTTGCAAGTTTTTCCTGTAAACTATTTCCTTTCCTGAAGCTGTGTTTTTCAGAATAATAACGTCGTACACTACAACACACCAGGTTGGCAGAATGGCCTCTGTGTTTTTGCAGACATTCTTGGTTATTTCACCATTAACCATGGGGAAATTCTGAAACCATATGGATCAGTCATAGGCAAATGAGAGGCCGCAGGGAACTAGCTAGGAGGCAGCCTACAGTCATATATGTGGGCCTTGGACCATATCCTGGCTCCCGTACTTACCCCTTGATTTCGGGACATCACTTTGCTGCTCTGAGCCTTCGTTTACTTCTCTGTAAAACTGGGCAAATCACAATTCCAGTGGATTACTGTGACGTTTAATGTCTCCCATGTTCCAGCCCACTTAATGCATGTTTGTTTCTGCCTCTCTTGATAAAAGTCTTTTTTTTTCCTCCCTGCACATTTAAATGTAACTGGTCACTGAAAACTGTTGACTTCCATTTCTTTGGAGGATTTTGTAGCTGAATTGTGGAGTCACAGCTTACCCAAGAGTCTGAGGCAATTTCCTCATGATACATCTCTGTGGGCCTAAAGGAAACGAAACACCTACACTGTTGCTCAATGCTGGAAAATTCTCCAGGGTGGCCAACACCTCTGGCGGACAGAAGCCAGGGTTCTGAGGGACACAGTCCATGTAGGCAGAGAGCTTTAGTGGTTCCTGGACTCACTGACCTCCTGCCTGTGCAAGGACACTCTGCTTTCCTTTGAAATCGTCTCCTCTTCTCCATCCCTTGCCTGGCATCCTTTACGTCTTATAGCAACACAGCACTCAAAGTTAGGATCACAGACACTTGAGTTAAACTACCTGGGTATAAGATCCAGCCTGGAACAAATGCCTTAATTGCTCTCTATCTCAGTTTCCCTTTCTGTAAAATGGGAATACTAGTATTACCTAGTCCATAGGGCTGTTATGAGAATTAATACTTATAAAGCCCTGGTACGTAGTACAGTGATCAAGGAGCCACAAAGAGGTCATAGATGGTATCTGAATCCTGGATTCTCCTTTCACAGCTGGTTGACTCTGGATAATGTACTTATTCTGATCTCAGCTCTCTCATTTGTAAAATGGGTATGAAAATATCTACTTCATAGGATTTCTGGGAAAGTCAAATGGGATAATATATATATATAATGAGTATTGTTACATTGTTTGGTCGCTAAGTCGTGTCCAACTCTTCATGACCCCATGAACCACCAGGCTCCTCTGTCTGTGGGATTCTCCAGGCAAGAATACTGAAGTAGATTGCCATTTCCTTCTCCAAGGGGTCTTCCTGACCCAGGGACCCATGTCTCCTACGTTGGCAGGAGGGTTCTTTACCACTGAGCCAATAGGGAAGCCCTGTAATGAGTATAAGACTTCAATTATTGGTTGCTACTGTGGTGATGATTATTGAAAAAGCCCGAAGTGAATATGCAGGGAGGATTCAACACTGAAAAACAGAGAGGCTGGTGATTAAAGGAGAAGATTCTGTAGTCAGACACACTGGGTGTTAGAACTCCGCCTCCACTACTCTTGACTCTGACCTTGGACCTAAACCTTTGTGACGTTCAGTTTCCTGATCTGTTGAAAAGGATTGAGAGTGGTGCCTACCTCTAGGTTTGATATGAGGAGGAAATGATGATAAACCAGGAACATAGAAAGTGCATAATAAAATTAGCTGTTATTGTTACTCACATCTCCATCGATGGAAGAACTCCTGCCCGCAGTCAGGAGTCCCTGGGCAAGAGGAAGAGCAGCACGGCCAGCCCGTGCCCCGCCCGTTCTGCCGGGTTTGGACCAGAAGATGGGAAAAAGGGCCGAAACTCAGGAAGGGAATCTGAGCAGAAGCCTAGTTTTTACAGATCATCCAGAATGGTTTGCATAGAGAGAGAAACACAGTGAAGGATGTCTGGCAGGATTTAGTTCAGTGATGTATCTCCTTGTGATTCTTAAAATCATTCAACTGTCATTTCCAGTTGAAACGGAAAACTGAGGGTCAGAGAGGTTAGGTGACTTGCCGAAGATCACACGGCTAACAAGTGGAGGAACTGGGATTTGAGCCCAGGACTATCCAGCTCCAAATCCCTAATGACATGCTGTTAGTATATGTCCCGCCTCTGTCGGGAATGACTCAGAGGCCCAGTGGGAGCAGAGTGGAGTAGTGGCGTGACCCTGCTTTTCTGGGAGACCAGAGGAGGTGGAGGAAGGGGCAGCAGGTCTGGAGCTGACAGGCTGCATGTAAAAATTTGGAAATTTTGCCCCAAAAGGCAAGAAAGTGTTCTCAGCAGGGGCCATTTTCAACTGTACCCTGTGTACTAGGCCAAGGGTAAACCAAAACACAGCCAGAAATAGTACTCCCCAGAATTCTCATCACAGCAGCCCACTGTGCTCCTTCTGTTTGGAGAGGACTGTCAAAACACTTCGCATGGAAATGTCTGAATCTGTTACTGTTCACCAAGTCAGTCATAGCCCATTTGCACGAGGTGCCCTGGGTGTGAGTAGAGACGCAAGAATCATCAGATGACCAGTCATTGTGAAGTCTCACCAAATGGCCTGCCCAAGAAACCAGCATCCTGGACTAGGGCCAGTCCTTCCTAAAGCCATGGCTCTGAAGGGGTCCATCCTGGTGCAATGGGCCTGCCCTAGCAGGTTACAGAATATGTTTTTATAGCTATCCTTTCTCTAAAGAATCAAAGATGAGATTGACCTAAGTCATCTCATCTAATGCATTTAACAGACGGAGACATTTGTTTCCCAAGTGGGAAGTGACATTCCCAAGTTTATAGAGAGAAAATCTGAGACTAGAATCAGGGCTTCCTGATTCTTAGTCTAAAACACACCTCGTGCTGCCTCCAGCACAATCACGAAGTTCCCACCAGCCTCTTCAGAGGGCAGAGCTGAAAGACAGGAGGGGTAGGGAGGAGGCTGTGCTGCTCCTTGATGCGTTCTACCTTGCCCTCCATGTCTGTCCCCGCATTTCAGTGTTTCCTCTCACCTGTCAAAACTAGTTCTGTGGGCCCAAATCCAGATCCTTGAGAAGCAGCTTCTCGGGTTTCCAGGGCTCGTTGCGGCTCCCCTGTCCTGGGCTTTTTCCTGTTGGGGCAGTGCATCCTCTTGAACAGTGTTTAGGTACCCAGACTGGGAGGATGCCTGGCTCAGCACCTGTTGGGTGGGTTTCCCAGGTGAGACAAGGCCTCCCCAAGCATCATTTCTCATCTCCAGTGGAAGGCCAGGAAGAAGAAAGGATTGGATGCTAATTGATTGTCTGGTAATATGCTGGATTATATAACCCCATTTAATCTTCAATTTAGGCTATGTGGGGTAGGTAGATACTGTCATTTCCACTTAAAAACGAGGAACAAGAAGCCACACAGCTAGAAAGTGAGAGAGTTGGGACCTGAACCTAGATTGGTGCAAAATTCCAAAGTATAAGCTCTTTAAAGTTCACCCGAAAATGAGATTAAGTGTGTACTTTCTAAACTGTGAAGAGCCACTCACCCGTGAAGGATAGTGAGGATGACAATTAGCACTCAATCCAGGCCAAGCAGGAAATGACTCCCAACAGGCAGATGTTTAGCCCCTGGGGAAATGTGTATTCCACAAGGACCTCTGGGTATCGAAGCCGCTGCTCAAAGAGTCTACTTACAAGAAGGGGAGTGTAGGGGCTCTTTAGGGGCCAGGGTCTCTCAGTGAGATGCATGCATGTGAAGTCGCTTTGTGTCAGACTCTTTGCGACCCTATGGACGGTAGCCCACCAGGCTCCTCTGTCCATAAGATTCTCCAGGCAAGAATACTGGAGTGGGTTTCCATGCCCTCCTCCAGGGGACCTTCCCGACCCAGGGACTGCCCCATCTCTTATGTCTCCTGCATTGGCAGGCAGGTTCTTTACCTCTAGTGCCACCTGGGAAGCCCTTGGTTTTAATGATGATGGTTAATTTCTTGACCCCACTCTCTGCTCCTGACAATTACTCCAATTGACCAGTCAGGAATGGGTCACTGTCAGGTAAGTAGAAGTCATTAAAGACCCTTTCATTCATCCTTAAAATGTGAAGTTCATTTNGAAGAGACTGGAGACAGCAAAACAGCCTACAGGTCATTTAATGGTATAGAGATGAGATGAAGAAGGACTGATACAAAGAGGAAGCGATGAGAATGCTGCAATTGGAGGCATGGTTATAGAAATGAAAGACACCTCAATAAAAGGAGGGAATTTGGTCGCTGATAATGTTGCCAAATAAAATACTGGGCGCCAAATATTGAGTGACAGAGAGGAAAGATTGTATAATCCAAGGCTCATTTTGATAGGTAAAAGCTCTTTCTCTTGAGCAACTCTAGTGATTGTGTAACTGAACAAAAATGACCATTTTGAATAATGAGAAAAGAGCAGCAGTGGAAAGAACAACCTAGCGCTCACAGATGATTTGTTTTATGAGGTCAGAAGTTTAAGTCTGTTTTCTTTCAGAACAGGGACAATGGTAAGACCTTTTATGACAGCACTGAGTTTACTTAAGAAAAAATGCACCTTCCTTTTTTCCTTTCCTGCTTCACTGATGTAATGAAAGGATGGTAAGAAAGTAGAACAAATGAACATGATTTTAAAAAGCCGAAATATTTTTTCTGAGTAGTTTGGGTTTCCCAAAGGAAGGATTTCTTTATAGAAGGAGATACTAAAATGCTTAAGTCATTTGTTCTAACTTTGTGAGTCTTTGAAGAATGGTGAAAATTTTGAGTGTATGTTCTATATTCTTGACTAGAGCCATAGGATTTTTTTCAAATATTAAAAGCGAATTTTGAGTCACAGATTATTTTTACAATATTGCTTAACTTAAAATAATTTAAGTTTAAAGGAAAAATGCAAAACACTAAGCAAGTATAACTATAATTTTCTGAAATAAAAATCATGAGTCTTTGTAAAAGAAATGGATTAATACCTAGAGCTGCATCTCATTGTAGAGTTGGAGATATTTACAACTTCTAACTGATCTTTTTTCTGACTTTTTACATTATTATTTTAATTCAAAGATTATAAGGAAAGAAATTCAAGTATTCAAAATTTTTAGCTAAATACACTGAACATCTTTGTTCAGTAAAACGATCTTTTCAATTTAAAATTTTATTATTCATTTATGATAAATTTATTACTCAAGTCCCATGTGGTACAATTAACTTTTTCATACTAAATAATTGATCTTTTATTTGTGATTTCTTTGTTATTCCTATCCAACATAGAAATGTTAGTTTACAGAGACAGCAAGAAGTTTCTAATATTCAGACTAAGGATGCTGAACGTTTAATCCTTTGAGATTTTATATTACATTGAGTTATGAAATCAATGAGCTCAAATGATTTCCATGTATTTCTTATTATCTCCTCAAGTTTCAGTCCAGAGAAGACTAAGAGGAGAGCTTCTCTGCATTCAATTTGGAAATCAGCTAAATTCAAGACCATTTGGAAAAGAAGATGCTACATATTAAATAGGTGTTTAGAGACTCTGACTTGTTAAGAAAAGAGAGAGAGCAACAGAGACTACTGTTCATTAAAACACATGCATCTTGCTCTGCCCGAGTGGCTAACCACCCCAGAGATCCCTGTGTGTGCCTGCTCAGTTGCTTGCTCGTGTCTGACTCTGCGTCCCCATGGACTGTAGCCTGCCAGACTCCTCTGTCCATGGAATTTTTCAGGCAAGGATACTGGAGTGGGTTGTCATTTTCTCCTCCAAGGGCTCCTCCCGACTCAGGGCTCGAACCTGCTGCTCCCGCATTGCAGGCAGATTCTTTACCACTGCACCAGCTGGGATGCCCAGATTATCCTTCCTGTCCTGATTAGTTCTCATTCCTTCTGTCCACTAAGCGTCAGCAGGGCATTGTGAATGGAACTCCCCCTCTTTCTTAGAGCTTTTCTGCCTCTAATCTTTACCAACCTCATCAGTACCAAGGATTTTATGAAGTAATGTAAGACATCCAGATCTTTCAAGCTGCAGCAGCTACCTGTTGTGTGAACTGAACTCCTTAACAGCAAACCCAACCCAAATGGCTCTCAGACTGTGCTGACCAAGAGAAAGCTGAGTACAAACCAGTGATCTAGACAGAGATAGTTCCTTCTCTGGCAGTATTCCCCTGCTAGAGGGCTCCTGCTACAACCCAGAGCCCAAGGAGTTCCCCTATGTAAAGTTCTGGATAGTCTTAGGAAAGAAGAAATACCCAGTATGTCAGTGCCGAATTAAGGGAGTAAGACATTATGGAGGAACATATTAATGGTTTCCAAGTATTCTTCCTTGAAACTTGGAAAGAGAAAATAATTTCCAATATTGTTAGAGGATGATTGTTTGTGAAATGGAAAAGATTATTTCAATGAAACTAATAAACTTAACTGCCAAAGAATATTTCACTTAGTAGTTCCTACTAAACTATAATTTATTCCAAGCCCTGCCCCTGCATTTTAAGGAACAGAAATATTAGTCCTGTTTTACCCGAACTGTACTGACTGTGAAAATGTAGCATGTGACGCTGGTCAAGAGACTGACTTTCTTTAACAAACAGGAGAACTTAAAATGCAAATAAATACTGACCTTCAAAATAGTTACCTTTGAAAGAAGGCATGTGCCTCTGTTGTCTTTGTTTAAAATACCTTGGGGATTGCTTTCAGAACTGGTTCCAAAATCATACAAGCAAAACAAAACCAGTCAAAATGAAAATAAAAACCATTGTTATGCCTGTATAGGTATATTCCATAGTATAGTTATAAATTATTTTATATTTTACATAAAGGACTTTCCAACTTTCTGAGCTGCTGAATTTTCTATTTAAAGGGGCTGTTACAATAATCTTCACAGTAAACAGATAATAAGGAAAGTAATCTGGAGAAAGCTGTGCTGGGGGTGACTAGACTCCTGACAACTTGCTCCCTTGAATCTCCTCTTCCCCTCAATCTCTACCAAAGGCCATAAGAAACTTGTCTGGGACACAGAGCTCTGTAGAACACATTTGAAAGCACTCTTTTACATGTCTGTCAATATTTATTAAAAATATTAGCAGCAGAGAGAGAGCGCTGCAAAAAAGCGGTGCTCACAAACTTGGGTGTACACACACTGAAGTCTGTAAACATTATTTTTTAAGAATCTAAAGAGCCAGAAACAAAACTTAAAACCAAATCAACCTAATTTCTATTTTGAGATTATCACTCCCCTAGGATGGCATAAATTTAGTTCTCATAAAGTTTGGATTCTTCCATTTTTTCAGGGTTGTGTTTAAAATTCCCAGTGCAGAAAGGAGAGAGGAAAAAAAAAAAAAAAAGGAGAGAGGAGTAAAGTTATTGGTTGGAGACGGATATCTGGTCCTTGAATCATACGTCACAAAGGTCTGGGTCATCAGTCTTGGAGATTGCTGCCAAAAGTCCTTCATTCTTGTCTGATGGCCCTTCAGCTCTAAAACCTCTGTCAGATGCTTCCTCTGTATGCCAAGGCACAGGAACTCTGTAAGGTTGCTCAGGGCCTCATCCATCTCAGCATGACTTGCATGCATTTCCTCCTTGGAATCTCTGCTCTTATCACTTCCTTTTCTTCTCTCCTCTCTACTGGGTTGGGGGAGGGCCTTCTCTCTAACTTGGGAAAAATCCTCCTCCCTGTCATTCTTGTTTTTTTGCCTCAGAGGCTCCTAGAATAATGGTCTCAGGTTTTTACAGAAACACAAAAACCAGGAAACCCTGCTACAAACCTTCACGGATATCTGGATGAATGACAGGAAGGCAAAAGAGTGAAATGCCCAAAGGAGTCACAGGAATATAGGTTAATATCTGAAAAATACTATTTCACACACAGCTAAGGTAGAAGAATGCATGCAAAATTATGCATGCTTTTAACATCAGTGAGGGGGCATCTGATTCAGTAGCACAGTATGTGGATCAACAGGCACATCATCATGATGCAGTCATAAGAGGGAGGGGTTTTTCACTTGTGGAACCCCAAATGCTCTGTTCTTCCACAGACCACAGCATGGAGAGATGAAAAGGACTAAGCAAAATGGCTGTAGGATGGAACAGAACCCTTCCTGTCCCCGCTGAACTTTGTGCTCATGAATGTATAAATGAGATTTCTGAGCACCTTGTCATCAGGACTTTATCCATTGGCAGCAGCTGCAGCAGTGGTGGAGTCTGGGAGTCCCTCGGAGCAGCAGGAGAGAAGATTGATTCAGGGCTAGGGAGTGGCAGAGGAAAGCGGATTAAAAATGACTATGAGCTCAGAGAATTGAAGGTATTCTTGAGAGGACAATTACCCATGAATCCAGACTGAATCAAGATTAAAGCAAGATGGGTAGTACCTGCCAGGCATGTGGGTTTAATGAGAGAACACACTAGAGAGAAAGCATTGGAGATGGGTTGTAGGATTCTTCCTTAAAGATTATCTGTGGCTTCTAGGGCCTTTGGGTAATATAAATTAAGAGCAAGAGAGTGTTGGGAAGCAAATCCTATTTACTGTCAATATAACATCCTTCCAGACTACATAAGTGAAGTCTACTCTGAACCCAAAAGGCCTTAGGGAGGAGTACCATAAGTATTCCGTTAGGTCTGTTTTTGTCAGTTCCACTGTCAGGAAGTCTGTCTTCACTGTAACCATACAAATGATCAAGTAGGATGAGGGTAGGAAGAGTTAATGAAACATTATCAGGGGGTATCAAAGAAATTAGAAATTGCTACAACCTTTTCCCCTTTTCCTGATTTTTTCTGATGATCTATGATTTTTTCTTGCACAGTAAATGACTGTGTCACACTTTTATATTCCACGTAAGCCACAACCACAGATTCTTTGGTCCCTCTGCCAAATATAAGCTATCGGATATTTTCTACATAATCATTGTATCTGCTGTGCTCAGCTGTGTCCGACTCTTTGCAACCCTATGGACTGCAGCCCGCCAGGCTCCTCTGTCCATGGGATTCTCCAGACAAGAATGGTGGAGTGGGTTGCCATGCCGTCCTACAGGGGATCTTCCCGACCCAGGGATCAACCCTGCGTCTCTTATATCTCTTGCACTCGCAGGTGGATTCTTTACCACTAGCACCACCTGGGAAGCCCTAAATCATAAAAAGAACTAATACTTGTATGGCACTTACTGTGTGCCTGGCCCTGTTCTAAGTCCTTTCCATGTATTATTCATGTAATCCTTACAATACCCCTACTGGAGTACAATCGTCACTATTTCACTGATGAGCAAGTTCATGCACACTGAATTAGCTACCTTATCTAACATCACACAGCTAGTAAATGGCAGTTCTGGGATTTAAAAGCTAAGTAGGGAGACCTGACAGGCAGGCAGGAAGCACGGATCCAGAATCTACAAGTTGAACCACTTCACCTGAACTACTTAGTATCCTTGACTAATGAGAGGGCTGACTCCAAAGCCTGGGCTTCCCAGGTGGTGCTAGTGGTAAAGAAACCACCTGCCAATGCAGAAGACATAAGAGACATGGGTTCAATCCCTGGGTTGGGAAAATCCCCTGCAGGAGGACATGGCAACCCACTCCAATATTCTTGCGTGAAGAATCCCATGAACAGAGGAGCTTTAAGGGCTTTAATCCACAGGGTCACAAAGAGTCAGCACGACTGAAGCAACCTAGCATAGCACACAGCAGGAAGGAACAAAAGAATGCCTTCCTCAGATGATTCACCACTCACAGCTATCCTGCTTTAAGTGCCAGTAAATGGAGAGGGCGTGAAGTTAGAAAAGTTTTCTTCCTCAGAGTCTGCTGCCAAAACCATATTATCTACAGTCTTCCACACAATAATCGTCCACCTCAAATCATAACAAGTGCTAAGATTATGTCATTTCATCAAGGTATTAGAGATTTCACTAGAAATAGTTCTATGTGGTTAGGTTAGTGTGAAAATGGTGTGGCTCAGCCAGATGCTGGAAGTAGATGCCTGTATAGCTATTGCTGGCAGGGACATTTGCACAGAAAGAGGGTGGGTAATACATCAAGGCAGTGTGTGAAATAAGAGGTTGCTAGTCAGCATTTTATGAAAACACAAGTAGCCTTGGCTTTTTGAAAGTCTTAGCTTAATGTGAAAATTGTTTAGAACTCATGCAAAGGGATAGGGAAGAAGAACAAGGAAATAGGAATGCAGGCAACCTCAGCACAAAGTTGGAATCTGAGAAGCATTGGAGCAAAAAAAGAACAAGGGCAGCAAAAAGGGGAGGGGAGAAATTAACTTTTTACACTATATGGTTTTACACTGTTGAATTTTTATCACAATGATTACTTTTGGAATTTGAAACAATAGCAAAGGAAAAAATCAATAATCAATATTTTTTATTTAAAAATTGCCAGTATAAGTTAAGTTTCTCTTGGATTTGCCCCTGATTTTTCCAACTATATTACCAATGCCCCAGTGCCCAACCAAACACTATGTTTTACATTATGAATAAAGCTTGGTAGGGGCAGGAGGAATTTTTCCCATGACAGTTTTATATTTCTAAGTATGGTTCCCTGACCTCTTCTCCCTAGTCTCATGGAGAGTCTAAAGGAGAAAAATAATCAAGTGAAAGAGACTAAAAAAAATTGACAAAATTTAACACCCATTCATGACAAAAACTCTCAACATTTAGGAATAGAGAGGGAAATTCCTTGGCTTGGTACAGAACATCCACAAAAGATTACAGCTAATACTGTATTCATTCCTATATTCAATTGTGAATGAATGAATAAATGCTTTTTCCCGTAAGATCAGGAGCAAGGAAAGATTTCTTCTCTTGACACTCTTATTCAATGCAGTGCTGGAAATTCTGACCATTGTGATAGGGTAAGAAAAGGAAATGAAGCATGCGGGTCAGAAAGAAAGAAAACCTGCTGTTTGCAGATGACATGCTTGCCTACATAGTAAATTCCAAGAAGATTACATATTGTTATCTTTCACCTCCACATGAATTTGCTAAGAGGTATATTTCAAAGAAAAATATCTTAAACAAAATAAAAGGAGACCATTATTTCCTGATGTGCAATTACTCTACTCTATACAAGTGTGTCAGCAGACTACTCATGAAATGTTAAGAGGTTTGGCTGTCTTGACACTTCACCTGGCTATAGCCTCAAAGGATTTCATGTTAAACTAGGGGAAAATTGAAGTAACCAGGAGAAATCATCCTATCTCACCGAGTTGTACACCCAGGACCACAAGAGACTGTCACACTCCCTGCCTACCAGGGAACATCATAGGAGTTGAGAGTGAGTGTCCAGGGATCAAAGATGTGGGTTGAGTCTCACCCTTGCCACTTACAATTAGCTGGTGCTGCAGACAAACCCCTTCAGCCTCCATTTCCTCTTTGGTAAAACAGGTATAAAAGATATAAAGGCAGGTATAAAACCTACCTCATAGACTTATGCTGAGGATTAGATGACACAAGTAGAGTGCGTAACACAATCCCTGTCACACAGTGTGGGGCATGTGCAGGAAAGCTTACTTACAAAAGCCGGACATAATGGGAAACTTCAGGAGATAATGACAAAAACATGCAGAGGCAGAGACAAGGAGATTTGCTGGTTTTTATGTTGTTTGCTCTTTTTTCACGTAGCATGGAGATCCGCGGTTCTTAGAGACAAGTCAGAGCCAGCTATTCAATACCAAGAGGTGATGGTCATGGATTACACTATCTTCTCTTTCTGCCTCTTTTTTGTTCTTTTCTCCTGAGAGTTGAAGACACCAACGGAATTTGAGAATTGTTCTTCTTAGGGAAGATGCACCTCCTGGAGTTAAGTTGTCTGACGCTGTTTCCAGTTTGAAAAGCCATGCTGGACGCTAATATGATGAAGAGTAGAAGACAGAGAATCAGCTGCAACATGAAACAGTAATAGAGAATCATGTCTGACCAGTTGCCCATTGTGATGAACAGGTTTTTACTCAAAGAAGGCCCTCTCTTCACTCTGCCAATGGCAAGAAGTTCATAATTTTAAGGTATTGGAAGAGGAGCCATCCCACGGTCACAAACTCTAGGGATGGTTGTTGCCTCTTTCACCCAGCCTAAGGTCACAGTGGTAGGTGATTTGGGCAAGAGGCTTAAAGGGAGTCTGACCATAGGAGTTCAATGGCTGTTGACTTGGCAACGGGGGCTTCATTATTACCTGTCACTTTTTCTCCCCCTCTGGAACTTTCATTATTACCCAAGCGCTCAGAGCTGCTCATCAATCTTGGTTTCCAGTTTAGCCTTGAGTGGAAAAGCTACTGCTAGTTTTCCTAGGAACTTTATTTACTGACTACGTTATTTGGTGTTTCCCATTTTGTACTGAAAAATGACTTGTGATTCTTGTTTGCCAGTATTATCAGATGGGAAAAGAAATGTTGCAGCAGTCATCAAGGGTCCAGCCACTGCTTTGTCACATGTAGCTGCCTCCTTCTGGGCTTCACCATAAATCCTTACTCTTGTTTTGGGTAGATTATGCTAGACACGGGATTATTTGTCCCCCAGGGCCTTCAAGGAAAGAACTCATCCAGGGTCCTCTTTCCACCCTCTTCTCCAATTATTATCTGAGAGGGGAGGTCATTTCTCAGAAGCCCTTTTCCTGACTCTCATTGGAGGCAGCTCCCTTCACTTTGCCAGAAGGCCTAAATTCATTCCCATAAGAGAATCTACCACATGAACAACCTTACTCTGTGATGAGTCTCTGTAGGTCTAAAACTGCTGGAACTGAACAGAACCTGTGAGCTCTAACTCTTGCCTCTGCATGCTCAGTCGCTTCAGTCATGTCTAACTCTGCAACCCTGTGAACAGTAGCCCCGGGCTCCTCTGTCCATGGGATTCTCCGGGCAGGAATACTGGACTGGGTAGCCATTCCCTCCTCCAGACGATCTTCCCCACCCAGGAATCGAACCCGCATCTCCTGAGTTTTCTGCATTTCAGGCATATTCTTCACCCACTGAGCCACCTGAGAAGCCCCAACTCTTGGCTAGAAACAGCCTTCTGCCAAAGGAAGATCCTGCCACCACCCTGCTCACCCCTGTGCAGTGACGGCTCCCCCGGGATCAGAAAGATGCTCATCAGGAGGCAGCCAGCGCCATGGGAATGTGAGGATGGTGCAGTCACTGTCTAACTTGGGGCCTTGGTCATGGGCCTGTGAAGATAGAAGCTTCTGTGAAGACAGGAACTGAGCCATACTTTCAAAGAGAAAAGGAAGAGGGAATTATACTTTTTGAGGACAGATCTGCTGAGAGTCAAGAATCTGGTGGAAGTGGAAGGGGCAGGAGAATGTGAACTCCTGTGAACAGATGTGACTGTATTTGAGGGGCAACATGATCTGGAGAGTAGGTGGAGAGAAGAAAAATACACCGTGAGTCAACACCATTTTCGGTGGTGGAATAAGTGCCCTGATGGGGCTGGGGAAGACAAGAAGGCGTTTGCACAATTCCCATTCAATTGAGTCATGTACCCCATGAATGGAGTTAGGGATTAGGGAATAAAGCCACCACCTACCCCATTCTCTACATTTTTCTGTTGCCTTAGCGTACCCTCTTGTTTTACATAGGAAATGAGTATTTTCTTTGAATTCTTGAAGACTGAGATCAAAGCCCACACCACTGAACCACTGCAAAAAATGCAGTGGACCCCAAACTCAAAACACTGGATAGAGGAGGTGGCCCATGGAACCAAATTCAGGAATATGATATTGCCACAAGGAAAGCTTGCTCCTGCCTTTACCAAGTTGCCCAGTATTTCCTAAATGGGAGAGGCGGTCAGTCATGCACTTGTATACCTGCTTCCGAGGAAACCCTTACTACCTGCACTTAATGTGTGTAAAGGAAAGCAACAACTTGTTAACTCTGGAGCATTACATTGGGAAGTTAAGAGAGAAATTTAATTTTTTAAAAAATTGAAGTACAGTTTATTTACTGTTGTGATGGTTTTGGGCATACAGCAAAGTGATTCATTATGTGTGTATTATATATATGTGTGTGTATATATATGTATATATATACACACACATATATTGGACTTCCCTGGTGGCTCAGATGGTAAAAAGCATCTACCTACAATGCGGGAGACCCGGGCTCAATCCCTGGGTCAGGAAGATCCCCCTGGAGAAGGAAATGGCAACCCACTCCAGTACTCTTGCCTGGAAAATCCTATGGATGGATGGAGGAGCCTGGTAGGCTACAGTCCATGGGGTCCCAAAGAGTCAGACACGGCTGGGCGACTTCACTTTTACTTTCATATATATATTATTTTTCTGATTCCTTTCCATGAGAGATTTAATTTTTATTTTGTGTTCCAAAACATTTGTTATGATACCATATAAGTTAACAAATTTATTTTGTGTCATTTCTGCATTGTGTGATATTTTATAATCTGTGTGATATAAAGATACTTCTTCCAAAAAGGAATAAAAAAGACCTATAATTTCAAAATTAAAGAAANCGGTGGTCAAAGTATTGGAGCTTCAGCATCAGTCCTTCCAGTGAATATTCAGGGTTGATTTCCTTTAGCATTGATTGGTTGTGTCTCCTTGCAGTCCAGAGGGTTCTCAAGGGTCTTCTCCAGCACCACAGCTCAAAAGCGTCAGTTCTTCAGCACTCGGCCTGCTTCATGCAACTCTCACATCCATGCAAAGACTGTGCAGAGCTTTGTCAGCAAAGTGATGTCTCTACTTTTTAATTAGTTTCGTTTTAGTTTTTAAATGCAAATATATCTATGTTCCCTAAGTGTCTGGGGGCAGCAGCATCTTAGAAATGGGTGCATGTCTCTGTGGGCTTTGAAGGGTTGCTTAGCCAGATGAAGAGACAGGCATCCTGATGGGCCCTCGGCCATCTGGGGCAGGAGTGGGGACACTTTGAGCCACACACTCACCTGCCCTCCGAGGCTCTGTTTCTCCTTCTCTAGAAAAAGGATGGTGCCCCCTATTTCCCAGAGCTGTTAGAAGGGCTTCTGGACCCAGCCTGGAGCTTGGACAGGTTACCTTCAAGAAATGATGGCTGATGTTTATCATCTTGAAGAATTACATTATACTGTTATAATGACAGAATGATTTTGTGCAAAGGATAACTGTCAGGACCTGTGATAACTTTTCTATGTAACAAAACACAAAATATTTCAAAGTAAGTCATTGCCTAAAAACATGCCACTGATTTCAAAATAGAAACTTTTTTGGCCCTTGCTCTGTGCTGTTCATGTTATAGACCTGAGTTCTTGGCCTCCTTAATCGATAGAAATTGATAAGGTAGGAGAAGTGCAGGCAAGGCTTCTTTGGGGCCCTGATGCAGCAAGGGGAGCAGCCACAAGGAAGAGGTTCCCTTGCTCACTCCCAGGGTGGGGATAGGGGGTGTGAGCTGGTTCCTTATACGGGATGAGGGTGGGGGTGTGTCCGGGGATCGGGCTGGAGGGGTGGCCTAGGTGGTTTGCCCACCCCTAAGGTGGTGATGTGTTCAGGAAACATGCCCCCAGAACCTTGCTTTTGCTCGCTCTCATCTCCTCAGAGTGTCAGGCTTCCCAGGTGTTCAGTTCAGCTCAGTTGTGCGCTACTCTTTGCGACCCCATGGACGCAGCACACCAGGCTTCCCTGTCCATCAGTAACTCCTGGAGCTTACTCAAACTCATGTCCATCGAGTCTATGATGCTATCCAACCATCTCATCCTCTGTCATCCCTTTCTCCTCCTGCCTTCAGTCTCTCCCAGCATCAGGGCCTTTTCCAATGAATCACTTCTTCACATCAGGTGGCCAAAGTATTGGAGCTTCAGCATCAGTCCTTCCAACGAATATTCA
>SJYV01001984.1:0-14798 GCA_006410875.1 Neotragus pygmaeus
AGAGATGGTGATGAACAGGGAGGCCTGGTGTGCTGCAATTCATGGGGTCGCAAAGAGTCGGACACGACTGAGCAACTGAACTGAACTGAACTGAACTGAAATGGTTTGTTCATAATTTCTATTTCTTACTGGTTCAGTCTTGGAAGATTGAACTTTTCTAAGAATCTGTCCATTTCTCCCAAGTTATCCAATTTATTGTCATATCATTGTTCATAATAGTCTGTTATAATCCTTTGTATTTCTGCATTGTTTGTTGTAACTTTTCCTTTTTCAATTCTAATTTTGTTTATTTAATTCTTCTCTATATTTTTCTTAATGAGTCTGACTAAAAAGTTTGTCTAATTTGTTTATCTTCTCAAGGAACCCTCTTTTACTTTTATTAATCTTTGCTATTGTTTCTTTCATCCTTTTTCATTGACTGCTGCTCAGATCTTTATGATTTCTTTCCTCTATTAATTTTTAAGGCTTTTTTTTTTTTTGGTTTTATTCTTTTTCCAGTTGTTTTAGGTGTAAAGTTCGGTTGTCTATTGGAAATTTTTCTTGATTCTTGAGGTAAGATTGTATTTCTATAAATTTGCCTCTTAGAACTGCTTTCACTGCATCCAATAGATTTTGAGTTGTCATGTTTTCATTGTCATTTGTTTCTGGAAATTTATTGATTTCCTTTTTATTTCTTCAGTAACCTGTTAGGTATTTAGAAACATGTTGTTTAATCTCTATGTGTCTGTGTTTCTTACAGTTTTAGCTTTGCAGTGAGAGAATATACTTGATATGATTTCCATTTTCTTAAATTTACTGAGGTTTAATTTGTGACCCAGGATGTGGTCTATCCTGAAGAATGTTCCATGTGCACTTAAGAAGAAGGTATATTCTGCATTTGGATGGATTATCCTGCAAATATCAATGAGATCCATCTCATCTAATGTATCATTTAAGACTTTATGTTTCCTTATTAATTTTCCGTTTCAATTATCTGTCCATTGGTGTGAGTGGGGTGTTAAAGTCTCTTCCTATTATTGTGTTTCTGTTAGTTTCTCCTTTTATGTTTGTTAGTGTTTGTCTTATGTATTGAAGTGCCCCTATGTTGGATGCATAGATATTTACAATTGTTATGTCTTCCTCTTGGATTGATTCCTTGATCATTATGTAGTGTCCTTAGTTATCTCTTGTAATATTCTTTATTTTAAGGTCTATTTTGTCTAATATGAGGGTCGCTACTCCAGCTTTCTTTTGCTTCTCATTTGCATGGAATATTTTGGTGTGGAATATGGAATCTATACATGGAATATACAGCCTCTCACTTTCAGTATTTATGTATCTTTAGGTCTGAAGTAGGTTTCTTATATGCAGCATATACGTGGGTCTTGTTTTTCTATCCATTCAGCCTGTCTGTGTCTTTTAGTTGGAAGATTTAATCCATTTACATTTAAAGTAATTATTGACATATATGTTCCTATTGCCATTTTCTTAATTGTTTTGAATTGATTTTGTAGATCTTTTTTCTTCTCTTGTATCTTTTGACTATATAAGTCCCTTTAACATTTTTGTAAACCTGGTTTGGTGGTACTGAATTATGTTAAATTTTCTTGTCTGTAAAGCTTTTTAGTTCTCCATTAGTTTTGAATAAGATTCTTGCTGGGTACAGTAATCTGGTTGTAGATTTTTCCCTTTCAGTATTTTAAACATATCCTGCCATTTCCTTCTGGCCTGCAGAGTTGCTGCTGAAAGATCAGCTGTTATGTGTATGGGGTTTCCCCTTGTATGTACTTGTTGCTCTTCCCTTACTGATTTTAATATACTTTCTTTGTGTTTAGTCTTTGTTAGTTTGATTAGTGTGTGTCTTGATGTGTTTCTCTGTGAGTTTATCCTGTATGGGATTCTTTGTGCCTCTTGGACTTGATTGACTATTTCCTTCTCCACGTTGAGGAAATTTTCAAATATAATCTCTTCAAAAATTTTCTCATATGCTTTCTTTTTCTCTTCTTCTTCTGGGGCCCCTGTAATTCGAATGTTGGTGCATTTTATATTGTACCAGAGGTCTCTGAGACTATCCTAAGCTCTTTTTATTCTTTTTACTTCATCCTGCTATTTGGAAGTTATTTCCACCACGTTATTTCCAGTACACTGATTCATTCTTCTGCTTCAGATAGTCTGTTATTGATTCCTTCTAGGGTCTTTTTAATTTCATTAATTGTGTTGTTTGTCTCTGTATGTTTATTCTTTAATTCTTGTAGGTCTTTGTTAATTTATTCTTGCATTTCCCCCCCTTTCTTTTCAAGGTTTTTGGTCATCTTTACTATCGTTATTCTGAATTCCTTTTCAGATAGTTTGCCCATTTTCTCTTCATCTATTTGGGCTTCTGTGTTTCTAGTTTGTTCCTTCATTTGTGTAGTATTTCTCTGCCTTTTCTTTATTCTTTTTAATGTAGTCTGTGTGAAGGCTTCTTTTCCCAGCCTCCAAGGCTGAATTTGTCTTTCCTTTTGGTTTCCTCCCTCCTAAGGCTGGTCCAGTGGTTTATGTAAGCTTTGTACAAGTTAACATTTGTGCTGAGCTTTTGTTTGTTTTTTTTTTTCCTCTGAAGGGCAAGGCTGAGTGAGGTGATAATCCTGTCTGTTGATGGCTGGGTTTGTATGTTTGTTTTGTTTGTTGTTTAGATGAGGCATCCTGAACAAGGTTCTACTGATGGTTTGGTGATGCTGGGTCTTGCATTCAAGTGGTTTCCTTTGTGTGAGTTCTCACTTTTTGATACTTCCTAGGGTTAGTTCTCAAGTAGTCCAGGTTCTTGGAGTCAGTGCTGCCACTCCAAAGTCTCGGGGCTTGATCTCTGGTCAGGAACAAAGATTCCACAAGTGGTTTGTTATGGCATTAAGTGAGATTTTAAAAAAAAAAGGAATCCAAGACAAATGGTAGTTACAAAATCAGGCAAACAATACTGAAGATAATGTAATATACAGATATATACACACATATGAAAAGTGAACAAACAGTCCAACAAAAATAAAGTACAATAGATTGACCCAGTGAACAAAGGAAATTAAAAAAATATATATACCAGCTAAGAACAAAGCTAACTAAAGCACAAACTGGAAAACAAATCTAAAGCAAGGTGCCAAGTTGGAATAAAGCAATGAAAACAAAACTAACAAACGTTTAGAGGAAAGGAAAAAAGAAAAGAAGATGCAAAATTAAATAAAGGTAGAAGAAGATTTATATACATTAAAGATTAGCTGCAAGGGGAAAAGAACAGTAGAAAAAGTAAACAAAGGAATAAATGTAGAAGAATATACTAGGCTTAAAATTTTTGAAATTATAAAAAAGAGAAAAGACAAAAAAAGGAAGAAGAAAGAAAAAGGAAAAAAAAAAAAAGGAAACTCTGCAGAACTGCAAAAGCCCATCGTAGAGGCAGTTTCATAACAACAATAGAAAATGTAACTTAAAAAAAATACTCAGAAGCTTAATTAGATTTAATAGTGCCAATAAAATCAACTACTACAACAGATAGAGAAGAGGGGGAAAACGAGAAAAAAATCCAAAAGAATCTACAGAACAAGTCAAAAAAATTAATTGTTTTCTTGAGTCATTGCTGTCAGAGTCCTTTCCCTCGCTGGGAGTCTCAGTACACCTCACATCTCTAGGATGCCCTCCAATGCTGAGCTGATCTCTGGACCTGCTGTGGAGGCAGCTCAGATTCTAATCTGGTCCTACTCTTGTGTGCTCTTGCCTCCAATGTCCACAGCTGTCAGAACTAGTGTTGTTTTCTTTTGAGGAAACTCTCAGTGTCCTTTTATATATTCCATAGACACTGAATCTGCGTAGTTGATCATGTAGATTTAATCTACAGATTGTACAGCTTGTGGGAAGGTTTTGGATCTTCTTCCTTAGCCACATTGCCCCTGGGTTTCAACTGCAGTTTTATTTCCACCTCTGCATGTGGGTTGTTCACTGCGGTTTGCTTCTGGAGTACTTGGGTTTGCCCTATGAGGGCCAGGTGTGGAGGTGGGGCAGCTGCTTGAGTCACAGGGGTTCTGGCAGTACCTGGTACTCAGAGGAGTTGGTGGCTAGGGCAGCAGGAAATATAGTGTTCCAGAAGGGTATGGCAACCAGTGTTGGCCAATACCCTCTGATATTCTTGCCTGGAAAAACCCCCTTCTAGAAAAGCCTGGCAGGTCATGGTCTTCAGGGTTGCAAAGAGTTGGACACAACTGAAGGGACCTTGGGTGCATAGATGCAAGACTTTGAGAGTTGATCATGAAGGGCATAGCTGCTTGGTTTGCAGGGACCCTGGCGGCGCTAAATGTGCAGGGACACCAATTGCCTCCACTTTAGGAGTTAGTGCCCTATCAGTGTCTTCTTTTGGAGCCTCATCTAGTTGGCGATCAGAAGGCCTCTTTGGCCAGTCTTTCTCTGCAGCTATGCCCGTTCAGGCACTTAGAGGGTCCCCTTGCCTATGGTCCTTCTCTGTTGTTCAGTGCATCAGGCACATAGAGCCCCCGCCTCCCGCCCCGGTTGGGGTCCTACTCTGTAGAAAGGCACATCAGGCACTCAAAGAGGCACCCTGGGTGGGGTCCTACTCTGTAGATTGGCACATCAGTTACTTAAAGTAGCACCCTGGGTGGGGTTCTACCCTGTAGTTCAGTGTGCCAGGTGTTTTATGGGCAGGCCTCTCTATTGTTCAGCTGCCAATGCTGGCAGGTGGGGAGAGAGAGGCCATCATAATGGCTTCACCTTCTATGTGTTACTCAGCAGTATCACTTTGCTTCCAGGGCTGCCTGGCTTTCCTCCACAGGCATTTCCCACCACAGTCTTCTCCCTCACATCCTCCCAATGTGTCTCTCCACAGTAAACAACAGCCCTCACCCTGGGTTTGCCCCACAATGCCTAAATTCCAGCTTCTACCTGCTGCACCTTCCAGGGGACCTGTATCCCTGTCTGGGGTGTGCATGGCTGCAGCAAGAACTGTCTGATTCTCATTCCATTTAGGCTGCCACAGATCATCTGTTTCACTCTCAG
Organism: Neotragus pygmaeus; assembly: GCA_006410875.1. Classification (NCBI taxonomy): domain Eukaryota; kingdom Metazoa; phylum Chordata; class Mammalia; order Artiodactyla; family Bovidae; genus Neotragus; species Neotragus pygmaeus. The sequence goes on from SJYV01001984.1 coordinate 5,011, forward strand.
CCTTAAATGTTTCTTCTGACTCAGACAATTGCCATGATGTGGGGATTGGACCCCTGCTTCAGTTCTCTCACCTGCTGAGGGCAGGTCCAGTCCTACTAACAGTCCTGCCCCCCCACTAGTTCCTTCATCCTATGGAGTTTTGCATGATTCTATACATTATTTTCTGTTGGTCAGGTACTCCTGTTCATTCTCAGCTGGTTTTCTGCACTCACTTCTGTGTCTGAAGGTGTATTTCTGATGAATCTGTGTAGAGAGATGTACTCCACATCCACTTACTCCTCTGCCAGCTTGTTCTCTCAAGACCATATTTTTTTTTAATCTCAATGTATTTGTAAATGTTTCAGTTTTTTTCTTGTAATTGATTTCTAGCTTTATTACCATTGTGGTCAGAAAAGATGTTTGATATGATTTCAATTTTCTTAACTGTTTTAAGACTTGTTTTGTGACCTAACATATGATTTATTCTGGAGAATATTTAATGTGCTCTATAGAAGAATTTGTATTTGTGATGAGAAAAATGCCTTTTGTTTTTCTAAGTTGCTGTCTAGGTATAACCCTGCTCAAACCAAAAGCCGGGCATTTAGATAAGGAGTTTGTATTTCCACTGTAGGTTCCCACTTTGTTTTTCCCAGAGAACCTTTTAACGTAACTACTTAGACTGAGTTCCATTAAAAGTTAGTAACTCTGCCTCCAAGCACATTTTAAATAATAGATGTTTGCTACCTTGCTATGTATCTCCTGCTCTCACTAGTGACACAGGTTTGAGGATTGCCATTTTTTCACCTCCTTGTATCCCATCTTCCCCTACTTCTGAGGTCTGGAAGAAACAAATCTTGTGACTCTGTTTCTTTTATGTAAATGTATTGAAGTTGTGCCTTCAATAAAAACGACCCTGTGGGTTTCACTTTGCAAATATAGAAGCTCAGATACTGAGGGATATGCCTGCTGAATCTGTGTAACTGGCTTATTCTCCCTCGTTATGCAGGTCACAAAATGCATATTATTAATTCAACACACCAGCTGCAGCTTCTCAACACAATATCTGGTGCTGCTGGATGGAATGTTCTGTAAATGTCTGTTAAGTTCATCCAGATAATCATGTAATTTAAGTCGACTGTTCCCATGTTGATTTTATATGTGGATGATCTATGCATTTTGAAAATGGGTTATTGAAGTCCTGTAATACTATTGATTGTATCTATTTTTCTACTTGGGTATACAATAATTTCTTTGTATATATTTCAGTGCCCTTATATTGAGAACATACTTATGAATATTATATCCTCTTGATAAACTCACCCTTTCAACCTTATATAACATCTTTCTTTGTCTATTTTACAGACGTTGGCTAAAAAAAACTTTTGCCTGAATTAGGTATAGATATCCTTGGTTTCTTTTGGATTCCATTATTTTTCCCTGTCCCTTCACTTTGTCTGTATGTATACCTTTTAATCTGAAGTAAGTTTCTTGTGAGCAGCATATCATTGGTCTTGTGTTTGTTTGTTTCTTTTTAATACATCCAAACATTCTGAGTCTTTTGTTCAGAGAACTTAGTCCACTTGCATTTAAAGTAATTATTGAGAGGTATGAACTTATTATCAAAATTTTTTAAATTATTTTCTGGCTGGTTTGTAATCCCCTTGTTCCTTTCTTCTTTGTTTTGCCTCTTCCTTTGTGATTTGACAATTTTCTGTAGTGGTATGATTAGATTCCTTCTTTTGTATCTTTTGTGTATCTATTATAGATTTGCTTTGTGAGTAACATAAGCCTTGTAAGAGTATATTTAAACTGATAACAACTTTCAGTTCAAACACATAGAAAAGCTCTATATTTTACTCTCTTGCAATGTTTTATGACATAAATTACATCTTCTTACCTTGTGTATTAATTGGCAAACTATTATAGCTATAGTTATTTTTACTACCTTTGCTTTTAACTTTAATACCAGATTTATAAGTGATTTACTACTACCATTACATTAGAGTACTCTAAATTTAACTATAAACTTACCTTTGCCAGTGAGGTTTATACTTTCACATGTTTTCTTGTTACAAATTAGTCATTTTATTTTGGCATGAAGACGTATCTTTAACAGGCCTTTAAGGCTAATTTATGGTGATGAACTCTTCAGGTTTTGCTTGTTCGAAAACCTCAGTATCTTTCCTTCACTTCTGAAGTATACTTTTTATGAGTAGGATGTTCTTAACTGGCTTTTCTTTCTTTCAGCACCTTAAATATTTCATGCCACTCCCTTCTGGCCTACAAATTTTCTGGTGAAAAATTTTCAGGCCATCTTATGAAGGTTCCCCAGGATATGACAACTGTCGTTTTAAACATTTCTCTTCTTGTCTTTAACTTTTGACAATGTAATTATAAAGAGTAATGGTGTGAGCCATCTCATTTGAAACTCTGCTTCCTGGAGATGGACATCTGTTTCCTTCTCCAGTTTAAGGAATTTTTCAGCCGTAAGTTCTTTAAATAATTTTTTGCCCTTTTCTCTCTTATATTCCTCTCAGAGCTCTGTAATGTAAATATCTGTCCACTTGAGGTCCCATAAGTCCCCTAAGCTATCTACATGCATGGAAGCCAGAGAGGCCCAAACTTGGGCAATTGATGAAAACACATGCATCAAACAATCTGAATAAAAGGAGCCTGAAAATACAAAAAAAAAAAATTCAGAATAGAGACATCACTGATGACCTTAGTGTGTACAATTTCAATGAGATGTTATGATTGCCATGTACTGTAAGTTGAAATTCAACCTGAATGCAATGGTGCATATGGAGTGTGATTCCAAGCAGACAGAAAAAAAAAATTGTATGGGCAGAGTTCTCATAAGATGGCAGAGTAAAAATAACTTGAGCTCACCTCTTCTCATGAGCATGCCAAAACCAGAACTAACTGCTTACAATCATTGAAAAAGACTGGAACCTAAATAAAGGTAATTTACCATCAAAAACATGAAGATTAAGCCCAATCAGATGGTAAGAGGTGTGAATTCGCAATATAATCAAGTCCCATATCCCCAAGGGTGAGTGACCTGCAAACTGATGGACAATGATATCACAGAAGTTCTTCTATAGGAGGGAGAGCTCTGAGCCCTACAACAGGCTCCTCAGGTTGACAGTCTGGCATCCAGAGGAACAGGCTGAGGGGGCTTGAGCACAGGTGCCCCACAGGACTGGGGAAAACAAAGATTCCACTCTTCGAAGATGCACACAAGGTCTTGTGCTTAACAAGACCCAGGGCAAAAGTAATGACCTCATAGAAACCTAGATCAGACCTAGCTTCTTGTCTAGAAGATCTCATGGGGAGGTGTGAGGCAGCTGTGGCTCATTTTGAGAACAAGGACACTGGTGGCAGAGGTACTGGAGAATATTCATTGGCATCAGCTTTCATGGCAGCCACCATTTTGGGGAGGAAGACCTGACTCAGCCCACTCCCAGTGCTGAGATGCCTCAAATCAAACAACCAATAGGGCAGGAACACAGCCCAACCCATCAGGAGGCCTAAAGTCTTCTTGAGCACATACCTACTCCCTAAATAAATCCCTTGGAATGGCCCACCAGAGGGACAAGACACAACTCCACTCACTAGTCGACAGGAACTAGTCCTTCCCACCAGAAAGCTTGCACAAATGCCTTAAACAGCCTCATCCAACAGAGAGAAGACAGCAGAAGCAGGAATACTATGATCTAGCACCTTGTGGGACCTTCTGACCCTTGGACCTTCCATGATGGAAGGGGAATATATTGATGGAACACAGAGGACATCTCCTAGAGTGGGCCATTTGTCCAAGGTTGAGAAAAATAACTAACCCTCCACATATATAAAAATACAAATATCAATCTAGATCAAATGAGATGGCAGAGGAATATGTTTCAGATGAAGGAATAAGATTAAACCCAGAAAAGAGCCAAATGATGTGTAAATAGACACTGAGAAAAAGTTCAGAGTAATGATTATAAAGATAACCTAAACTTTAGAAAAGAATGGACATATAGAGGAAGAAATTGGAAGATGTCTTTAACAAAGAGCTAGAAAATATAAACAATAACCAGAGTTGAAGAATCCAACAGCTGAAATGAAAAACACACTAGAAGAAATAAATATCAGAATAAAAAGGCAGAAGTGAGCTGGAAGACAGAGTGGTAAGTTAGCTGGAAGTTAGAGTGGAGGAAATCACTGCCACAGAATAGAAAAAAGAAAAAAGAATGAAAAGAAATGAGAGTCGTTTAAGAGACATCTGGGACAAAGTCATATGCACCAACATACCCATTACCATACATACCCAGAGGGGTCCCAGAAGGAAAAGAGAAAGAAAAAAGACCTGAAAAAATATTTGAAGAGGTAATAGTTGAAAAATTCCCCAACATGGGATAGAAAGCAGGCACCCAAGTCCAGGAAGTACAGAGAGTTCCATACAGGATTGATCAAAGGAAGAACACACTGAGAAAACAGTAATAAAAGTAACAAAAATTAAAGACAAAGAGAAAACATTAAAAGCAACAAGGGTGATTGCTTTTGTTCAGAAATAAAATACAATTATTTACAGGGAAATTATCATAAGATTAACAGCTGATTTGTCATCAGAAACTCCAGGCCAGAAGGAAGTGGCACAACCTATTTAATGTGATGAAAGAGAAAAACCTAAAACCAAGAATACCCAGCAAGGTTCTCATTAAGATTTGATGGAGAAATCAAAAACTTTATAGATAAACAAGCTAAAATAATCTAGGGCCATAAAACTAGCTTTACAACAGATACTAAAGGAAATTATCTTGGCCAAAACTAGAAACAAATTTATAAAATGGGAAAGCTCACCAGTAAAAGTAAACATACAATAGATGTAGGAAATGAGCCACAAGCTATTATGCTATCAAAGCTAGTTATTGTGGTAGAAGGAGCATACAGAAGCTAGATATTTGAAATGCATTTAAAATTGAGTGATCAGCAACTTAAAACCATTATACATATACACAGAGAGAGAGAGAGACTCATAACAAATTCTCATGGTAAGTGCAAATAAAAATCTATAATAGATATACTCACAAAAAAGAAAAAGAAATGCAATTTCAACTTTAAATGTAGTCATCAAACCACAAGAGAAGAAAACAAAAGAAATAAGGGCCGGGGGAGATCTACAAAGATAAATCCAAAACAATTAACAAATGTGTGCTGTGCTGTGTTAAGTCATTTCAATCATGTTCAATTCTTTGCAACCCTATGAACTGTAGCCTGCCATGCTCCTCTGTCCATGGGATTCTCCAGGCAAGAATACTAGAGTGGGTTGCCATGCCTTTCTCCAAGGGATCTTCCTGACCCAGGGACTCGAACCTTCATCTCTACATCTCCTGTGTTGGCAGGCAGGGTCTTTACCACTAGTGCCACTTGGGAAGCCCAGTTAACATATATTTACATTAAATGTAAATGAATTAAATGTTCCAACCAAAATGCATACACTGGCTGAATGGATACAAAAATAAGAGCCGTAAGATGGCTGTCTGTAAGAGATCCACTTCAGATCTAGGGACATATACAGACTGAAATGGAAGGGACGGAAAATGTATTTAATACAAAAAGAAATGAAAAGAAAACAGCTGGAGTAGCAATGTTTATATCAGACAAAGCAGACTTTAAAGACTGTTACAAGGGACAAGAAAGGACATTACATGATGATCAAGGGGTCAATCCAATAAGATAAAACAACTGTAAATATTTATGCAGCCAACATAGGAGCACTTAAATACACAAGGCAAACGTTAACAAACATAAAAGAAATTGGCTGTGACACAATAATAGAGGGAGAAATAACATCCCACTTACAACAATGGACAGAGCATCCAGACAAAATTCAATAAAGAAACACAGGCCTTAATGACACATTAGACCACATGGACTTAATTAGCACATTATAGAGCATTCTATCCAAAGGCAGTAGAATGCACATTTATTTCAAATGCATATGGAACATCCTCCAGGATAGGTTACATGTTGAACCACAAAACAAGCCTGAGTAAATTTAAGATAACTGAAATAATATCAAGCAACTTTCCCAGTCACAATACTTGAAATTAGAAGTCAACCACAAGAAAAAAAGAAAACTGCAAAAGCAAAAACACATGGAGGCTAAATAATATGCTGCTAATCAACCAATAGACTGGTGAAGAAATTGAGGAGAAAATTTAAAAATGCCTAGAGGGAAATGAAAACATGCTGAAACATTATGAACATCATGAAAACATGATGATCTAAAACCTACAGGACACAGCAGAAGCAGTTATAAGGTTGAAATTGGTAGCAATAAAACCTTACCACAGGAAACAAGAAAAAATCTCAAATAAACCAAATCTTACACCTAAAACAACTAGGTGCTCAGTCACTCAGTTGTGTCCAACTCTATGCAATCCCATGAACTATGGAATCATCTATCCATAGAATTTTCCAGGCAAGAATGATGGAGTAAGTTACCATTTCCTACTCCATAAAGCAACTAGAGAAAAAAGAATAAACAAACCTGAAATTGGTAAAAGGAAAGAAATCACAAGATCAGAGTAGAAATAAATGAAATGGAGATGAAGAAAACAATAAGAAAGAACCGTGAAATTAAGAAAAACAAAATTGATAGATCTTTACAAAGACTCATCAAGAAAAAAGTGGGAGAAGGCCAAAGTCAATAAAATTAGAAATGAAAAGAAGTTACAAATGATACCACAGAAATACAAAAGACTATAAGAGAGTACTATGCCAACAAAATAGATAATCTAAAAGAAATAAACAAATTATTACAAAGGTACAATTTACTAAGACAACCATGAAGAAACACAAAATATGAACAGATCAATCACAAGTACTGTGATTGTAATGGTGATTTAAAAAACTCCCAACAAACAAAAGCCCAGGACCAAATGGCTTCACTGGAGAAATCTATTAAACATTTAGAGAAGGTTTAACATTTACCCTTCTGAAGCTATTTAAAAATTTTGCAAATTCACACTCTCAAACTCATTCTATGAGGCCACGATTACCCTGACACCAAAACCAGACAAAGATAGCAAAGGAAAAAAATAAATTACAGATCAATATCACTAATGAATGTGGAGGCAAAAGTACTCAACAAAATTCTAGCATACTAAACCCAACATATATTAAAACGATCAAACCCTATGATCAGTGGGATTTATCCTATGGATGCAAAAGTTTTTCAGTACCCACAATTAGCGTGAAATGCAACAATAACAAACTGAAGAATAAAAACCATGTGGTCATCTCAGTGGGTATAGAAAAAGTTTCTAATAAAGTTCAACATACATTATGATAAAAATTCTCCAGAAGGTGTACACAGATGGAATATACCTCAACTTAACAAGAACTGTATATGACAAATCGACTGCTAACATCACACTCAGTGGTAACAAGCTGAAGGCATTTTCTTTAAGATCAAGAATAAGACAAGAAAGTCCACTCTTAACAATTTATTCAGCTTAATTTTGGAAGTCCTAGCTACAACAACCACAAAAGAAAAAGATATAAAAGAAACCCAAATTGTAAATGAAAAAGTAGACCTATCACTGTTTACATAATAATATACAATAGTTCAGTTCAGCCACTCAATCATGGTCGACTCTGCGACCCCATGAACTGCAGCACGCCAGGCTTCCCTGTCCATCACCAACTCCCAAGGTTTACTCAAACTCATGTCCATTGAGTCAGTGATGCCATCCAGCCATCTCATCCTCTGTCCTCTCCTTCCGCCTTCAATCTTTCCCAGCATCAGGGTAATTTCAAATGAGTCAGTTCTTTGCATCAGGTGGCCAAAGTATTGGAGTTTCAGCTTCAACACCAGTCTTTCCAATAAACATTCGGGACTGATCTCCTTTAGAATGGACTGGTTGAATCTCCTTGCAGTCCAAGGGACTCTCAAGAGTCTTCTCCAACTGCTGCTGCTGCTGCTGCTGCTTTGTCGCTTCAGTGGTGTCCGACTCTGTGTGACCCCATAGATGGCAGCCCACCAGGCTCTGCCGTCCCTGGGATTCTCCAGGCAAGAACACTGGAGTGGGTTTCCATTTCCTTTTCCAATGCATGAAAGTGAAACGTGAAACTGAAGTCGCTCAGTTGTGTCCGACTCTTTGCGACCCCATGGACTGCAGCCAACCACGCTCCTCTGTCTATGGGATTTTCCAGGCAAGAGTACTGGAGTGGGGTGCCATTGCCTTCTCCAACACACAGTTCAAAAGCATCAATTCTTCAGTGCTCAGCTTTCTTTATAGTCCAACGCTCACACCCATAAATGATTACCAGAAAAAACATAGCCTTGAATAGATGGACCTTTCTTGGCAAAGCAATGTCTCTGCTTTTTAATAAGCTGTCTAGATTGGTCATAATTTTTCTTCCAAAGAGTAAACATCTTTTAATTTTATGACTGCAGTCACCATGTGCAGTGATTTTGTACCCCCCAAAAATAAAGTCTACCACTGTTTCCACTGTTTCTCCATCTATTTGCCATGAAGTGATGGGGCCAGATATTATGGTCTTAGTTTTTTGAATGTTGAGTTTTAAGCCAACTTTTTCACTCTTCTCTTTCACTTTCATCTAGAGGCTCTTTAGTTCTTCTTCAGTTTCTTCCATAAGTGTGGTGTCATCTACATATCTGAAGCTACTGATATTACTCCCAACAATCTTGATTCCAGCTTGTGTTTCATTGACCCCAGAATTTCCCATGGTGTACACTGCATGTAAGTTAAATAAGCAGGGTGACAATATATAGCCGTGATGTACTCCATTCCCGATAGCAGCAGTCTGTTGTTCCATGTCCAGTTCTAACTGTTTCTTCCTGACCTGATTATAGACTACTCATGAGGCAGGTCAGATGGTCTGGTCTTCCCGTCTCTTTCAGAATTTTCCTAAGTTTGTTTTTATCCACACAGTCAACAGCTATGGCATAGTCAGTAAAGCAGAAAAGATGATTTTCTGGAACTCTCTCACCTTTGATGATCCAGTGGATGCTGGCAATTTGATCTCTGCTTCCCCTCCCTTTTCTGTATCCAGTTCGAACATTTGGAAGTTCATGGTTCATGTATTGTTGAAGCCTGGCTTGGAGAATTTTGATCATTACTTTGCTAGCATGTGAGATGGCTACAGTTGTGTGGTTGGCTGAACATTCTTTGTCAATGCCTTTCTTTGGTATTGGCATGAAAACACATTTTCCAGTCCTGTGGTCACTGCTTAGTTTTCCAAATTCACTGGCATATTGAGTGTAGCACTTTCACAGCATCATCTTTTAGAATCTGAAATACCTCAACTGGAATTCCATCACCTCCACTAGCTTTGTTTGTAGTGATGCTTCCTAAAGCCCACTTGACTTCTCGTGCCAAGATTTCTGGCTCTAGGTGAGTGACCACACAATAGTGGTTATCTGGGTTGTGAAAATATTTTTTTGTATAGTTCTTCTGTGTATCCTTGCAACCTCTTAATATCGTCTGCTTCTGTTAGGTCCATACTATTTCTGTCCTTTATTGTGTCCATCTTTGCATGAAATGTTTCCTTGGTATCTCTAATGTTCTTGAAGAGATCTCTAGTCTTTCCCATTCTGTTGTTTTTATTGATTTTGCAATGATCACTGAGGAAGGCTTTCTTATCTCTTCTGACTATTCTTTGGAACTCTGTATTCAAATGGGTATATCGTTCCTTTTCTCCTTTGCATTTCATTTCTCTTCTTTTCACAGCTATTTTTAAGGCCTCCTCAGACAACCATTTTGCCTTTGTGCATTTCGTTTTCTTGGAGATGG
>SJYV01002000.1:0-19353 GCA_006410875.1 Neotragus pygmaeus
AAAAATAAACAAATGGGACCTAATTAAACTTAAAAGCTTCTGCACAACAAAAGAAACTATAAGCAAGGTGAAAAGACAGCCTTCAGAATGGAAGAAAATAATAGTAAATGAAGCAACTGACAAACAACTAATCTCAAAAATATACAAGCAACTTATGCAGCTCAATTCCAGAAAAATAAATGACCCAGTCAAAAAATCGGCCAGGTAACTAAATAGACATTTATTCAAAGAAGACATACAGATGGCTAACAAACACATGAAAAGATGATCAACATCATTCAATATCAGAGAAATGCAAATCAAAACCACAATGAGATACCACTTCATGCCAGTCAGAAAGGCTGCTATACAAAACTCTATAAGCAATAAATGCTGGATAGGGTTTGGAGAAAAGGGAACCCTCTTACACTGTTGGAGGGAATGCAAACTAGTACAGCCACCTTGGAGAACAATGTGGAGATTCCTTTAAAAACTGGAAATAGAACTGCCGTATGATCCAGCAATCCCACTGCTGGACATACACACCGAGGAAACCAGAATTGAAAGAGACACATGTACCCCATTGTTTGCAGCATTGTTTATGAAAGCGAGGACATGAAAGCAACCTAGATGCCCATCAGCAGATGAATGGATAAGAAAGCAGTGGTACATATACACAATGGAGTATTACTCAGCCATTAAAAAGAATACATTGAATCAGTTCTAATGAAGTAGATGAAACTGGAGCCTATTATACAGAGTGAAGTAAGCCAAAAAGAAAAACACCAATACAGTATCAGTTCAGTTCTGTTCAGTTCAGTAGCTCAGTCGTGTCCCACTCTTGGCGACTCCATGCATTGCAGCACTCCAGGCCTCCCAGTCCATCACCAACTCCCAGAGTTCACTCAAACTCATGTCCATCGAGTCAGTGATGCCATCCAGCCTTCTCGCATATATATGGAATTTAGAAATATGGTAATGATCACCCTGTATGCAAGACAGCAAAAGAGACACAGATGTATAGAACAGTTTTTGGACTCTGTGGGAGGGGGACAAGGTGGGATGATTTGAGAGAATGGCATTGAAACATGTATAATATCATATATGAAATGAATAGCCAGTCCAGGTTCAATGCATGATACTGGATGCTTGGGGCTGGTGCCCTCAGATGATCCAGAGGGATGGTAAGGGGAGGGAGAAGGGTGAGGGGTTCAGGATGGGGAACATGTGTATACCTGTGGTGGATTCATGTTGATATATGACAAAACTAATACAATATTTTAAAGTAATTAACCTCCAATTAAAATAAATAAATTTATATTTTAAAAAAATTCTAAATGCAACTCCCCTGAAAACTAAAGATTAGCATAACCTAAATCCTACTGACATTTAGAGGCAGGAGTAACCACTTCTAAATGGGAAGTCAAGGAAGGCATCATGGAAGAACTAAGTTGGAATTGGTTGGAAGTGCATCAAAAGGCAAAGTTGTGAAGGAAATTAATTCCTGCATATTACAGGCAGAATGAAGGCAAAAATCTTAAGTGTAATGTTACAGAAAGTAAGTGAGTAGGTAGGAGCCATTCAAGGTTGCCTAGAAAGCTGTATACTGCAAGGAAAGCAGAAGAGATTTCACTGTGAAAATAGGCAGGGCCTAACAAAGAAGGTCAACTCTCCAAGGTAGTTGAATTATTAATAAAGGCAAGGGAAAGCTCCTAAGCAAAGGAGCAAATTTAGTATGATAAATTTTCAAGTGTTTTGAATTGACTAGTGAAGATAACTGCAGATACAAAATTCACTTAATAGAATATTCTAACAATATAGGTATAAGTTTTGTTTAAAATGGGAAGTGAACAACTGGTTTAAAAGCTCTGATGGCATCATCATTACTCTTTATAGTCAAGGTATCCAGTACCTTATACTGTATAAAGACAAGAAAATGGTTTGCTAATAAGCAAAGATTTAGAAGTAAGTTAGGAACATACACAGAACAGTGAAAACCAAAGAAAAATCAATGCCAGAGGCTGTGGCATGGTTAAGAAGGACTAAATGACTGATAGCTTTTACATAGGGCAACGTGACAATGAAGAGAAAAATAAGGGCTTAATCAATGGGTGGCAAAAAATAGAAGGCAGAGAGTCTTAACTCCTATTTCAAGAAAATTGAAAGGGAAATTTTAAAAGAGAGACTGTTTGGTAAAAGGTGAATAATGAATTTAAAAGGTACCTGAGAAAAATATACTTGAGACAAAGCCTAGTGTTCAGGAACCATGAGACCTCCAGGAAGAGATCAATTATAGATAAAATTAAACATAAAATCCAGTCATGACTATTTGTTTAGCACTATTATGAACTGGAAACTATGCTAAGCAATGGAGATATGAAGATAAAAATACACTGTTTCAGTCCCCACAGAATCTATACTCACAAGGAGAATCATCTAGAACTAACAAAATTATTATGCAGTAATGACTTTAATCAAGGCATGTGCCAATTGTAATAAAAATACAAGGGGAAGCAAAGGTTGCCTGGGAGAGTTATAGAAGATGCTGTACATCCATTTTATCTCTTCTCATTAAATGAACTTTTCTCATGCTTTTGCAGAATCTTCTCACTCAACAAAGTCCACATGGTTTGAAAAGACTGACCAAGATTTCCAGCTGCAGTATAAGTATACAACCCTGGGCCAGCCAATCAGAATAACCTATCCTTCAGTGACTAGGGGGTGAACATGTGACCCAGTCTAAGCCAAAATCCTTCACAGAATGTTATTTAACTGTTAAGTATCAAGACAGAACCATTTTCTCTTTTTAAAATGCTACATAACAGAATCAAGCAAGCTTTGAGTATAAGGGTTCTCTCTGCAGAAGAGAAAAGTCAGCCTGATAATGAAATCAACCATGAGGAATAAAAACCAAGCAAAGAGGAAAATAAAGATAATAAAAAAGAAAAAAATTCCTAATATATTTTAAGACCCTTAAGACTTTATCCACATTAGTTCTTTGAGAAGACAGATAAAATAGGCGAACTGTTAGCCAGACTCATCAAGAAAAAAATGAGAGAAGAAACAAATCAATAAAATTACAAACAAAAATGCAAAAATTACAATAGACAGCATAGAAATGCAAAAGATTATGAGACTACTAAAGTAATCACATGGCTAATAAAATGGACAACTTGGAAGAAATGGAAAAATTCTTAGAAAAGTATAACCTTTCAAAAGTTAACCAGGAAGAGATATAAAATTCTAACAGACCCATCACAAGCACGGAAATTGAAACTGTAATTTAAAATTCCAACAAACAAAGCCCAGGACCAGATAGCCTTACAGGTGAATTCTACCCAAAAGAATTAGCTCTTAGAGAAAAGCTAACAGCTCTCCTACTGAAACTCTTCTAGAAAATTGCAGGGGAAAGCCAACTCCTAAATTCACTCTATGAGGCCACCATCACCCTAAAACCAAAACCAGACAAAAATGCAACCAAAAAAGAAAGCTACCAGCAAATATCACTGATAAACATGGATGCAAAAATCCTCAACAAAATCCTAGCAAACAGAATTCAACAACATATTAAAAAGTTTATACATCATGACCAAGTGGGATAACCCGGGGATGCAAGGATTTTTCAATATTCACAAATCAGTCAATGTGATACACCATATTAACAAAGTGAAGGATAAAAACCATATGATTATCTCAATAGATGTAGAGAAAGCCTTAGGCAAAATTCAACACCCATTTATTATAAAAACTCTCCAGAAAGCAAGCATACCTGAACTAAATAAAAGCCATATACATCAAACACATAGCAAACATTATCCCCAATGGAGAAAAATTGAAAGCCTTTCCTCTAAAGTCAGGAACAAGGCAAGGGTTCCCACTCTCACCACTATTGTTAACATAGTTATGGAATTCCTAGCCACTACAATCAGAGAAGAAAAAGAAATAAATGGAATCCAGATTGGAAAAGAAGAAGTAAAACTCACTGTTTGCAGATGACATGATCCTCTGCATGGAAAACCCTAAAGACAAAAAAAATTACTAAAACTAATCAATGAATATAGAAAATTTGCAGGATACAAAATTAATACAGGAGTTGCTTGTATATTTTTGAGATTAGTTGTTTGTCAGTGCCTTCATTTGCTATTATTAATGGCATTGAAACATGTATAATATCATATATGAAACGAATCACCAGTCCAAGTTTGATGCATGATACTGGATGCTCGGGGCTGGTGCACTGAGATGACCCAGAGGGATGGTATGGGGAGGGAGGAGGGAGTGGAGTTCAGGATGAGGAACACGTGTATACCTGTGGCAGATTCATGTTGATGTATGGCAAAACCAATACAATATTGTAAATAATTAACCTCCAGTTAAAATAAATAAATCTATATTTAAAAAATTAATACAGAAATCCCTTGCATTCCTATACACTAACAATGAAAAACAGAAAGAGAAATTAAGGAAAAAATCCCATTCAGTATTTCAATGAAAAGAATAAAGTACTTAGGAATAAATTTACCTAAAGAAACAAAAGACCTATACAGAAAACTATAAAACACTGATGAAAGAAATCAAAGGTGAAACAAATAAATCCTGAGAAATATACTATGCCCATGGATTGGAAGAATCAATATAGTGAAAATGAGTATTCTACATAAAGAAATCTATAATTTCACAGTTTGTATGGAAACACACACACACACAAAAAAAAAAAAAAAAACTCAAATAGCCAAAGTAATCTTGAGAAAGAAGAACGGACTTGGAGGAATCAACTTTCCTGACTTCAGACTATACTATAAAGTTAAAGTCATCAAGACAGTATGGTACTGGCACAAAAATGAAATATAGATCAGTGGAACAAAATAGAAAGCCCAGAGATAAATCTATGGATGCCTTATCTTTGACAAAGGTGGCAAAAATATACAATGGAGAATAGACAATCTCTTTTACAAGTGGTGCTGAAAAAACTGGTCAACAACATGTAAAAGAATGAAACTAGAACACTTTCTAACACCATACACAAAAATAAACTAAAAATGGATTAAAGATCTAAATGTGAGACCAGAAACTATAAAACTCTTAGAGGAAAATATAGGCAGGACACTCTCTGACTTAAATCACAGCAAGATCCTCTCTGACCTACCTCCCAGAGTAATGGAAATAAAAACAAACAAATGGGACCTAATTAAACTTAAAAGCTTTTGCACAACAAAAGAAACTATAAGCAAGGTATAAAGGCAGCTTTTAGAATGGGGAAGCTACTAACAAATAATTAATCTCCAAATATACAAGCAGTTTATGCAGTTCAGTACTAGAAAAATAAACGACCCAATCTAAAAGTGGGACAAAGAGCTAAACAGACATTTCTCCAAGGAAAACATACAGATGGCTAATAAATACATGAAAAGATGTTCAACATCACTCATTATCAAAGAAATGCAAATCAAAACCACAATGAAGTACCATCTCACACCAGCCAGAATGGCTGTCATCAAAAAGCCTACACACAATAAATACTGGAGAGGGTATGGAGAAAAGATAACCCTCTTACACTGCTGATGGGATGCAAACTAGTACAGCCACTATGGAGAAGAGTGTAGAGATTTCTTAAAAAACTGAAAATAGAACTTCCATACTACCCAGAAATTCCACTGCTGGGCAAACACACAAAGGAAACCAAAAATGAAAGAGATACATGTATCCCAATGTTCATTGCAGTACTGTTTGCAATAGCTAGGACATGGAAGCAACTTAGATGTCCATCAGCAGACAAATGGATAAGAAAGTTGTGGTACATATACACAATGGAATATTACTCAGCTATAAAAAAAAGAATGCGTTTAAGTCAGTTCTAATGAGGTGGATGAAACTAGAGCCTATTATACAGAGTGAAGTAAACCAGAAAAATAAACACCAATACAGTATATTAACATATATAAATGGAATTTAGAAAGGCGGTAACAACAACCCTATATGCAAGAAAACGAAAAAGACACAGAGGTAAAACACAGACTTTTGGACTATGTGAGAGAAGGCAAGGGTGGGATGATATGAGAGAATAGCATTGAAATAATGTATATTACCATATGTAAAATAGATGACCAGTGCAAGTTTGATGCATGAAGCAGGGCACTCAAAGCTGGTGCTCTGGGACAACCCAGAGGGATAGGGTGGGGAGGGAGGTGAGAGGGGGGCTCAGGATGGGGGGAAACATGCACACCATGGCTTATTTATGCTAATGTATGGCAAAAACTACCACAATAGTGTAAATGGTTTGCCTCCAATTAAAATAAAATAATTATTTTTTTAAGATTTTGTCCAGCATAATTAGAAGTAACCATCCAAACTCATTTTGCACATTGGTTTGACAAAAGTGTTTTAACATACTGTTATGAACTGAAAGTCTGTGTCCTTCCCAACATTTGTTCTGAAACCTTAACCCTAAGGTAATAGCATTGCTGATCCTGCTCACAGTGCCAACTGTTTTGTTGTTCACACTGTGCACACTCCATTGAACCCAGTGTAGCCAAGGCGTGAGCTAAGAGGCTGGAAGAAGATGTGAGGATCCATAGAAACTGTAGACACATTGATTCTCTCCTGGCTGGTGCAGCAGCCATATAAGCAGACATAACATCACAACAAAACCACACACAACCCTTCAGGACTTTTCCAGGTGAAGCTCATAGAGGCGTACCACACAAAGTAACCCACGATCAAATGGATATCTCATGATGTGCATGCGCAGTACTGTATTTGATCTCAGCTGTTACCTAGTCATTATTTAGAAAATGTGGAGCAAGAGAGCCTGAACAGGCCATCTTGGCTAATTTACTCTCTCTCCACAAATGGTATTTGGAGATGGGGTCTTTGGGAAATAATCAGGGTGATCTGAGATCATGAGGGAGGGACCTGGTCTGATGGAGTTAGTGTTCTTATAGAGAGAGTGCTGTCTCTTTTTCTCTTCACTTACATGCACTGAGGAAAGGCTATGTGAGGATACAGCAACTCAAGGAAAGAGTTCTCACCAGACACCAATCCTGCTGGCAGTTTGAACTTTGACCTCCAATCTTCAGTACTGTGAGAAATAAATTCCTGTTCTTTAAACCACCCAGCTTATGGTATTTTGTTATGGCAGCCCTAGCTGATTAAGATAACTATCAGATACATGGTCACCAGAACCTTATGAATTATATGTAATTATTTGGTTAATAGTATCCAATGGTGATTTTTGTCTATCTCCATTACTAGATGATGACCTATATTAGCAGTGCTCCCTTTACTACTAGATATACAGTCATCAATGCCTTTACATCTAATAAGGTTAGAGAATCAATTCCAGAAGTCTGAGAACCAATTCAGAAAACTCATCCTTAAGATTCCACATCTCTATAACCTCTTTCAGTATCAAGAAAGGGAGAGATTTTAAGGAATTGTTTTATACAATTGTAGGAGCCAGAAAGTTTGAGATCTGTATGGCAGGATATCAGGCTAGAAATTCATGTAATAGTTGATGTTGTAGTCTAGGGTATGAATTTCATGGAGCAAAGGTCTGGAAAATCAGGCAAGGATTCTATGTTGCAAATTGGAGAATTCCTTCTTCTAGAAACCTGTCGTTGCTCTTGAGGCCTTCAACTGAATGGATGAGGCCCACCACGTTGGGGAATGTAATCCAGTTTACTTAAAAGCTACTGATTTAAATGTTAATTACATCTAAAAAATATTTTCACAGCTACATATAAACTGGTATTTCACTAAATAACTGGGCACTATAGCCAAGGGCACACAAAAAATTAACCATCACCTCTACATAAAGATTTGTACACAAATGTTCGTATCAGCTTTATTCATAAGCATTCCAACCTAGAAACAATTCAAAATGCCCATCATCAGATTAACAGACAGACAAATTATAATATGTCCATTTAGTGAAATATCACTCCCTAATAAAATGTAAACAACATGAGTGACTCTCAAAATCATTATGCTGAATGAAAAACCAAACCAGAATATACATTGTATGATTCCATTTAATCAAATTCCAGAAAATTAAATCTATAGTTACAGAAAAGGAAAAAAAAAAAAAAGAGGTGTATGTGCCAGGAAAAGAAGATGGGAGGAGGAATGAATTACAAAGAGAGGTGAGAAAAGTTTGGGGAGTGGGAGTGATGGAAATGGCTTCATTTTGGATGTGGCAATAGTTTCATTGTGTACATATGTCATCATTCATATGGTAGACACTCCTAAGAAGGCCCCAACAATCCCCACTTCCTGGGAGTCATGCCCTTGTGGAATCCCCTTTGCTTAAGTGTAAGTTTCATTTAGTAACTCACTTTTTTGTAATCTAGGCATAGTTGACACATAACATATTATTTAGGTGTTGCCTGTGAAGAAAGTTGAGTGCTGAGGAATTAATACTTTTGAACTATGATGTTGGAGAAGTCCATTCTAAAGGAGTTCAGTCCTGGGTGTTCATTGGAAGGATTGATGCTAAAGCTAAAACTCCAATACGTTAGCCACCTCATGTGAAGAGTTGACTCATTGGAAAAGACTCTGATTCTGGAAGGGACTGGGGGCAGGAGGAGAAGGGGATGACAGAGGATGAGATGGCTGGATGGTATCACCAACTTGATGGACATGAATATGAGTAAACTCCGGGAGTTGGTGATGGACAGGGAGGCCTGGCGGGCTGCAATTCATGGGGTCGCAAAGAGTCGGACATGACTGAGCGACTGAAATGACTGAACTGACTGCATTGGGTAAGAGTCAGCCTGCCAATGTAGGATATGTAAGAGATGAGGTTTGATCCCTGGATTGGAAAGACCCCCTGGAGGAGGGCAGGGCAATCCACTCCAGTATTCTTGCCTGGAGAACCCCACGGACAGAGGAGCCTGGTGGGCTATAGTCCACAGGGTCTCAAAGATTCAGACATGACTGAAGTGACTTAGCACAAATGCACAACTCACTTTTAGTGAATAAAATGTGATAGAAGTGATGCATTGTCACTTCAAGATTAGATTACAAAGAAGCGACTATGGCTTCAGCCTGGGACACTTTCTCTCTCTTTCTCTCTCTCTCTTTCTCTTTCTTTTTCTCTCTCTTAAGATGTATATATACTTTGTTCTGAAGGGAACAGGCTGCCCTGAAGAGGTTCACAATAGCAAGGGTTGATATATCCAGCCAACAACCCACATGAGTGAACTTGGAAATGGATCTCTGAAGCCTGCCAATAGTCATGGGAGTGAGTTTCAAAGAAGATTCACACTTTGTTCCACACTGAGATGACTAACTCTGGCCAACACTTTCATTTCAGTCAGAGTACTCAACTCAGCAGTTTCCAGATTCCCAGTCCACAAAAATTAGGAAATAAGGAATTTTTGTTGTTTTAAATCACTAAGTTTTAAGGTTATTCATCATAAAGTAATAGATAACTCATACACGTATCAGATTGTACCTTTTAAACATAAGTGCAGTTATTAAACTGCCTATCAGTTAAACCTCAATAAAGCTGAAAAGAAAGAAACAAGATAAAGGAAGGAAGGAAGAGAAAGAAAAAGGGAGCAATAACGGGAAAGTGAGGGAGAGGGAGAGGAAAATAGAGAGGGATAGGCAAAGGAAGAGAGAGATATATGCAGGGAGGGGGGCAAAGAGGATGGAATAAAGAAACTATGAGGCCAGAACAATCATACATGGTTAGAATAAGGAATGGAAAGGAAGAACATGATACGGATGCTTAATGTTCTTGATAAATATTTCAATGACTCATTTATTGGAAGGAAAAATAGAAGTTTATCTATTAGGAATACTCAAATCCTACGAAGGAGTAATTTAGAACAAGAGTTAAGTGTAATGTCTTAGAAACAGCACTAGACAACTAAGAAAATGGCTGCTCCCACTTCCTGATTCCTTACACGTTGAAATTAGGGACAGGAGAAGACTCTATCAAGAAGACTTCTTACGGAAATCAAAGGTAGACACCACTTATGAAATGAACTTACAGTGCTGTGCAAAGCATCGAAGTGTCAAGGAGCATGGATTTTAATGGACACACAGGAAATGGTATGGTGGAAGAATATCAGTAGAAAGATATAACTAGGGGAAGATTTAGACAGCAATATTTGAGTTTGATTTCAAGTCTTCCCTGGTGACTCAGATGGTAAAGAATCCACCTACAATATGGGAGATGTGGGTTTGATTTCTGGGTTGGGAAGATCCCCTGGAGGAAGGGAGTGGCTACGCACTACAGTATTCTTGCCTGGAGAATCCCATGGACAGAAGAGCCTGGCAGGCTACATTCCATGGGTTCGCAAGGAGTTGGACATGACTGAGCGACTTTCACTTTGCTTCCCTGGTAGCTCAGACAGTAAACAATCTGCCTGCAACGCAGGAGACCTGGGTTTGATTCCTGGGTTGGGAAGATCCCCTGGAGGAGAGGATGGCAACCCACTCCAGTACTCTTGCCTGGAGGATCCCCATGGGCAGAGGGAGCCTGGTGGGTGACAGTCCTTGGGGTGACAAAGGGTTGGACATGACTGAGTGAGTAAGCACACAGCACGCACACAGGAAAGACTGTTGCCTGAAAGACTACTGCTTGAATCTGAAACAAAGACAAGAAGTGAGAGGGTGAAATATCCAAATTGAATAACATGCAAAGCTGTTACAATTAGAGTGGAGTAGACTTAACAGCAGTAATTAAGAGAGACACTTATTCCTCTAAAATAGAAGTAGATTCCTGATTATATACACAAAGTGAATTTATATTCAAAGACATTTGTAATCCTTGAAAAGGAACTGAAGACAAATTGGAATTCAGAAATTGGAAACTGATCATTTAATCTTCTACATGAGATGACTCCTGTCTATTCCATGGTACAGCAGATATTTTGATTGCATACTCAACACCTGTTGTCCCCTCCTTCCTTTAAAACATAACAGCTATTTTACTCACATTTCCACCCCTGGGAAAGGTATTCTTATCCCCAAACCACAGGTAAATTCTGGTTAGCCCAAACCAACTGTAGTTATCCCACTATTTTGCCAATGGCAGGTTTATAGACAGGTATGTAACCCAGTTTGGAATAATGAAACAGACTTAAAAGGAATCGAGAGAGAAGGAGTTTTTTTAAGTTTTCAACTAACACACAAGAAAGCAACATTGCTTCATCTGTTCAACTTGCTCTGTCTTTTGCATTGACTAGAAAGGAATATCTTAAGACCTTGGTGGAGAGAAGCCTAAGGTCCCAACTAACTCGAACCTAACATAATGGAAAGCTAGAAAACAAAGTGAATGCTTGATGACAGGTTGGACCAGTGAATTAACCAAACCTAGAAATACTTATCTCCCAACGTTTGGTCATTGAGTCGATTTGCAGCTACATATATCCAAATCGATTTACTCAGGATATTAACTGCATGGCATATTAAAGTGTGACATGAAAAAAGAGTCCCACCGCAGGCTACCATAACAAATACCACATATTGGGTGATTTAAAACAGAAATTTATTTTCTCACAGTTATGGAGGCTAGAAATCTATGAGTAAGATGTTTTCTTTCAAGGTCTCTCTCCTTGACCTGTAGATGTCATCTCCTTCTAGTGTGTCCGTCCACATGGTCTTCCCTTCCCTCTTTGTGCATACATGTCTGTACCCAAGTTTCCTCTTCTTACCAAGACACCTGTCATACTGGATTAGAGCCCACCCATATGATTGCCGTTTGCCTTAATTGCCTCTTTCAAGGCCCTGTGTCCAAACAGTCGCTTTATGAGATACTGGGGATTAGGACTTCAACATATGCATCATGAAGGGACCCAAATTAGCCCATAACACTTAGTAATTGGCACTGTGCTAAATTCTGGGGATGAAAACTTAATAAGAATGGTCCCTTTTCTCATAGCACTTTCATTTTAGTAGGAAAATAGCAATTAAACATGATAATTTAATTACAGGCACAACTTGGAGAATAAAAAATATGATAGCATAGAGTTAGGACAATAAATCTAGTGCAAATGGAAGTAATTTTGCCCACCAGGGGACATGTGACAACATCTGAAGACAGGTTTTATTGTTACAACTTGGGAGAACTACCAGCAGATGCTGCTAAACACCCTACAATGCACAAGGCAACCTTCCTCCAACAATTATCTTTTCCACAATGTCATAGTGACACTGTTGGGAAACCCTGACCCCATCTACAGGATCATGGAAATGTCCTTTAAACTGACCTCTGAAGAATTTATACTAATTTACTGAAAGAGCAGAGTAGAAATGGAATTCTAGGCAGAGATAACAGCGGATATGAATGCCTTGAATTAGCAAGAAAAGTGGCACATGTGAGAACTGAAGAAAGGCCAATTATGAAACACTACAGGGAGGGGAGATAAAACAGGAGGAGGTACAGCAGGAGCAGGAGGCAGCTCATGCAACCTGGGCCATATTTGGGACTCTGGTCTTTATTGTTAACTTGATTGAAGAAATGATGATGAAGCAAGGAGTATGAAGGATCAAGGAGAAGGTAAACCTACACTCCTTTAGTGATTTAGTGACATTTTGTGTGGTAAATCTTAAGAAGGTGATAAAAAAGGGGGGAGGATTCACTTGTGATCAGTTATATTATTAATAGTTATACAAAGGAGAAAAAGAGCACTCATGAAAAATTGAATGTAGGCTATTATAAACAGTGCTGCGATGAACATTGGGGTACATGTGTCTCTTTCAATTCTGGTTTCCTTGGTGTGTATGCCCAGCAGTGGGATTGCTGGGTCATAAGCCAGTTCTATTTGCAATTTTTTAAGGAATCTCCACACTGTTTTCCACAGTGGCTGTACTAGTTTACATTCGCACCAACAGTGTAAGAGAGTTCCCCTTTCTCCGCACCCCCTCCAGCATTTATTGCTTGCAGACTTTTGGATTGTAGCCATGCTGACTGGTGTGAGATGGTACCTCATTGTGGTTTTGATTTGCATTTCTCTGATGATGAGTGATGTTGAGCATCTTTTCATGTGTTTGTTAGCCATCCGTATGTCTTCTTTGGAGAAATGTCTATTGAGTTCNATTATTTACTCTATCAAAGTAACTCTTTTGTCAGACATATTTCTTATGTTTGTGGGGGAATGCTTGATAAGAGAATAGGGAGTGATACGTGTCATATGCATAGGGCTAATGTTAGGGGTAGGAAACTTTTTCATAGTAAGTGTATTAGTTGGTCATAGCGGAATCGAGGGTAGGATGCTCGAATTCATAGGAAGGTGATTGTGAGTAGTAGTGATTTGATAATAAAATTGATTGTGTAGAGTTCTGGTATGTATGGGTTATGGAATGCTCCTAGGAATAGAGTTGCTGTGAAAATGTTTATTATGATGATGTTTGCGTATTCTGCTATGAAAAATAGGGCGAAGGGTCCTGCGGCGTATTCTACATTGAAACCTGAGACCAGTTCGGATTCTCCTTCGGTGAGGTCAAATGGTGCCCGGTTCGTTTCTGCTAGTGTTGAGATAAATCATATTATTGCTAGGGGTCATGCTGGAAAGATTAGTCATACTTGTTCTTGTGTGATGATTAGTGTAGATAGGGTGAAGGACCCGTTTATTAGTAATACTGATAGCAAGATGATTGCTAGTGTGACTTCATATGAGATGGTTTGTGCTACTGCCCGTAGGGCCCCGATGAGTGCATATTTTGAGTTGGAGGCCCAGCCTGATCAGAGGATTGAATATACGGCTAGACTCGATATAGCTAGTATGAAGAGGACTCCTAGGTTTATGTTGATGAGTGGATGAGGTATGGGTAGGGGGATTCATATGGTTAGGGCCAGGCTTAGGGCCAGAATGGGTGCTAAAATGAACATTGAGATTGAGGATGTGGCGGGTCGTAGGGGTTCTTTAATGAAAAGTTTGATTGCGTCGGCAATGGGTTGAAGTAGACCGTATGGGCCTACAACATTTGGGCCTTTTCGGAATTGTATATAGCCTAGGACTTTTCGTTCGACTAGTGTGAGGAAGGCCACGGCTAAGAGAATAGGAATAATTAATATTAGAATGTTGAGTATAAACATTTTGTTAAGGAGAGGATTTGAATCTCTGAGTATAAAGGTTTAAGTTTTACGCAATTACCGGNGAAGTGCTGTGGGAAGAAAGTCATGTTTACACCTACAAATATAATTGCAAAGTGGATTTTGGCTCATGTAGTGTTAAGGGTGTAGCCTGAGAATAGTGGAAATCAGTGCACAAATCCACCTATAATGGCAAATACTGCTCCTATTGATAGCACATAGTGGAAATGTGCAACTACGTAATATGTATCATGAAGGACGATATCAAGGGAGGAGTTGGCTAGGACAATTCCGGTCAGGCCTCCGACTGTAAAAAGGAAGATGAAGCCTAAGGCTCATATTATAGCGGGGGATCATTTGATATTGCCTCCATGAAGTGTTGCTAATCAGCTAAAGACTTTAACTCCGGTTGGGATGGCAATAATTATAGTGGCTGACGTGAAGTAGGCTCGTGTATCAACGTCCATTCCGACCGTAAACATGTGATGAGCCCATACAATGAAGCCCAGAAATCCAATTGATATCATGGCCCATACTATACCCATGTATCCAAATGGTTCTTTTTTTCCTGAATAATAGGTTACGATGTGGGAAATTATACCGAACCCAGGTAGAATAAGAATATAAACTTCAGGGTGTCCAAAGAATCAGAATAAGTGTTGGTACAGGATTGGGTCTCCTCCTCCTGCTGGGTCGAAGAAGGTTGTGTTTAGGTTTCGGTCTGTTAGTAGCATTGTAATGCCGGCTGCTAGTACTGGGAGTGAGAGGAGGAGTAGTACAGCGGTAATTAGGACGGATCACACGAACAAGGGAGTTTGGTATTGTGATATTGCAGGGGGTTTCATGTTGATAATTGTTGTAATAAAATTAATAGCCCCCAGGATTGAGGAGACACCTGCCAGGTGTAGAGAGAAGATAGTTAGGTCTACTGAGGCTCCCGCGTGAGCTAGGTTGCCTGCTAGAGGGGGATACACGGTTCAACCTGTTCCTGCGCCGGCTTCAACTATAGAAGATGCTAGGAGTAGTAGGAATGAGGGAGGAAGAAGTCAGAAGCTTATGTTGTTTATTCGAGGAAATGCTATATCGGGAGCCCCAATTATTAGGGGGACCAGTCAGTTGCCGAATCCTCCAATTATGATAGGCATTACTATGAAGAAGATTATTACGAATGCATGTGCGGTTACAACCACGTTGTAAATCTGGTCATCTCCAAGTAGAGTCCCAGGTTGACCCAGCTCAGCACGAATTAACAAGCTTAGGGCAGTTCCTACTATACCAGCCCAAGCACCGAATAGGAGGTATAGGGTGCCAATGTCTTTGTGGTTGGTTGAAAATAATCAGCGGTTGATGAACATGGGTAAAATGGCTGAGTAAAGCATTAGACTGTAAATCTAAGGACAGANATGTGTGAGCATGGGCTGATTAGTCACCAGTCCATCGAGATGTCTTATTTAAGAGGAAAGAGTGGGCGATTTTAGGTGAGATGGCCCTGAAGAAAGAACCAGATGTCTGATAAAGTTCATTAAATAGCTACCCCCACAAGTAATGGGCCCGGAGCGAGAAGAGGGATCCTTGCCAAGCGGGTTGCTGGTTTCACGCGGCATGGTAATTAAGCTCGCGATCTAATGGGCAGGATACGCATGTTGACAAGGATGGATTTGACTTAAATGTGCTATGTACGATTACACATTAACATGTCCCATGTACTGTAAATAGATGAATAGTACTTGCTTATATGCATGGGGTAAATCATGTAATGTACTATATACATATTATGTCTATGTTACATTAATATTATGTCCTCCCCCCATGCATGCACGAGTTTTGTATTGTTCCATAAATATGTTTTGTTTATATTATATTGTACTGTAGCTTTTGTGTATTAATGGGGTTATATGTATTGGTGTGTGCGTTGTGCTTTTATTGTGGGTGTCTGTTGTATGCGTGATTGTGTGGAGTGTGAATTTTGTGTTAGATTTTTGGAAGTTTTAGTAAATTTGATACTGGGAAGGCTCTTGGTATTTGTATGGGTATATTGATATTCAGGGAATAGTTTAAATAGAACTTCAGCTTTGGGTGTTGATAGTGGGGCTACAGCTTCTTCCTTGAGTCTCGGGGAGGTTAGTTGTTCTCCTTTTCTGGTTTACAAGACCAGTGTATTTAATGTACTACAGAGACTTGTCTTCACTTTAGGAGGTTGTTTTCGATAGTGCTGGCTGCTGGTATTAGTACTAGGATTAGCAGGAAGTATATAATGGATGCTAGTTGTCCGATGATAATGTATGGGTGTTCGACTGGCTGTCCTCCGATTCATGTGAGTGTCAGTAGGTCTGCTACTAGGATTCAGAATATACATTGGCTGATTGGTCGAAATATCATGCTTCGTTGTTTGGATGTGTGGAGCAAGGGTATGAGTACTAGAATTAGGATTGAGAGGACTAGGGCTAAGACCCCTCCTAGTTTGTTGGGGATTGATCGTAGGATTGCATATGCAAATAGGAAGTATCATTCGGGCTTGATGTGAGGGGGTGTGTTGAGTGGGTTTGCGGGGGTGTAGTTGTCTGGGTCTCCAAGTAAATCGGGCGCGAATAGTACTAGTAGTATTAGGGCTAGAATCAGTAATAGGGCGCCTAGGATGTCTTTGATGGTATAATAGGGGTGGAATGGGATTTTATCGGTGTCGGATGAAATTCCTGTGGGATTGTTAGATCCTGTCTCGTGGAGGAATAGGAGATGGACTATAGCGAGGGCTGTGATGATAAATGGGAGGATGAAGTGGAAGGCGAAAAATCGGGTAAGGGTTGCTTTGTCTACTGAGAATCCTCCTCAGATTCATTCGACTAGATTAGTGCCAATGTATGGGATTGCTGAGAGGAGGTTGGTGATGACTGTTGCTCCTCAGAATGATATTTGTCCTCATGGTAGTACATAGCCCATGAATGCTGTGGCTATTGTTGCGAATAAGAGGATTACTCCAACGTTTCATGTTTCTAGGAAGGTATATGACCCGTAATAGAGGCCCCGTCCTACGTGCAAAAATAGGCAGATGAAAAATATTGATGCTCCGTTTGCGTGTATATATCGGATGATTCAGCCATAGTTAACATCTCGGCAAATGTGGGTGACGGAGGAAAATGCTGTTGTTGTATCGGATGTGTAGTGTATTGCTAGAAATAATCCTGTTAGGATTTGTAGGATCAGGCAGATGCCCAGAAGAGAGCCGAAATTTCATCATGATGAGATGTTTGATGGGGCTGGGAGGTCAATGAATGCGTTGTTAACAATTTTTATTAGTGGGTGGGTTTTTCGAATGTTGGTCATTAGTGTTCTTGTAGTTGAATAACAACGATGGTTTTTCATATCATTAGTCGTGGTTAAACTCCTGTCTCTTATACACATCTAGATGTGTATAAGAGACAGAAATAGAATACAGAAACATACAAAACAAGAATTATTATGAGATTTATTAGAAAAATAAAACGACAATTTGTAGTATATTTTGACTTATTTTACTTTTAAAGATAAATCTCATTTTAAATCTTGTTTGATATATTCTGTTCTTCCTAACTGGAATGCCTTTGTCCTTTACTTTCCCCAAAAAAACAACTCATTTCTCCATGCTACACCTATGTTCTTCTTCTCCCTAGATAAATCAGTTTCAAAGTATTTACTTTTATATTTTCTTTTCTGACTATTTTTCTATTTTCTTAGGAATCTGGTAGTTTCTATAGAGGTTTGTAAAGCAAAAGCAAAAAAAAAAAAAAAAGAATGTTGACAGATATTAGGGGAAAGGAACATGCACTGGCATGGTCGGTAGAAGAATGAACTGATGTAGCTGATGATATTGTGAAGTGGCAGACAAGAAACTGGCACTCTAAAACAAACAGGCTAAACATTTAAACATTTACATAATTTACCATAAATAACTATCTCTATACTCTTGTACTCATTCATTCATACTGGTTCAGTTACAAGGAAGGCCACATCTATTTAGATCATAGGAAAATATAAAGAAACATTACAAAGTGAATATTATTGTAATAGACACCAATACAGCCAAATTATTTTACCCTTCCCAATTTGGGGAAGGAAGTAAAAACTTCCTTGAAAAGAAGTTATGAACCAAGTACTGATAGAATATTTGGGTGTTAAGATCAGGCTGTTATTATAGGTAGGTGGCAAAAATATAGAAGCCTCTCATATCTGGCCAAATGGTTTTATCTTTTAAAATTTGATGACAGCCTTTGGGATATTTTTAAGTAAAGAAATAGAATGATGAGTTTTAAGAGCTCCCTGGAAGAACTATGAATATTAAATCAAGTATGGAAATACAATAGATTCATAAAGACTAATTAAATAGCTCTGGCTGTAATCCAGGGCAGAAATTTAAAAGTTCTTAACAAAAGAATGGGGAGAACAGCGATAGGCAACAGGAAGCAATTTTGAGAGGCATTTCAGATATTGATTTGATCAAATTTAATGATTTCTTAAATTATCAGAGATTAGAATATGTAAGAAGTCTATATTTTTCTCAGTTAATGAAGCACACCAAAATTCGATTTTAAAGCATGCTGGGAAAAAACAACTTAGAGGAAATCACTTGACAAAAGGGACAGACGTGAACAATATCAAGCATACCACAATGAGAAACTCCGCTCTTCTGTTTGTATAGCTGTGTGAATGATACCTTTGAGTGTCAGTTTTGAGGGCAGCAACACTATGTGTGAAGGTTTGGAAAAGTTAAATTAATTGAAGTGCAGACATTAAACATATAATTAGAAATTTTGGGTCTGTAT
Source organism: Neotragus pygmaeus (assembly GCA_006410875.1). Classification (NCBI taxonomy): domain Eukaryota; kingdom Metazoa; phylum Chordata; class Mammalia; order Artiodactyla; family Bovidae; genus Neotragus; species Neotragus pygmaeus. The sequence goes on from SJYV01002000.1 coordinate 18,823, forward strand.
TTCAGCTCCAAATAAATGGTGTATCTAGGTTCCAAAATCATTGTGGATGGTGACTGCAGCCATGAGATAGAAAGACATTTGCTACTTGGAAGGAAAGCTATGATAAACCTAGGCCCCATATTACAAAGCAAAAACATCAGTTTGCCAACAAACGTCCAAAGTGAGCTGGAAGAACTGATGTTTTTGAATTATGTTGCTAGAGAAGATTCTTGAGAGTCCCTTGGACAGCAAGGGAGATTAAACCAGTCAATTCTAAAGGAAATCAACCCTGAATATTCATTGGAAGGACTGATGCTGAAGCTGAAACTCCAATACTTTGGCCACCTGAAGTGAAGAACTGACTCATTGAAAAAGACTCTGATGTTGGAAAAGATTAAAGGAAAAAGGAGAAGGGGGTGGCAGAAAGATGAGAAGGGTAAATGACATCACTGATTTAATGGACCTGAATTTGAGTAAATTTTGAAAGACAGAGGAGCCTGCTGTACTGCCATCCATGGTGTCAGAAAGAGTCAGGCACGACTTAGTGATTGA
>SJYV01002007.1:12328-51743 GCA_006410875.1 Neotragus pygmaeus
TCTCTCTCATATATATATATATATATATATATATATATATATATATATGTATGTATACATGCACACATATACATATATATGTATCACAAATTCACACACATACATCAATAAGGTATATACACCAATCTATACATATACACACATCCTATCGGTCCCATTTCTCTGGTGAACTCTAATACAGATATTCTCCTATGTGTTGTTCTAAAAGTTAAGTTTGGTATTTTACAACTAACTTCTTAACCCATCTGGAATTGATTTTGAAGATATATTCCTAATTTATTATTTCTTCAGTCAATTTCATGTGTTTGAGGAAATAAAAAGAGATAAATGTCTGCATTTGCCAGTCCTCTTGGTTGTAATTTTGTGTCTTTTTAAAAGCATAAGCATCTAGTTCTCACTGCACAAATTCTGATTCAGCAGGTCTGAGTTGGGGGCTAAGCACATATATTTTGTTAATACAGGCAATTTTGAAGTTCTATCTAGAAGAAAATACAGAATGGATATTTTTAATATCCTTTAGATAGGAAACATCTGAAAATGACATCAGAGACAAAATCCACTAAGAGAAAAAGCATGAAATATTTGACCATATTAAATATTTCTAAACTGTATAGAACTATCAGTTATAAGATGAATAAGCTCTAAAGATCTGAGGTATAACATGGTGACTAGTTGACAATATTGAATAGTGTGTAACTGAAATTTGCTGAGAGTAGAACTTAAGTGTTCACACAAAAGATGAAGTAAATATGTGAGGTGATGCACATGTTAATTAACTCAATGGTCAGAATCCTTTCACAACGTATGAAAAAAAAGTGTTAAGTCACTCAGTCATGTCCACCTCTTTTGCGACCCCATAGACTCTAGCCCACCAGGCTCCTCTGTCTATGGGACTCTCCAGGCAAGAATACTGCAATGGGTTACCATGTCCTCCTCCAGGGGATCTTCCCAACCCAGGGATTGAACTCAGGTCTCTTACATTGCAGGCAGATTCTTTACTGTCTGAGTCATCAGAAAAGTATATGTATATCAAATCATTACTTTGCACACTTTAATCACAATTCTATTTCTCAATTAAACCACAATCAAGCTGAAAAATTGATATAGAAAATTGTATCCACAAGAGTTTTAAATTTCTGTACAGCAAATACCACCAAAAGGAAAGTAAAAAAATAGAAGGACAGACTTGGGAAAATGTACAATACATATTAAAAATTAATATCCCTATATAAAAAGCTCTTATAAGTAAATACTACAGGAACAAAGAATAGATCAGAATGATTAAGAAACTGAGTTATGGGATCTCCCTGCATGGTTCTGAATCCTGGCTACAGCACTTACAAGATCCTGGTGGACACATTATTGCACCTCTGCCTCTATTTTTGCATCTCTAATACCAGAATAATAACTTCATTGGGTGATGATGAATATTAAAATAGGTAATGACTGCTAAGGGTTTAGAATAGTAACACATTATAAGGCATCAATAAATATTAACTTTCTAATTAAAAGAGGAACCTTCCAAAGAAAAGTGGACAGATGACATAAATGGTTGATTCACTAAAAGCAACAATAATGTACATAAATCAATATCTAAGTGACAAACTTATTCCAAGATATACTTAGCATACAACCATGGGATGCTAAATGAATCTTTTCAAATAAAATAATAAGTTGGCTGCCACCAAGAATATAAAAACAATTTAATGACCTTTTAAATTTTTAAAATAAAACATGAAAACCTATGCCTGATTTAAGCTGTTTAACAGAGTAACAGTATTAATAGCTAACATTTAAACAGCACTTGCTGTATGCCAAGGCATCATGTGTTTTGCATTCTTTTGCAAAGAATACTATTATCATTTCCTTCTTCTGGCTGAGGAAACCGAGGCTCAGAGAGGTCTAATAATTTGTTCAAGGTCATACAGCTAGTAAAATGGCAGATCTGTGGTTGATCCCAGGCAGTCTGTTTCCTAAGTCTGTGCCTTTAACTGCCATAAGACAGAAAAAGCTATATATAAATATGAAAGATCATTTCTTAATTATTTGGTGTCTGAAAGTTACAGCTGTGAGATATCCAGCATGTTCCCTTGTCTCTTGCAGGTTTCCTAACTTCATGCAATTTCATCAAGCATTAAAGCACCACGGTGGATGTGGTGGCGAAGATGTGCTAGCTGTCAAATGGTTCCATTGTGCTGCTTGCTGTCACTCTCTGAGAGGGATCTGTTGAGGGAGATGGACAACATGAAACCTCTAACTAAACGCAGGTCTGTCACCTGACAGGAGAAGGCGATGGCACCCCACTCCAGTACTCTTGCCTGGAAAATCCCATGGATGGAGGAGCCTGGTAGGCTGCAGTCCATGGGGTCGCGAAGAGTGGCACACGACTGAGCGACTTCACTTTCACTTTTCACTTTCATGCATTGGAGAAGGAAATGGCAACCGGCTCCAATGTTCTTACCTGGAGAATCCCAGGGACGGGGTAGCCTGCTGGGCTGCTGTCTATGGGGTCGCACAGAGTCAGACACAACTGAAGTGACTTAGCAGCAGTCACCTGACAAGGTTCTTATAATTTCTGTTTTCCCTCTCCATCAAGACCACCAACTATAGAAAGTTACTCATAAGGTTGTTTTTCCCAAGGTTGTTCATCACATTCTATTGTGCAAGAGGCATTTTTATACCCCATTACCAGCACAGCTCTGTATACACTACAAAGAGCAAATGTTCAACAGAAGTATAGATGAGGAGGAGGAGGAGACTCAGGCATATTACCTAGCAAATGCTCAAAAGAGGAGTGATGTGGCTGACTAGTTAAAAGAAGAACTTCAGGGTCAGAGTAGACCTGGGTTCAAATCCTGTCACCACCATTTACAACTTGTGGGTCCTTGGGCAAGTCAGTTAATCTCTTGGTGTCAAATAGAGATAGGAGGGCATCATGAAGATTAAATGATATAATTCTTGTCAAGAATTTAGCCGGAGCTGCTTCTCTCAATCATCATCATCAACATCTCAACTTAATAAAAAGCTTAGAAACTATGACTTGATCACATTCAAAATTATCTATAGACTTCAATGTCATCTGAAGCAAAGACATAGATCTATGCAATGGAAGACAGAAACTGAGAGTTTAAAGTTTTTGGTGACAAACCTTTCTTGTGGTCTCAATAGCATAAAGTGAGTACAAGATGGTGGCCTCAGGTGGTCAAATGTAATCAAGACTGGTAATTCTATCTGGAGTCACCTGATGAACCTTGTCATTTCCCGAGAGATATTACCCTCCCTCTGTCCCTAGTACTGTTGTGACTTAGAGATGTTATCCTTTCCCAACTCAGCATGGCCACAGTCATCCACTGTCAACGCTTGAGGGCAATAGAAAGCTGGCCTGGACCTATTCTGCCTGTTCATTATTGCCCCACATAACCCCACTTCTTTTCTTTCAACAGACAGGGTTAATACGTGCAGCCTTAGATTATAATTTGAAGTCTGCAACAGAGTCGTGTTGAAAAAAGCCAAGGAATAGATTTTGTTAAACAAAAACCAGTGAAATGAAAGGAAACGTCATCGTTTTTATACCAAATGCAATCTAATGATAAGCTGTATATGTGAGAATCCATCTGTTCCTTGGGTTGTAATTAAATTTCTCCTTGAACAACCATCTTGTATACTTAGGGGAAACTGTTTACATTTCATCATATCTTTGAAAAGGTAATCGATCTCTATCTTAATCAACCTTTCTTACTTGGATCATTTCTTTGAAAGGCTGATGAACATGGTTGCTTTTAAAAATACATCTCAGCAGTGAATTTGACTGGTATCAGAAGTACCATAAATCAGTGCAGTTTTAGAGATAGTTTTGATAATGAATGGCTCTGATGCCCAAAGCACCTTTGGCAGACTGATGCAGCAAGGGCTCCCAATTTGTTCAAGTCTCTCTGTATCCATACCCTTGGGGAGTCTCCTTCTACTTAGACTCTAGACTTGGCTGTGTGATTGTCTGATCCACAGCATAAACACAAACGCGATGCAAGCAAAGATTTGAAAAGCACGTGCACACTGGAGCTCTCCCTCTCTTGCTATTCTTAGGACTCTTGTTATAGCTGCAACATGAATAAACCCATCTGGGGCTGTCTGATGAAAGATAAGAGAAATCCATAGCTGGAACTTAAATGACTGCCTCAGCTAACAGCCAGCCAGCATCCTAGCTGACCCAGTGGCCACTTGTAGACACATAGGAGTGACACCTAGTTGAGACCAGCAGAAAGCTTATCCATTTGAGCCCAGTCCAAATTTCCAGATTACAAAATTGTGGTGGCTATTTTTGAGCCACTAGGCTGTGGGGAGGTTTGTTATACAGTGAAAGCTAGCTGACTCAGTGGCCCAGTTAGAGCAAAGTTGTTGCACCAGCACTGGGGCGGAGGTTGGACTCCATCTGAGTTATTTTGCTTATAAACAGCTGTGAAGGACATGAACCTAGAACAACCAAAAGTGAGCACACACCAGGTGGTCCATCCATCCACAGATACACAGGTCCATCACGGTGATTAGGCAAACTAGAATACACCCTGTCACAGAGGAGAGGGATGGGCTGACCCTTCACTATTCAGTGTTTGGGATTAGTTGAGTAGACACTTGAAATTATGAGGATTTTAGGAACACTGAGAGCCTCCAGTTCAGCACCACCTAAAACTTCATTTGTTCGCTATTTTGAGTTTCACGCTTTGCACAAAGCTCCTGAAGCCCTTGGTAGGATCAGATCAACTGACTCATGAAACTTAAACCTGTTCTATGACTTTTTTCCATCTACATTTTCTAAGTATACGCTCTGTAAAATCTCCCTTAGGAAAAGAGTTCTGTGGTCATATAAATTATTAGATACTCCTGGTTCCTCTTGGAATTTCACAATGTACCTTGGTATACTAAAGTCCCGATTGTTTTCATTTATTCCAGTGCTGAGATGTATATGACCATGGAACTCTTTTTGTGAGTAACATATATTAAATCCTCATTAACCAATGCTTCTCTGAGAATGCTTTGAGAAAGTTTTTTTTTTTTAAACTTTTTTACAGTGAAATATGGCATACATATGGAAAAGTACATGAAGCACAAACACGCAGCACAATGAATTACTGTAGACCAAAGACTCCTCCAGCTACCACCCTGATCAACAAGCAGATCACTGCCAACACCTCCACTAGACCCCTGCGCACTCCTAATCCGTCAGGGTTTCCTCCTTTCTCTCGCGAGAGAACCGTGGCCCTGACTTTATGGTAATAACTTCCTTGCCGTGTTCACTGCTTTGCCACCTAGTATATATACCTAAACTGGAGGTTTGTTTTGTGTGTTTTTGAATGCTATATAAATGGAATTATATGCTACATATTGGAAGGGAAGGTGGTGTAAGTATCTTCAACTTTAACAGATAATGTCAAAGTCTTTGCCAAATCGAGGGAAAGGGTACCCGCAGACATGCCTACCACCATGGTACAAGAGTTCCAGTTGCTCACTAGCAGATGTTTTCATTTCTGCCATCTACTCAATGGACAGGGGAGCTTTGAATTTGCATTTCTCTGTTTAGTAAGGAGGTTGAGCACATTTCATTATGTTTACTGGTCATTTGTATATCTTCTTTTGTGCTGCTCATGTTCAAGCTTTCTGCTCATTTCTCGATGGAGTTTCTACTTCTCTCTTAATGGGTAGGAGTTCTTTATCTATTCTAGGTAAAAGTCTTGTATTGGGTACAAGGGCTGCAAATGTATTCTCTTGCTCTTTGGCTTGTTTTTTCTCTTTCTTAATGGGCTCTACTGTTGAACAAAAGTTCTTCGTTTAAACATAATCACATATAGCAGTTGTTTCCCTTTTATGCTTAGTTCTTAGTGTGACACCTGTAATAATACCTGTCTCTGGGTCCAGTGGTATTCCAAGGAGCTGGACTTGAAATAGACTACTATTGGTAGTAGTCAAAGCCAAAAACTGCAGATTGGAGAAGAAAAGGGTGGGAATGGGGAGGGCAGAATGCCAGAGGAGGAATGATAGGGGTTATCAAGAAGGCACCAGGGGCCCTTCAGGTGGACCGAGGGTATGACTGCAAGTGGACTGAGTGTCACTTTCACCAGACAGCTCCTTATGCATGGAAAGGATGTTGGCAGTATTTCAGAATGAACAGAATCAGTTAAGAAGATGTGTGGGAAGAGTAATGTATATATCAACATCTCCAAAGAGAATTGTGCTAAGAGAATTACCACTCTGGCTGGACCCATGAATGCCCTCTTTAAAGCCTTTGCTACCATCATGGATGAACTGGAAGAGGACATCAGCACAGCTGCCAGCAAACCCTGGTCACCCTGAGCCTGGTGGTCCTGCTAGCGGTGTGGCTCTCTCACTCGGAAAGGTGGTTTCGAGATCAACAAAATATGACAAGGGAGTACAGGGGTTCAGGATCAGGTGGCAGGGAGTATGCCTCCCTACTCGAGTGACCAGGCCATTATAATCTCTGATATAAGCCATCACTGAGTGTATCTGACAAGCCCGTCTGGTCATGTTGGAGTCACCCTGACTCCAAAGGCCATCCATCCAGCTCTCTGGTCATCTTTGCAGTGATCAGGACACACAAGACACAGGCAATGATGGCATGGGCTTTCCTCATCCCTACTCCACTGCCCATCCATGTGCCTCAACCCTGGAGGCCTACAGAATTCAAGGATGCTACTTCACAGCCACATTTGACCAAGCTTCCCCTGTTGGCAATGTGAAAATCTTGTTTTCCTCTGAGGCATGGCAACCCTGGATTCAGTGACATTGAATCCACTCTCCAGGGATGTATCTACTGAGACTACTCAAGGACTCATCATTTCAAGCATTTTCATTGACCTCTTATGGGTACCACCATACAAGGGGTAGCCATTCTCTTCTGCAGGGGATCTTCCTAACCCAGGAATAGAATTCAGTCTCCTGGACTGCAGGCAGATTCTTTACCATCTGAGCCACCAGGGAAGCCCACTACCACCACACAATGGGGCATTCGGGTACCCAAATCAGTAAGAGTCATCAGACATGGGGCATAGTTCATCACTGCAAACTCAAAGGAAGGACCTACTGTTAGGCCAGTGGCCATCATTGGATCTGCTGCCAGCATTAGCCTGGTTCCGTATCTAGTTGTCCAACTGTCCTCAGAAATAGGTGCCACAGGGAGCTGCTAAGACAATGCAGATCCGTCTATAATCCTCTCTGGCTGTTCACCACTCTTGATCCATCTGTGTTGTTTCTGAACAGTCAGCATTTCCAGGTTTTAAATAGTCTGTAAGTTTCCATTTCTTTACACTTTACCATCCACTTGTGACTTTTAAATTATTCTAATTCCTTTCTCCATTCAGCTGTTAGAGCTGAGTTCCATATTTAGTTTTATAAGCTTCTGCCTGTTTTGTTTTATTTGGGGGTTTTATGGTCATGAATTTCTTCTTGTTTGTCACAGACTCAGAAGACTAGAATATTAATACAATGCAGCTTAGTCTATGAGGTCAGAAATTTCTCAAAAACTAATTAAAAGATGGACTGGAAAAATTGTTAGCCAGATAAGGTTTTCTTCATGGTTGTCTTTGCTACTGTTTTGTTATCACAGGAAGCTTGAAATCTTGATTCTTGCTCTGGGTATGTTTTCGCTTTATTCTCCTGTGACAAAAGCTACAAGGACAAGAACATCACATTCTCTTGGTAGTGACTGTGGAGCGGCCTTTTGGAAGTCAAAGAACTGCCATTTATTCGTTTGCTCCTACCTGCTAAGCATTGTACTGAGCTGTGGACATATATCACGTAATTGATTCTCTCCCCAATTCTGGAGGGAAGTGTTACTAGCCCTCTTTAATAAGCAGGGAAATGAAGATTCACTGAGGAACAATACCTTGAGCAAGTCACACAGGTCAGCCAGCCAGTCAATGGCAAAGGCTGGATTTGAACTCCAGATTGAATCTCACCCAAGTTCATGGCTTTTCCACTGCAACATGCTACCCTCTGGTCAGAGCAGGGGACTTGGCTAACTGGTTCTGTGAAATGGGAGAATAAAGTGGCACCTTTGCTGCAGGATAAATGATGAAGGAAAGTCTTTCTATTTTACTGTCTTGGTGTGGCTTACCCTAGAAGTGGGACCTAAGAGAGGAATGTGAGTACAAACTATTTCTTTGTGTGGTGATTCCAGCAAACAGTAGTAGAGGAAGTGAGATAGGAAGGTACAGCAGCCAAGAAAAGGAAGATTATCAAACATTGGGGGTCACTGGAGCACAGTCCTGCTGGGGAACTTCCAGAGGTCACCCCGTACCCTAGAGTTAGCAGAATTCACCATGGCTCCAGTGCAGGGCTGAGGCAGCTGTGTTTTTTTATCCGCCAACTCCCACCCATCATTAGATGAGGGCAGCCATGGAGGGATTAGTGCTCTGGCATTTGGGTTCCCCCTGAGGACTCAAAAGGGTCCTGTTGGCCAAGCCTTGCAGGTGTTTGTAGTAAAGAGCCTTTGGTGTAGAGGTGGACACCCAGGGGATGTGGCAGAAAACCAATACTGTCTCCTCCACCCTCTGCTAATAAAACCCAATGCAAAAGACAAAGAAAAGCTCTAGTAAAGAAGAGAAGGCTATAGAAAAGGTTTAAATCCCTCCAAAGGCCTGTGCAATGTAATATTCCTGAGACATTCGCAGTGGCACCTTCCAATCTAATTTGCCACACTCAGGAAGTGACACCCACCACACTACAGTTTAATAATTTAGCTATTATTCCAGAGCGATCCTATTAACAGTCCATTCATTTTCTCCCCAGCGGTTCAGCCATTGAAATTCACCCACTGTGTCTTGTGACTATTAGTGATACTCTGGGAAGTATTATTCAGGAGCATGTACCGAAAAAGATTTGACAAAGATTTCACATGCAACCTGATACGAAAGACATGATTTCCACATTGGACTGGGGAATGGGCTGGGCTGGGTTGAGTCTCAGACACTCTCTTATAGCTGGAGTTTTTCCAGCTCCCTTTCCCATTCACAAAATGGGGGGAAGGGTGGCCGGTCCATGTTTAGAGATTTTAAAGACTGACTAAATAAAGGGGCTTTTAAATGCTAATTAACCCACTTAATCCCTTTCAGAGACTAGCATTTTCAATAGCTTTAAAATAGACGAAAAATGTAATAAATGGGGAGGGAGGGAGGAGCTCACTATTGACGTTAACTTGCACTGACTATGAAGGACCCTGATGCTGGGTAGGTTCAGAAAGTACAAGCACCTTAAAGAAAACCAGCACAATACTGAAAAAATTTTCAGTTTCTGCCTCAATTTCCTGTTCAGCAATGTACAACCCATGTGCTGCCTTGGCCAAAGTTGCTACAATTTAGTTCATGTGCCCTTGTGAAAGTAGTTGTAACCCAAGGAATACAAGTAAAATTAGGCTGAAGTAAAATTAGTTATCAAAGCAGACACTCTTATTAATCACCACCCCCCACTACACACACACACACACCCCTTCACACACATACCTTTCTGAAGACAACATTTTCTTTCTTCAAGATGAAATAATTTCTAAGGTGTTTTGATGCTTGGTCTGTCCTTCAGCCTCAGGACTTTTTGTTATTAGGGTCAGCTAAATTGCTTGCTGATCCTAGCACTAGTGATGGAATCAGGCTGACCAGGGTTAGGGTTCAGGTTGTGTCACTTAACTGGCCTTGGGTTTTTTAATTTGTAAAATGGAGCCAATACTGGTATATTTCTTATCAGCTGTAGGAAAAATTTTGCTCCAAAGGAAAATAATACAGTCTCCATAGCAGGGAGGTCAAGTAACCTTTTCTGTAAAGGGCTAGAGAGTAAATATTTAAAGTTTTGTGGACTACCTGGTCACTGCTGCAACTACTCAGTTCTGCCATTGGAGCATGAAAGCAATGTCAGGAAATGCACGAATGAATACATGTGGCTGTGTTCCAATAAAACTTTATTTACAACAGCAGGCAGTGGGCTGCATTTGGCCTATGGGCAGCAGTCTCCAGCACAGGTGTCTAGGTTTTACCATTCTAGCTTTTTGCTGCCACTGAGCTATTTTACAACTCTGTATTTGCAAAATCATTCTTGTCTATAGACATGCAAATTCTGTCCTTTAGCGGTTCAATTTGATGTGCCTCCAGCCCTGTGGAAAAGATCAAATTTGCCACTATCTGTATATTCATTTCAATATTCCTGATCTATAAATGTGTCTTGAACTGTTTGTACCATTCTACCAATTCCTTCATTAATGAGCAAAATATTTAATACTGTTAAAGTTATTCTGACACCTGTTAAACTGATACGGAAAACTGTATCATCATTGCAATAGGTGTCCAGACTATTATAACAGGGCAGAGAAATCAGGCTCAACTTGGAATACTGGCAAACACAGATGTGGGTATATAGCCAATGATCAGAGTGGAGTCAGTGGGTATAAAATTATCAATACCAACAGGAAACATCAAGCATACAAGGAGTCTTGGTGAAGGCAGTTCAGGATAATGAGATATCAAGGACAGAGGTTGAGGAATTTGATCAGATATCAAGGGTGATCAGATGTCAGGAATGGGGTGATTCTCACTAACCTGATTTAGCAGGATTCTTGCTAAAACTGGGCCAGGCAGGCCAAAGACAAGGCTCAAAGAAATGAGGCCTAATCAAAAGGAGACCTCAGAGGAGCCTGTTTCAAGTTTGGTCAGAGAGTTTCTGTCATGGTAAAGAAAAAATGTCATGACACGTCTTAAAGACAGTAAGGCAGATTTATCCAGGGGGATTACAACAATGAGGTTTTGTAGAGGGAGAAAGATCAGACTCATCTCTGAAACCAGGACAAGTGAAGATTTATAGCCAAAGGTGGGGTGGGGGTGAGAGTGGGGGTCAGTAGATGGAAAACTACTAAGAGGAAACTGAGGGCTGAGGGCGATTTTGGCTAAGCAGACTTGACAGGATTCTTGCTGGGGCAGGTCTGGGTGGTAAGATATCAAGCATGAGGGGATGAGAAATGTGATCAGATACAAGAGCAGTGGGATTCAAATGGAGGATTGTGGCTGAACTCAGTGAGATTCTCAAATAAAGAGACAAAGGACAGCGCACAAAGCTAGGGCCTTGAGGATTTAGAGGAGCCTGACTGGAGTTAGGTTGAGGAGAGACTCTTTGTCAGTCAACATGTGTTCATTTTATATCTGTATGAAAGTCACGGATGAAGCTTTTTTGAAAATTCACCTTAAATTCAGCCAATATTTTTGAAGGAATTAACACAGCAACTGGCACATGGCGAACACTTAATGAAGTTGTTCCTGGGTTGCTATTGCTGGTTTGTTGTTATAATTAGATGAATGAGAATGCCAACAAGAAACAGAACTCAGCCCAAATGGTTCAAATGAAGAAATTCCAGTGAAGGGACTACTTTGTGGGCAGGTTAAGGGAACCAACAAGAGATGTCAAAGGCCAGAGACTATGACAAGGAGCTATTACCATGTGCCGAGGGGAGGAAATGGAGTCACTGGATTGCAGTGAGAGCTGGGACCACGGACAAGGGGCCACTGGCCAGGATCTGTGGTCACAGAAGGACGCAATTCTTGCCAGAGATGGGGTGCTGAAACAGGGAAGGAGCAGGGAAGAAATATTTCAGTCTCTCTCTCCTCTTGCCTTCTGATCTCCTGCTGGGCCCATTCCTTGGCTGAACTCAATCAGAAGGCAGCTGCCAGGGAACCTGGGTGATACAGTCTGCCTCCTGGGGCACAGAGGTAGGCAGACAAGGATGTAGGATGTATCTTGGGGTGGAGGGGGTGAAGAATACCCAGCAAAATTATTACTATTATTTTCTTATAATGCTCAAAACCCACAGGATGTACGCCAAGAATGAAACCTAATATAAACTATGGATTGTGAGTGGTAATGATATATCAGTATAAGCTTCTTAATTTTAACAAATGCCCCACTCTGGGGTGAGGGTGTACTGCTGACAGTGGAGGCGAGAGTGCTCCTTGGAGGATGCTTTGTGCAGAGGGGATCCAAAGTTCAAGGGCAGAGCAGAGGGCTATTAGGGTGTCAAGTTCAGAACCTCTCCAGCGATCTTCAGAACCTCTGCCTGAAAGACCACCTCTCTCGCTTCTACCCCTGGCTACTCTTTCTCTTTGCGCGTGTGTCAATTTAAAGGTTAAGGCTTCCCTGGTAGCTCAGATGGTAAAGCGTCTGCCTTCTGTGCGGGAGACCCGGGTTCAGTCCCTGGGTTGGGAAGATCCCCTGGAGAAGGAAATGGCAACCCACCCCAGTACTCTTGCCTGGAAAGTTCCATGGACTGAGAGGATCCTCAGAGCCTGATAGGCTATAGTCCATGGGGTCGCAAAGAGTCAGACACAACTGAGCAACTTCACTTTCACTTTCCCCCAGAGATGCCTTTCCTGACCCTCAATACAAATCAGTTTTCTCCCATTATTCTTGACCCTTTGTCTCGTCTTTTTCTTCAGAGAGCTTTTCACCAGGTAGGATTGCTTAGATATTTGCCAATCAGTTTATTGCTTGAGTTCCTCTCTACAGACTATAAGGTTCATGAGAACTGAAACACCACCTACCACTAATAACCCAGTGTTTAGAAGAGGCCCTGACATGGAGGTGATAATCAATAAATGTGTGTCTAATAAGTGAATGCATGAATAAATCAATTAAGTCACTGAAATTAAATAAATGAAAACTAGTTGCCCCTTCTAACCTCACATAACGGCTTTCTCTACTTCCAGCCAGCCTATGGATATCAAGATGCCAGCGGGGTAGGAAAGGACAGGGGAATCAGGACAGATTTTAAAGATGGTTATAAGGACCTGGGCTTGGCTTCTGAGTCAAATGGGAAGGCACTGGAGGGGCTCGGATATCTTCTGCCCCTCCTTCCACTTCACTGAGCACTCTCTCCCATCCCTAGGAGAGGTTCAACAGTAGGGACTCTTAGTAGGCATTCAATCAATTTGTTGAATAAATGCATGAATGTATGTGTGCATGAATGAATTAAAATATGATTTCTGTCGCTAAAGAACTTATGAGTGTTGCAATAAGATACAATTCATATTCATGGCATTATTGGAGAATTCCAGGGATGGGAGAGGGTACAAGACACATGCCAGACTGCAACCAGATAGTTGGTGGGAGAAACTCAGGAATCACATTTCTATATTTTGAATCGGTTCATTGTCTGTCTTGTCTCCACTGTTTCAATTAGAAACAGTTTTAGAGCAGAGCCCAAGTTTACGACTGATTCAGATCCCTGGGGCCCTAGCACAGAGCCCAGTGTCATGAGGCGTGCCAAAAATACTCTCCTGGTTCTCATGCTACTTCAGCAGGCTGGATTAATTTTTAGGGCAGTGCATGTCACATGCCAGCCCTCTAGACAGACCTTGGGGGATCCCTCTTGGGGAGTCACCCAAGGTAGTTCCCTTCATGCTGTACAGCTAAGAGACAGCTCTGAGGGGTCTGGTTTTTTTACTGCATTGTCCTAACTCTCCAGTCCTGAGGTAGGAGCAAGGGTTGTCGCTCTGGAGTCACTGGCTTTTCTTCCTGTACAAAGACTAGGCTTGGTGCTCCAGGATTGCAGGAAAAGCACTGGACACTTACTATCTGTGTGTCTACAGATGCATCATTTCATTTCTCTGGGCCTCAGTGTTTCTCATTTATAAAATTAGAGGGTGGAGAGGGGATAAGAGAATTCCTAAGATCCCTTCCTGCTCTCCAAGGATTCTAATTCCTGATTTGACATGAGAAAGTGATTCCTTAAATGGCCGTAATCCATCTTCCAACTTCCAGAATGCTCCTAAGCCATGTATGTGCTGTATCTCTGGACCATTTCCAGAGATTTCAGATTTTGCTCATCTTAGAGACGCTCTTATTTCTAAAATGCCAGACCCTGATCTGTTTAGTAACTGGAGCTTATTTTTATTTTTTGGCATTGAGTTTCTGACATCTGGAACAACTTCCTGTCAGATAGAAGGTTCCCTCCCAGAGTGTCTTCAACAGCAGCAAACAATTTACACCCACCCAGGACCCATCATGCCTAAGATGTCTTGGGGGCATCTTACTGCAATTAGGAGAAAATGAAACCAGGAGCTCAGACTGATGAAAACTGAGGTTGGAAACTAGTACTGAAATAGAAATCATTAGTGTAGGTAAAATGTAGCTGAAAGTGCCAATTCCTTTGAGGTAGCATGTTTGGGAGAGCAAGCAAAGAATGCCAAGTCATTGTGCCTGTAGTTCTGTGGACAGGACAAACTCAAGAACAACATCAAGCTTCTAATTGTTAGTTAATCGGCTAGAGATTCTGATGAGCTGATAAAACAGGAGAAGCCACTGAAACCTGGGCAGTGCCCTTAAACATCATTCTCTTCGAGCTCCAGTAATTGACTATTTTAGGTTGCATGTAATCAGGCACAGACTCCTGAAAGGATGGAAGTGTGGTAATTTACATAGGAAGTGATCCTAGAAAAGTACCTGTAGACGAATGGGGAAGTAAGATAGGGAAGGGAAGAAAGCCAATAAAGGGAAGATTATTGAGCAGGGTACCACTGTGGGTGCTGAAGCTCAGTCCTGCTGGGGAACTCTGGGAAACTGCAGAACACATCTTGGAGTGTGTCACCTGAGGGGCATGAAAACTGGGGTATTTACCCTCAACTCCAATCTGTCATTGGCTGAGGGCTATTCCTGGAGGCATCATTGGCCTCCCCATGGAAGTAGCACAGAGAACCTTAAGAGGAAGAGCTATGAAGTAGATATGAAGCTTGAAGTAGGATGCCTTCAGAATGGTAACTGCTGAGGGGATGTCAGTGGGGCCCTGAGAGCACCTGCCACCTTAACCCTGCTGGCTAGCCAATGAGCACCATGAGCCAGGTGTGGGGGAAACCATAGCATCCTGGAGACGAGTACACCTTACTGATCTCTAGTCTATCCCCCTTGTTTCCAGATAAGAAAATAAAGGTTTAGAACAGCACTGTCCAATAAAAATGTAATGCAAGCCACCTATGTAATTTTTTTAAAATGCTAGTAGCACGTTTCAAAAGCAAAATGAACAGGTGAAATTGACTTTAATAGCATACTTTATTCAACCTAATATGCTCAAACTATTAGAGTTTTCACATAATTAACATAACAGTGATTACTGAGATATTTTGCATTTTAGATACTATAGCTTTGAAAATTTCCACTTACAGCACATCCCAATTCAGACTGGTCACACTTCAAGTGCTCAGGACCCAGCTGGGGCTAGTGCCTACAATACTGAACAGCACAGAGTGAAACATTTCCATCATTGCAGAAAGTTCTATTGGACACTGCTGGTCTAGTGTCATCTGCTCCAATTTAGAGCGCTTATGGGTAGGAGACATAGTTGACAAGCCAGAAAAGAACCCTAGGATCTGTAGTTAGGCTGAAACCCTGGGCTTGAAATCTCCCCAAAAATAAAAGGAAGGAAGGGAGGTAGTTCTGATGACCCCTCAAGCTGGTGAAAGCCAAGATTAAGTTGGCTGGTTGCACAACCTCCTAAATACAAGAAGATCATGAGGTCCTTCTCCCCTGGAGAAGGAAATGGCAACCCACTGCAGTACTCTTGCCTGGAGAATCCCATGGACAGAGGAGCCTGGTGGGCTACAGCCCACGGGGTCACAAGAGTCGTACATGACTGTGTGACTAAACTACCACCACCAGCTGAAGTCCAGCTCAGGGAGACCTCTGGAGGGAAAGGGCAGGTCTCCTTGTTCATCACCATGTCCCCAGCCCAGGACCTGGCCCACAGGAGGCCCCTGAGAGCTCTAGTGAATGGTGATGAGCAGCATCCTTGGGGTGCTGTCACAGATCATCAGTAGGTGGGGGCTGGGGAGAAGCTGTGAGGTGATCAACGTTACCATTTTGGGGGTCACCAGGTGACATGGTCATGAGCACAGTGATGAAGGGATGGTTGGATGAAGGAACCTAAAAGAGAATCAAGCCTCTGTCCATTCACCGATCCTTTCATAACAATCATGTAATATGCCATCCCACAAAGAGAGGAACAGAGGCACAGAGCAGTGAAGAGAATCTTCCAGCGAGACCACTGTGTTTGCCTGGCATGAACTGCTTTGACATTGGGCCCTACACACATACTTTATAAGAGGCACTTTGCTTGGGGTTTTATTCCCACAATAAATCTTGTCACTTTCTGCTCCCAAGACTGGCTCCACTCCTCTGTACTACACTAACAGCTTCCTTTCCCAGCAGCCGCAGCAGTAAATGGTGCACACAATGCCGAAGCTAAGGTTTCAAGGTGAAGCCTTTGGAAGCGACTTCTCTATAACCTCATTTATGGCCATGCCATATTTCATGCTGCAACTCCCTAACGCAGTGGGTGGCTCTCTATGTCTTCTGGCAAAAGGGAGACTGAGCTGTAATCCCACCCTGCAACCCGCACACACCCCTCCCAGTGGAATTTGGAAGTGAAAGTACCTCCCGGGTTTTGAAAGGAGAGGTTATCTTCTCTTCGTGCTCCTATGGGGCTACTTGCTACCCAGCTAGTCAAGAGAAGAAATGTGGGAGATGCGGCTGCTCCAGGAAGGCACCTCTAATTCATTCTGCACACTGAGAGGCGCCTCCCCGAGAACTCCTACTGCGCTAACTGTCAAGCCTCTGTCTTCTGTTGGCCACGAGACAACCATTCCTCTTGAGTAGCAATGAGGGAAGGGTGTTACTCTGCTGCTTCCTCCTCTCCTCTGTATATCTAGCCCAACTCCATCAAAGCCCTGCAAATTGGTTGACTGATCTACCAAATGATTGCCAAGCTCCACCTTTGGTGTATTCAAATCACATAATTGGTATGGCCTCTCTAGCAGGCAAACAATGCAATGTGACTGGTCTATGTCTTCCAAGGAGGGGCCAAGAGTCCTACAACCGAGGGAAAAATTCAATGAATATATTAATACTTGAGGTCTAGATCAGTTTCAAGTTCTGTCTGAAGCCAAAGCACAACTTGACTTTGCACACGACTCCTCCAACACACACATTCACAAACTCACCATGATGAGAGGTCCTATAGGACCTTTTGAGGATGTAATCCTCAAATATTCTTTATCTGGCACACATTGGATGCTTAATAAATATATGTTAAATAAAATCAATGAAGGTAGCCACTTGGTTATCCTGGGGAGACTGCATAATCAAGTAGGGGAAAAAAAAGTATGGGCAACAGACAAATCTTGCCTCCACCTAGAGCTATCTGTGTGGGCTTTGGCAAATGCCTTGACCTCTCAGAGTATCAATTTTCCTCATCTGTAAAATGGGAATGATCATATCTACCTCCCAGAGTTGCTGTACTGATTACATGAGATAGTCTCTATAAAACTCCTAGGTACCCCATAGGCACGTGGGAAACATCAGTTACTTTCCCCACTGTCTGGAATATTCTTGCTCAAATGCCAGATCCCCAGGTGCACATACCAGCCCTCTAGACAGACCTTGAGTGATCCCCCTTGGGGAGTCACCCAACGTAGTTTCCTTCATGCTGTACAGCTAAGGGAACTGTGCAGCTTGCCTTGTTATATTGCAAAGCCCTGCAAATCGGTTGACTGATCTACCAAATGATTGGCAAGCTCCATCTTTGGTGTATTCAAATCACATAATTGGCTTTGCAGTATAACAAGGCAAGCTGTACAGTTCCCTTAGCTGTACAACATGAAGGGAACTACGTTGGGTGACTCCCCAAGAGGGATCCCTCAAGGTCTGTATTGTATATTTGCAAGGCTTGCCTTGAATATAACAGGCCAGGAAGAGGCACGTCCTCCTTCAGCCCTGCTTTTCTCATATCTCTTAGGGCAGTTACTGCACTTCTCACCCTACACTGGGTCACTGAGCTTTGGGTCACTGCTCTCCAACTGTGAGATCGAGACCAAGCTTCCAGCATTTTGTATCCTGAGCACGTAGCATACTGCCTGGCATGTAGCAGGCACTCAGTAAAGACTTCCTTTTCTGTGTAGGGAAAAAAGGTAAGAAGCACACATACAAAGCATAACCATGGTTATTTAAAGTTGGGATTATGGTTTGTTTTACTCCTTTGTCAGGGGGGCCTTCTATATTTTAAAAATATCTTTCCCTACAATAGCCATGTTATATTTGAGTAACAATGTTGTGCTGTATGCTTAGTCACTCAGTCATGTCCAACTCTGCAACCCCATGGACTGCAGCCCACCAGGCTCCTCTATCCATGGGATTCTCCAGGCAAGAAGACTGCAGTGGGTTGCCATGCCCTCTTCCAGGGCATCTTCCCAACTGAGGGATTGAATCCAGGTCTCCTGCATTGCAGGTGGATTCTTTACTGTCTGAGCCACCAGGGAAGCCCAAGAATACTGGAGTGGGTAGCCTATCCCGACTCCAGGGGATCTTCCTGACCCAGGAATTGAACCCAGGTCTCCTGCATTGCAGGTGGATTCTTTACCAACTGAGCCACCAGGGGAGCCCTAAGTAACAATATGATTCTGTAAAAATTAATAAATGTATGCTCTATAAGATGATGAATGGATGGGTAGATGGATAGGTGTATTTGATACATTTAGGCAGTTTCCATTTTCCCTGATTTTCAGTGTCTGGGTCTGGGGCTGAGCCTGCTCCCTATTTCCTACCAAATGGCTTTGACGTTCTATTCCTCCCATTCAGTCTTACATTTTTCTGAATATCCCATCCAGGAAGGAAAAATGATCCCCAGTTCACCATGCCAGCACTCAGCAAACTTTCGTTACAAAGGTGTAGGTAATAAATATATCTCAGTCTTTGGGGGGTGGTACAGTCTCTGTTCACAATTTCTCAACTCTACTGTCATAGCATGAACACAGCCATAGACAACACATAAGTGAATGAACGTGGCTGTGTTCCAATAAAACTTTATTTACAAAAATGCAGCAGGCCAGGTTTGGCTGAACAGCTGCTTGTTGCCAATCTCTGGTCTGTGACTTTGCCAGTGGTGCTTCTCTTCCTGGAAGGCCCCCTCTCCTGCTCCCCTATTTAAATCCTGCCCATCTTCTATCTTTCAGCTACAACATTATTACTTATCATCTACTGTCTTAGCCTGCTGTTACGGCACTAAAATTACACGTATTCTCCCTGGTGGCTCAGATGGTAAAGAATCTACCTGCAAAGCAGGAGACATGAGTTTGATCCCTGGGTTGGGAAGACCCCCTGGAGAAGAGCATGGCAACCCACTCCAGTCTTCTTGCCTGGAGAATTCCATGGATAGAGGACCCTGGCAGGCTACAGTCCAAGGAGTTGCAAAGAGTTGGACACGACTGAGCAACTAAGCACAGTAAGTGCTAGATAAATATTGAACCATTGGCTAAGAAGTGTCCTACTTCAGGGGGGATTTTAAAAAAGTGTATGTTTTGGAATCATGCTTGGAAAGCAGTGGAATGGGAGAATGTAAATATTCCTAAGAATAGACTACATGGCTTCAGTCTTATAATGATGTGGGCAGCCTAGTAATTCCCATCCTAGAAGAAAAAGCCACACCAAATGGNGCTCTATAAGATGATGAATGGATGGGTAGATGGATAGGTGTATTTGATACATTTAGGCAGTTTCCATTTTCCCTGATTTTCAGTGTCTGGGTCTGGGGCTGAGCCTGCTCCCTATTTCCTACCAAATGGCTTTGACGTTCTATTCCTCCCATTCAGTCTTACATTTTTCTGAATATCCCATCCAGGAAGGAAAAATGATCCCCAGTTCACCATGCCAGCACTCAGCAAACTTTCGTTACAAAGGTGTAGGTAATAAATATATCTCAGTCTTTGGGGGGTGGTACAGTCTCTGTTCACAATTTCTCAACTCTACTGTCATAGCATGAACACAGCCATAGACAACACATAAGTGAATGAACGTGGCTGTGTTCCAATAAAACTTTATTTACAAAAATGCAGCAGGCCAGGTTTGGCTGAACAGCTGCTTGTTGCCAATCTCTGGTCTGTGACTTTGCCAGTGGTGCTTCTCTTCCTGGAAGGCCCCCTCTCCTGCTCCCCTATTTAAATCCTGCCCATCTTCTATCTTTCAGCTACAACATTATTACTTATCATCTACTGTCTTAGCCTGCTGTTACGGCACTAAAATTACACGTATTCTCCCTGGTGGCTCAGATGGTAAAGAATCTACCTGCAAAGCAGGAGACATGAGTTTGATCCCTGGGTTGGGAAGACCCCCTGGAGAAGAGCATGGCAACCCACTCCAGTCTTCTTGCCTGGAGAATTCCATGGATAGAGGACCCTGGCAGGCTACAGTCCAAGGAGTTGCAAAGAGTTGGACACGACTGAGCAACTAAGCACAGTAAGTGCTAGATAAATATTGAACCATTGGCTAAGAAGTGTCCTACTTCAGGGGGGATTTTAAAAAAGTGTATGTTTTGGAATCATGCTTGGAAAGCAGTGGAATGGGAGAATGTAAATATTCCTAAGAATAGACTACATGGCTTCAGTCTTATAATGATGTGGGCAGCCTAGTAATTCCCATCCTAGAAGAAAAAGCCACACCAAATGGCCTAATGGCAGAGTGACAGGAAGAAGCCAGGTACTATGACTCATTCCTTAAGAAGTGTCCTCACTTGATTTCTAAGATCTAAAACATGCACAAAGAAAGTGAATCTTCTGTTAAGGAATTTAAGACCCAAGTGCAAAGGCGTTTTTAGTAGCTTTGGCTAAGCTGGGGATGACAAATCAAGCCCCACCACTGGAGATGTGAAGGCTCCCTTTTAAATGAGCCACCATATAACAATCTGTGCAGAACTCTGGCTTCAGCTTTTCGGTTTCATTTTTTCTGCTCTGTCGAGCACTAAGCCCTGTCTCTTATACACATCTCGATGTGTANCCACTGGAGATGTGAAGGCTCCCTTTTAAATGAGCCACCATATAACAATCTGTGCAGAACTCTGGCTTCAGCTTTTCGGTTTCATTTTTTCTGCTCTGTCGAGCACTAAGCCTGTGCTCTTGGCTCGGGGAGATGGGCTAAGGTTTATGCTTAAGATCACGTGGCAGTCCCAGCAGCTCTCAGCAAATGTGACCGAGTCATCCATAAATGGTCCTTGTCTGGTGGCAAAATACTTGGCTCTCTCTGCCTAAAAAGGAAATACTGAAGAAAATGTGCATTATGGTCACTGTGCTGCCGAGAGGACAATTTCCTGGCCTGCAGACCACTTGCTGACAGAGCAGAGCCAGGGAGAGGGGAGATGCCAAGCCTGTTGATTCACACTCAGGGCTTTTCTGAGTGTCTGACAGCCCCATACTCACAGCAGCGGTGGTGGCTCTGTTTGTGAGCATACACCATCTGGCCCCAGAGCCCTGCAACTAACTGAAGGAGATCTACATGAACAGAGCTTTGACGTGGGGCTTGAAAACTCGCCTCCTAAGACTCCCTCTGAATTAGAGATTTAAAGACGTCCCCTTTCTTTCCCCTTTGGTCATTCCAACCACACCACACCTTTCAAACAGACCTAGTGCGTTCATTCATCCACACAGTCACTCACTCACTCAGTCCACATATCAGCCTATACTGCTGCTGCTGCTAAGTCGCTTCAGTGGTGTCCAACTCTGTGCGACCCCAGAGACAGCAGCCCACCAGGCTCCCCTGTCCCTGGGATTCTCTAGGCAAGAACACTGGAGTGGGTTGCCATTTCCTTCTCCAATAATCTATACTGAGCACCTCACAAATGCCAAAGCTTCAGCTGCAGCAATGCAAAAGTCACACATGGTCCCCATCCTCCCCAAAATTATAGGTCAGTAGACAAGACAGACGTTCAGCATTTATGACTCTGTGCGAGGAAGGTTATGTGAGAGGCAGTACAGTGTGCTATGGGTAGGATAACTGTGTAATTGCCATCTGAACCTGGATGCTTTTGAGAGTAAGAGGAGGTGCTATAAATAACTACTACAGAACAGCAGGAGAAGCTAGGACTGTCCTGGGCCAGCTGGGTCATATGGGTCCTCTAAGCTTTGGCCATGCAGCCAGGGACCTCAGTTGACAGGCTCCCTCCTTCCCTCCCTTTGTGACTCTGTTCCTACTCACCCCCATTGTCATCCTGCTGTTGCCCCTTTACAGCGGAGCAGAGTGAGGTGGTCTGAGTGATGGAGTCCACTGAGGTCAGGCTTTAAATTCCACACTCAGCAGCACTGCCAGGCACTGAGCTGTCTTCACCTCCTCCTACTCCAGGTTACCTTGAAAAGAACCTTCACCACACAGAGACTCTAAATCCTGACTCCTGCCTTTGATTCCAGCTCCTTCCCCATATTTCAACAATGTGGCTGGGCCTCTGCCCGGGGCTGCCCTGTGATTTTATATTCTTTAGCAATACAAGGAGCAGGCTGGCTTTGTTGTTCTAGAAGCTTCTTCTTCGGGGAGGATGGCGGACCTAAAGGCCCAAAGCTCATTGATCTGGCAGTCACCTAGAGCATGTACCGAAGCATAAATACCTCACCAGCAAGCTATCATTTTGTTACACCTGTAAGCCTGAGCTGTGGAAGATATCTCTTCATTCTTAAGGGTGGACCTGCAAAACCAGGGGGCTTCCCTGGTAGCTCAGCTGGTAAAGAATCTGCCTGCAATGGAATCTGGTTCAGTTCCTGGGTTGGAAAGATCCACTGGAGAGGAGAGAGGCTAACCACTCCAGTATTCTTGGGCTTTCCTGGTGCCTCAGACAGTAGAGAATCTGCCTGCAATGCAGGAGACCTGGGGTCAGTCCCTGGGTTGGAAAGATCCCCTGGAGAAGGGAAAGGCTACCCACTCCAGTATTCTGGCCTGGAGAATTCCATGGACTGTACAGTACATGAGGTCACAAATAGTTGGACAGAAATGAACAACTTTCACTTTTGCAAAACCATACCATTAATGCCAGCCTTGGGGCACGTAGCAGATGCTAGTGAGGCTCAGTCCCACAGTCCCAAGGCCCACCTCTGAGTTCACCTATAGCCACANAGGTCACAAATAGTTGGACAGAAATGAACAACTTTCACTTTTGCAAAACCATACCATTAATGCCAGCCTTGGGGCACGTAGCAGATGCTAGTGAGGCTCAGTCCCACAGTCCCAAGGCCCACCTCTGAGTTCACCTATAGCCACACAAATACTTCCCAGCAAGCTGGTAGCTTCTTACCACAAACATATATAAACCCTCTGCCTGAGTCTTCACCTACCCATCCTCAAGCTTGCTCAGCCCACAAAAGGCAATCCTCAACCACAGTGGGACAGAAGGCAATGGATAAGGTAGCCAGGCTCCAAGATGGCCCCAATGAAACTTGCCTCTTGCTGTTCACGCCCTTGGGTAGTTACCTCCCACAGTGAGTACGGCTGATCAGCGTGAGCAATGTAATACAGCAGAAATGATGCTGTGTGACTTCTAAAGCTAAATCATAAAAGGCATTTCTGCTTCCATCTTGCTGTCTTCTGGATCTCTCTGGGGGAAGCTGGCAGCCATGTCATGAGGACACTCTCGTAGCCTTATGGAGAAGGCCACACGGTGAGGACCTGAGGCCTCAGGCCAACAGCCAGCACTGGTTGTCAGTTAGGTTGCCAAGCCATCATGGAAGTGGATCCTCAGCCCCAATTAAGCCTTCAGGTAACTGCATCTGATATCTTATGAGAGACCCCATGCCAGACCACCCAGCTAAGCCAACCTCAAATTCCTGACCCTCAAACCTGTAAGAGATAATAAACGTCCATTGTTGCCTTGGACTGCTAAGTTTAGGGTAACTAGTGACAAAGCATTAGGGAACTAATATGGTGGATGAATATCCCAGCTTGTGCAGAAGCACAGGCCACATGGCTCCTCAGGCAGTCCTCAGTGGGACTGAGCCCTGGTTGTTCACAGTGCTAATCTCACTGCATGCTTTGAACTATTTTGTTATTTTTTCCCCTCGGTGTCTCATTCTCCCTGCTCCCTCAGTTCTGCTTCCTGTAATCATCTCCCAACTAAACTACCTGCCCCATGTCCTTGTTTCAGCGTGTGCTTTAA
The DNA here is from genome assembly GCA_006410875.1 of Neotragus pygmaeus. Classification (NCBI taxonomy): domain Eukaryota; kingdom Metazoa; phylum Chordata; class Mammalia; order Artiodactyla; family Bovidae; genus Neotragus; species Neotragus pygmaeus. The sequence continues at coordinate 36,318 of SJYV01002007.1, forward strand.
TGGAACCCCAACAATATAGGGCATCTTCTTCCTATTCATGGATCAACTTTTCAAAGGAAGACTAGCTTTTGTGAATATTCTTATGTCTGTAGAAAACTATTCTAAGTCTTGATCAAAAACAGTGCTAACATATATTTTATGATTCTATGTATATGACATGTCCAGAACAGGCAAATCTACCAAGACAGAAAGTAGATTAGTGATTGCCTTGGACTGAGAGAAGGAATGGGGACTGACTGCAATGGACCCAAAGTGACAGAAATATACGGGGTAATAGAAATACCCTAAAACTGGATCATAGCAATGACTGTAAGTCTCTCTATATTTCCCAAACATCAAAGTATTCATTTTAAACAGGTAAGTTTCATGGTATACAAATTACGCCTCAATAAATATGAAAACTGATTTTCATAGCTGAAACAAGTGTAGAAAAGAGAAACACAGAAATAAGTACAACAGGAAAATCATGAAGTAAAGGATTCCTATTGCCAGTCACTTCCCTAGTGGCTCATATGGTAAAGAGTCTGCCTGCAATGTGGGAGACCTGGGTTCGATTCCTGGGTCAGGAAGATCCCCTGGAGAAGGGAATGGCAACTCACTCCAGCATTCTTGCCTGAAGAATCCCATGGACAGAGGAGCCTGGTGGGCTACAGTCCATGGGGCTGCAAAGAGCTGGACACGACTGAGCGACTAACCGTTTCACTTTCTTTTATAGCCATGAGAACTAGGTTTACTACAGTCTCTTCCAAAATAAAACTAACATATTTGGTACAAGACAAGGAGTAATGAAGCCAAACTATGCCTCTTCAAATACATAAAACTAATATGAAAGACAGAATCTCATGAAGGCTTTATCTAACCAAAGAAGACTCCCCCACAAAAGCCACATCTGTGGTTTTAGTAACCAATATTCACTTCTGACATATAAGAACACTTCTAGGGAGCTTGTGGAGAAGGAAATGGCAACCCTGTGGGAGAACGATGTAAGATACACACGGGCACACACAGACATGTACCAGTGACTTGGTTGTATCAGTTACCCTTTGCTACAAAACAAACCACCTTAAAACTTAGTGGCTTAAAACAACAACCATTTATACAGACAATGACTCTGGGGTTTGTCCAGGCAGTTCTTTTGGTCTGGGCTGAGTTTTCTCACTTGTCTACAGCCAGTTGGCTAACCTGGAGGCTGGGTGATCTAGGACGGCCACATGCACGTGTCTAGAATTGGGAAGTTATTGGCTAGGGCCACGGGGGAAGCCACACGTCTCTCACCATTGGGCAGGCCATCTTGGGTCTCAGGGTCCCAGGGGCCACAAGAGAGCAAGCCTCAGAGCACAGGCACGTTTAAACCCTTGGCTTACGTCATGTTTGCTAATTTTCCATTGTTCAGAGCGGGTCACATAACCAGACTAGACTAAGGGGGAAAAGAAGTAGATTCCACCTCTGGATGCAAAGAGCTGCCATGCCAGGGGCAGGGGAAGTATGGGGGGGTAGCATTCATATACTCTGCCACATCTGTTTGTTTCCGTTTTGTTTTTTAATTTTCTTCTCATTTAAGATCTGCCGGTTGTCACTCTTCTCACTTGCTGGAGAATGTGTTTTGCTCAACAGCTGTTCTAGCAGCTAGAGAATATCATTTATTTTGAGATGAGCCATTTTGCCCTGAGATAAATTAAACTCTAGCTCTTTCTCTTGAAGAGAAAATTCTCTGTTGCCCTAATCAGCTATTGACTAAGCAGCTACTGACTGCTATGGAGACGCCCCCCGGAGTCCGATTTCAAGCCAAATCCAGGACGACACGCCAAGCAACCTGCTGACAGGGTGGATTTGGCTCCCAGGTCACGGTGGGCCTGAAGGAAAGAAAAACAGCAGTGTTCAAGTCCTGCCAGAGGAGAGGGGAAGAGGGAGGAAGAAAGTGAGATGAGAGGAAGCTCTCAGTTAATAGAACTAGGTCTGGTGTCACCCTGGAGCAACACCCAGGCCCACAGCACTTGGCACTTCAGGAGGAATTCGTAGCCCAGAGACCTTAGCTGCATCTTTTTAAGGGTTGATTCAACTGCATCTGGGGTTAAGTTTGACTAATCACAGGGAAGATGCTGTGTTCAATTACATAGTGTCATAGGCAGCCGACACTGTTGGGGTCTGCGAGGGAGGAGGGCAGAGAACAGACTGTTGGGGAACAGAGGTGGGGAAGGGCACATCTGGCTTGGGAGGATTTTCCAGGGAAAGAGAGAGAGATTTGAGAGGAGTCTCAGCTCCCCGCTGTGAGACAAACATGCGGGGGAAGGAACAGGGCCCTTCAGCTCACTCCTCAGCTCCTGAAACACAGTTTAACTTGGGATCAGCTGACTGCTCAAGAACTAGCAAATAACCCTCTTGTGCAAAGCTCATGTGTGAGTGCGCCCACAGGGCAGGGGCAGGGCAGGCCAGAGTAGAGAAAATTCCCACTGAGACCTAAAGAATGTCGTTCTTCCCTCAAAGCATGGCTGCAGCAGTTCCCCAAGTAGCCCACCGGGAGTTGCAGGGCTAGCTCTTTGGGATGAAGGTTGCCAGATGCCCATTACAATCCAACTGTCCCCTTCTTCCTTGGCACAGAGCTTGACTACATTTCTGTCTCCTTTGCCATAAGGCTTGATCATGTCGACAGAATTCTGGCCAGTAGGATATGAAAGGAAGCAATGCCACTTTCAGAACTGGGATTTAAGACAGCAGACATGTCTCCTCCATGTTATCTTTCTCCCTCCTACCACCTGGAAGCCACCACAACCTAGCTTCAATCAAACAGCTAACATCAATATTCCCAGGGGATCCCAGAGCCGATCCCAGAGCCACACAGTAGAAGGAATTCGGGGTTCTGACTGACTGGGGAGGAGAGCTGCTTCACTATCTGAACCAGGCCCCTCTGAATTGCTACCTGGAAGATAAAGAAACCTCTCGGCTCTGTGGACTACTGTGCTGTTCAGTCTCTTTGTGACAACTTAGCCTTTTGCCTTAACTAATACTTTCATTCATTCAACCTCAATGTTGTAGGGCCCCTATGGGTCCCTCAAGGTCACCATGAGGCCAAAGGGAAATATTAATGAGTAAAAAAAAAATCAAAATATATATAGAACTCTGAAAAGACTGTAGAATAATGGCTGTTTTCCCTGAAATTTTCACGGGGGCTTAGAGGGCAGTATATGTGCTTACGATGTACTGACCTTGCACATGAGTCAGCCAAACTGCTTCAAAACAACTTTTTTTCTCCTCAAAGTTTATTCCCTGGCAACTGTCATCCTCTGCATGCGTGTATCTCATTCTTTCTCTTGCTCTTATGCTACATACATACACACATACACATACCCCTCCTCCTCCTTCTCCTCTTGGGTTTGTCTCCCCTTCTCCTCTTTCTCTCCTTCTGCAGCCTCCCTCTTCTAGTCTCAGCTCTCTTGTACCCCCTTCCCCATTTGTATTCCTACAGGATATTCAGATCACAGAAAACAAAAGACCATCCTTAGTATCACCTGTTATTACGAAGCAGGAAAATCAGGGAAACAAACAATTTTCATGTTTTTGAAGTCAAGAGGAATAGAAATAATTTAATATTTGTCTCTGTCCTGCCTAGGAAAACAAGTTCCAATGGAACAGCTACTAAGTACTCACGAGCTAGAACCACCTGGAAGGAATCCTGAAGAGCAACAAACAATGAAACCAAAGTTCAGAAAGTTACTTTCCTGGAACTTATTAGTGAAGAACCAAGAATGGATCCTGGTTTGTCAACCACTTGGGCTCAACCTCTAGCCCTATGCTCCCTCCTGCCCCAATCCCTGCTCTCAAACTTGGGAGGAAATACATGAGGCCCCTCGACAGAATGTGTACTGGAGCTTTAGCCACCAGATCCACCAGAGGGGGAGGAAGGCAGGCCAGACGCAGGGCTGGGGCAATGGAGCCAGCCACAGAGGCGGCAAGAGCAAAGGCTTCACACCTACCCTACCAGCCAACAGTTTCACTCCTAGATATTTACTCAAGAGAAATGACAATATATGCCTGTAAGAACCCTTGTACGTGAATATTCATGGTTGCTTATTCATTGTAGATGAAAACAGGAAATAATGCAAATATCCAGTGTGATGGGAACTGGTAAATAAATTACAGTATAATCACACAAAGGAATATGATCCAGTAATAAAAAGGAATGAACTGGCCATATCACTGTTCCAAAGGCCAGCTATTACAAGATGGCATGGAACAAAGTAAGANACTCACTCCAGCATTCTTGCCTGAAGAATCCCATGGACAGAGGAGCCTGGTGGGCTACAGTCCATGGGGCTGCAAAGAGCTGGACACGACTGAGCGACTAACCGTTTCACTTTCTTTTATAGCCATGAGAACTAGGTTTACTACAGTCTCTTCCAAAATAAAACTAACATATTTGGTACAAGACAAGGAGTAATGAAGCCAAACTATGCCTCTTCAAATACATAAAACTAATATGAAAGACAGAATCTCATGAAGGCTTTATCTAACCAAAGAAGACTCCCCCACAAAAGCCACATCTGTGGTTTTAGTAACCAATATTCACTTCTGACATATAAGAACACTTCTAGGGAGCTTGTGGAGAAGGAAATGGCAACCCTGTGGGAGAACGATGTAAGATACACACGGGCACACACAGACATGTACCAGTGACTTGGTTGTATCAGTTACCCTTTGCTACAAAACAAACCACCTTAAAACTTAGTGGCTTAAAACAACAACCATTTATACAGACAATGACTCTGGGGTTTGTCCAGGCAGTTCTTTTGGTCTGGGCTGAGTTTTCTCACTTGTCTACAGCCAGTTGGCTAACCTGGAGGCTGGGTGATCTAGGACGGCCACATGCACGTGTCTAGAATTGGGAAGTTATTGGCTAGGGCCACGGGGGAAGCCACACGTCTCTCACCATTGGGCAGGCCATCTTGGGTCTCAGGGTCCCAGGGGCCACAAGAGAGCAAGCCTCAGAGCACAGGCACGTTTAAACCCTTGGCTTACGTCATGTTTGCTAATTTTCCATTGTTCAGAGCGGGTCACATAACCAGACTAGACTAAGGGGGAAAAGAAGTAGATTCCACCTCTGGATGCAAAGAGCTGCCATGCCAGGGGCAGGGGAAGTATGGGGGGGTAGCATTCATATACTCTGCCACATCTGTTTGTTTCCGTTTTGTTTTTTAATTTTCTTCTCATTTAAGATCTGCCGGTTGTCACTCTTCTCACTTGCTGGAGAATGTGTTTTGCTCAACAGCTGTTCTAGCAGCTAGAGAATATCATTTATTTTGAGATGAGCCATTTTGCCCTGAGATAAATTAAACTCTAGCTCTTTCTCTTGAAGAGAAAATTCTCTGTTGCCCTAATCAGCTATTGACTAAGCAGCTACTGACTGCTATGGAGACGCCCCCCGGAGTCCGATTTCAAGCCAAATCCAGGACGACACGCCAAGCAACCTGCTGACAGGGTGGATTTGGCTCCCAGGTCACGGTGGGCCTGAAGGAAAGAAAAACAGCAGTGTTCAAGTCCTGCCAGAGGAGAGGGGAAGAGGGAGGAAGAAAGTGAGATGAGAGGAAGCTCTCAGTTAATAGAACTAGGTCTGGTGTCACCCTGGAGCAACACCCAGGCCCACAGCACTTGGCACTTCAGGAGGAATTCGTAGCCCAGAGACCTTAGCTGCATCTTTTTAAGGGTTGATTCAACTGCATCTGGGGTTAAGTTTGACTAATCACAGGGAAGATGCTGTGTTCAATTACATAGTGTCATAGGCAGCCGACACTGTTGGGGTCTGCGAGGGAGGAGGGCAGAGAACAGACTGTTGGGGAACAGAGGTGGGGAAGGGCACATCTGGCTTGGGAGGATTTTCCAGGGAAAGAGAGAGAGATTTGAGAGGAGTCTCAGCTCCCCGCTGTGAGACAAACATGCGGGGGAAGGAACAGGGCCCTTCAGCTCACTCCTCAGCTCCTGAAACACAGTTTAACTTGGGATCAGCTGACTGCTCAAGAACTAGCAAATAACCCTCTTGTGCAAAGCTCATGTGTGAGTGCGCCCACAGGGCAGGGGCAGGGCAGGCCAGAGTAGAGAAAATTCCCACTGAGACCTAAAGAATGTNTGACTGCTCAAGAACTAGCAAATAACCCTCTTGTGCAAAGCTCATGTGTGAGTGCGCCCACAGGGCAGGGGCAGGGCAGGCCAGAGTAGAGAAAATTCCCACTGAGACCTAAAGAATGTCGTTCTTCCCTCAAAGCATGGCTGCAGCAGTTCCCCAAGTAGCCCACCGGGAGTTGCAGGGCTAGCTCTTTGGGATGAAGGTTGCCAGATGCCCATTACAATCCAACTGTCCCCTTCTTCCTTGGCACAGAGCTTGACTACATTTCTGTCTCCTTTGCCATAATTGACATGTGATAGATATTCAGTTAATATCTGTTGAATGAACAAATCTGTTCATTGTATTCTCTGTTTGGGGGAACTTCTCCATGTTTGCATTATCAACTATTACTTCTTACTAGAAGACATCCAGTTCATATCTCCAAGTTCTACATTTGATCATGCTGTAGGNGAATTCTGGCCAGTAGGATATGAAAGGAAGCAATGCCACTTTCAGAACTGGGATTTAAGACAGCAGACATGTCTCCTCCATGTTATCTTTCTCCCTCCTACCACCTGGAAGCCACCACAACCTAGCTTCAATCAAACAGCTAACATCAATATTCCCAGGGGATCCCAGAGCCGATCCCAGAGCCACACAGTAGAAGGAATTCGGGGTTCTGACTGACTGGGGAGGAGAGCTGCTTCACTATCTGAACCAGGCCCCTCTGAATTGCTACCTGGAAGATAAAGAAACCTCTCGGCTCTGTGGACTACTGTGCTGTTCAGTCTCTTTGTGACAACTTAGCCTTTTGCCTTAACTAATACTTTCATTCATTCAACCTCAATGTTGTAGGGCCCCTATGGGTCCCTCAAGGTCACCATGAGGCCAAAGGGAAATATTAATGAGTAAAAAAAAAATCAAAATATATATAGAACTCTGAAAAGACTGTAGAATAATGGCTGTTTTCCCTGAAATTTTCACGGGGGCTTAGAGGGCAGTATATGTGCTTACGATGTACTGACCTTGCACATGAGTCAGCCAAACTGCTTCAAAACAACTTTTTTTCTCCTCAAAGTTTATTCCCTGGCAACTGTCATCCTCTGCATGCGTGTATCTCATTCTTTCTCTTGCTCTTATGCTACATACATACACACATACACATACCCCTCCTCCTCCTTCTCCTCTTGGGTTTGTCTCCCCTTCTCCTCTTTCTCTCCTTCTGCAGCCTCCCTCTTCTAGTCTCAGCTCTCTTGTACCCCCTTCCCCATTTGTATTCCTACAGGATATTCAGATCACAGAAAACAAAAGACCATCCTTAGTATCACCTGTTATTACGAAGCAGGAAAATCAGGGAAACAAACAATTTTCATGTTTTTGAAGTCAAGAGGAATAGAAATAATTTAATATTTGTCTCTGTCCTGCCTAGGAAAACAAGTTCCAATGGAACAGCTACTAAGTACTCACGAGCTAGAACCACCTGGAAGGAATCCTGAAGAGCAACAAACAATGAAACCAAAGTTCAGAAAGTTACTTTCCTGGAACTTATTAGTGAAGAACCAAGAATGGATCCTGGTTTGTCAACCACTTGGGCTCAACCTCTAGCCCTATGCTCCCTCCTGCCCCAATCCCTGCTCTCAAACTTGGGAGGAAATACATGAGGCCCCTCGACAGAATGTGTACTGGAGCTTTAGCCACCAGATCCACCAGAGGGGGAGGAAGGCAGGCCAGACGCAGGGCTGGGGCAATGGAGCCAGCCACAGAGGCGGCAAGAGCAAAGGCTTCACACCTACCCTACCAGCCAACAGTTTCACTCCTAGATATTTACTCAAGAGAAATGACAATATATGCCTGTAAGAACCCTTGTACGTGAATATTCATGGTTGCTTATTCATTGTAGATGAAAACAGGAAATAATGCAAATATCCAGTGTGATGGGAACTGGTAAATAAATTACAGTATAATCACACAAAGGAATATGATCCAGTAATAAAAAGGAATGAACTGGCCATATCACTGTTCCAAAGGCCAGCTATTACAAGATGGCATGGAACAAAGTAAGACAAATATGGTAGTCAGTTTTCAAGATGGCTCTCAATGAACCTGCTGCCTAGTATTACACTGTACATAGTTCCCTCCTACACCGTAATAGACTAGAGTTGTTCTGTGCACACAACAGGATACTGCACGAATGATGGTATGTCACTTCTGAGATTAGGTTATACAAATCTGTGACTTCCAGTAGGCCTGCCGCGTGACTGGGGAGAAGCTGTGCTATGAGCAGCCCAAAGAAGAGCACCAAATATCAAAGAACTGAGTCCTCCTACCAAGAGTCACGTGAGTAAGCTTGGAAGCAAATCCTCATGAGAGACACACACAAGACGCCCTGAGTTCAAATCACCAGCTCCTCAATTTCTGACCTCCAGAAAATGTGTTGAGCAAGAAATGTTTTTTTACATCTACTTTTTAAAAAGGAATGAACTGCTGGTGTATACAACAACATGGATGATCTCAAAAGCATTATAGTGAGTGGAAAAAAGCAAGACACAAAAGAGTACAGACTGTATGACTTCATTTGTGTGAAGTTCTAGAAGTAAGACAAATATATGAGAGAAATCCCAGCAGAGATTGCCTCTGCCGGACGGTGGGGACTGACTGAAAAGGAGCACAAAGGAACATTCCAGGGTGAGTGAAATGCACTATATCTTGATTTGTGAGGTTAGGGTTGCCTGTATACACTTGTCAAAGCTCACTGAATAGTACAGTGAAGAATTGTGTATTTCACTACATGTAAACTATACCTCAAACACACACACTGAGTGCACGCGTGCGCACACACACACACACACACACATGGCATTAGGAGAAAAAAGATTATTACAAAGGAAATGGATACATTAAACTTGTAGCTTTTGTTTCTTGCCACATGATGTTACAACGTAGATTTTTCCCAAACTCATTATTTACTTTTACCTCTTGGCTTCATCTAGCCTTCACCTCCATTCCATCTTGGATAACTGTAGCAAAAGCTCTCCCCCATCCATGAAAATCACCATGCCAAATCTGCTGGGTGCAAATGTACAGCTACACCTGAGACACACTGAAATGAGCATCCTAGGCTCAACCTTGGGTTGCATGCTTCCAGGTCAGGCTTTGAATGAAAAAAACAAAAGCAGGGAGATGATGGAAGCTCTTTACCAACTCTTAGAGTTCCCCTGGAGAAGGAAATGGCTACCCACTCCAGTATTCTTGCCTGGAGAATTTCATGAACAGAAGACCCAAGTGGGCTACAGTTGAGCTGCAAAGAGTTCGACAGGACTGAGTGACTAACACTTTCACTTTTTTTTCAGAGCTCCATCCCATTGGAGAACTCTTGAAGAGAGGATGGGATGATCCCACCCAAATTATGAAGAAGCTGGGGCATTTATATGTCAACTCCCATGGTTCAGCGGTTGAAGGCTGATCATGGTGGTGTTAATTCTCCAGAAACTCTATTCTACTGTGTGGGTAGGCAGGGTTGGATCTGGCAGACAGAGAAAGCCTTCAAGCAAAGAAAGGCATAAGTTGGCAGCTGCAATTCAGATCAATATGGACAGAAATGGTAAGACGTCAAGGGCTTAGACTTCCCTGGTGGCTCACATGGTAAAGCATCTGCCTACAATGCGGGAGACCTGGGTTCAATCCCTGGATTGGGAAGATCTCCTGGAGAAGGAAATGGTACCCCACTCTAGTATTCTGGCCTGGAAAATCCCATGGATGGATGAGCCTGGTAGGCTACAGCCCATGCGGTCCCAAAGAGTCAGACATGACTGAGCAACTTCACAAGGGCTATGGGTGGGGCATTATAACTGTCTGCTATAAGATCTAAACATAGAGGGCTGATATTGTTCCCTGATTGAGTCTGGGGTCTTAATCCAGGCCCCTATACTGGTTAGCTTTTGCTGTTTAACAAACCACCCCAAACCAAGATGACTCAAAAAATAAATATTTTGTTTAGCTCACAATTCTGTAGATCGACAAGGAAATTTCTATCTGGGTCAGCTCAGCTGATCTCTGCTTGGCCCTCTCATATGTCTGTGGATTTGAGTTAAATGAATGGTTGCTTTAAGCCACTCATTTGGTTGCGGATGGTCACAAAGGCTAACTGACACATGTGCTAAAGGAGCACAATTAGATCACATGGTCAGGTAAAGCCTCACGAGAAGGGCCCATTTAACTGAGTCTTAAAAGGTGCCGGGAAGATGGGGATGCTAGAAGGGGGAAGAGTGGTCAAGACACAGAGGACAGCAAGTGCAAAGGCTGTGGTAGGAAAGGACTCTATTTGCAGGGAATTGAAGGAAGATGAAGAAATGCCACTAGGAGTGAAGGACAGAGAGATAGAAGATTAAGACACTTGGGGAAAACCTATTCCTAACCTGACTCATGAGAAGAAAGTAGCCATAAAAATATGCTCCTTAAGGGGGACACATGTACCCCCATGGCTGATTCATGTCAATATATGGCAAAAATCACTATTGTAAAGCAATTAGCCTCCAATTAAAATAAATAAATAAATTAAAAAATAAAAATATGTCCCTTATTAATATCTATCATTAATAGAGCCTTATTCAAAAATACATCCTGAGTACATAGCCTTTTTATATAATTAATAGAGGCTTTGTTAATAAATGACTCGTTGGAAAAGACCTTGATGCTGGGAAAGATTGAGGGCAGGAGGAGAGGGAGACAGAGGATGAGACGGTTGGATGGCATCACTGACTCAATGCACATGGGTTTGAGCAAACTCTGGGAGTTGGTGATGGACAGGGAAGCCCAGCGTGCTGCACTCCGTGGGGTCACAGAGTCAGACATGACTTAGCAACTGAATAACAACAACAACGCTAATAAAATTATTCCCATTTTTCTCCAGTCTTCTCCTGTTCTTCCCACCCCCCTCTCTCTCTTCTCCCCAGGCTTACACAGCTACAGGAGGAGGGAGATGGGGTGGAAGGAGACAGAATATTCCTGAAAGTGGAGACAAAATGAGAACTAAACAAAAGAACTCGGCTTCCCTGGTGACTTAGTAGTAAAGAATCTGCCTGCCAATGCAGGACACATGAGTTCAATGCCTGATCTGGTAAGAGCCCACATGCCAAGGAGGAGCAACTAAGCCCACGTACCATAATCACTGAGCCCTCGAGCCGCAGCTATTGAGTCTCCTGCATTACAGCCTGTGCTCAGCAACACCACTGCAATGAGAAGCCCGCATACTGCAACCAGAGAGCGGCCCTTGCTCGCCACGACTGGAGAAAAGCTTGTGCAGCAACAAAGACCCAGCATAGCCAAAAATAAAGAAGGAAAAAAAAAAGAGTTCACAGAACAAGCCATTAGTGGGAGGAGGCCACTCAGCAAGTTGGCAATGTGGCCTGCTGGATTCTGGGAAACTGGCTTTCAACTTTGCCACCCTGAAAAGGTCCAGCTCTTCTCTGAGTGTTGGTCTTCTCAGAAAATAGCCCAGGTGAAGCCTAAAGCCCTTCTAGCTCTGGTGAAATGAGGTTTTAGGGGACCCAGGAGTTTCCTGGGGTTGTGTGTGGGTGAGCAGATGAGTAAGTAGAAATTAATTAATCTCAGATGCTGGAAAAGTATGAAAATAGAAAGGGAGTGAGAGACCTTGGAGGCTGAAGAAGAGAACAGGAGGTGGAATGCGTTCACTAGGTCATCTTGAATTGCACCAGATTTCAGGTCAACAATAAACTAGCCCTCTGATTTCAAACATGCTGGGGCACAAAGGTGTCTGAAAAGGAGAACAGATGTGGAGGTAGTAAAGTCATTCACTCGTGTCCGACTCTTTGCGACTCCGTGGACTGTAGCCCACCAAGCTTCTCCGTCCATGGGATTCTCCAGGCAAGAATACTAGAGTGGGTTGCCATTTCCTTCTCCAGGGGATCTTCCCGACCCAGGGATCGAACCCGGGTTTCCCACATTGGAGGCAGACGCTTTAACCTCTGAGCCACCAGGGAAGCCTAGACCAGAACTGAAACCCTTGTCTCAACAGACAATTGAATTCAGCAGGCAAATTCCCCAAAAAAGATTTGTTTAGTTTTGTTTTCATAAATGAAGGAAGCAAACTATACCATATCTGGCATGGAAGCAGGCTTCCAGGACAAAAAATGGGCAAATGTGGAAAGAAAACTAAAAAAATTTACCATGCCTGAGGCACTAATTGAGAGACGAAGGATATAGACCTGCTTCTGCTATTAAGGGACTATGTAAGGTAGAGAAAATCACATCAGCTTTCTGGGCTCCGGTTTCCTTTTATGAGGATGTAAGTGGATCACAGAAGGCAGAAACAGCACACGTGCCACCAACAGCTCTGTCCAGGCCAGCAAGATGCATCAGTCATCAGTCAGCACAATCTTCCCTGCAACATCTAGACGTGTTCTCTGAGTCCCTTGCAATACAGCCCTTCCAGCGATCACTACCAAATTAACAGAACTGACTCTCAAATGAAACCTATCCACCTTTCTGAACTAGACTAATGGTTTCCAGCGTTTGGGCTGCAGACTCCTGGGAGTCTGTGAAGTTACTGAAAAATGTCTGATGTTAAGTCGTACACTCACCAAACTTTGTCTCTAGAATCAATGAAGTGCTATCTTATCACTGTCTTCGTTCCCAAAAGAGAACGGGAACAGCTAGCCAAGGGCATTTCAAACTCCTCTTCTGTTCTGGAACTTTCTATTCTGAGGCTGAATTTCTCTCTCCCACCCACTTCCCTCAAACCTCATTCTTCTAACACTACCATGGTTTCTATTGGTCAGGAAGGAATCTCCCAAACTTGGTTGACAGGGGAAAGAACCAGACAGCAGACAACAGCAGGTGAGTGCAACAGTCATCACTGCTTTGTCCTTGAGATGAGCCATGATCAACTTGAGGGTCATCTGCCCAAACTGCCTCTCATATTTCAGGTCATCTGGCCAGGGTCTTTCTTTCCATATCATCTCTTAGACTTTCCTAAAGGTTTAATAGCATCCCAGATGCAAGCTTAGTTTCTCCTTCAACATTTGGGGTGGAAAGCTAAGACCCAAGGCAGTATGGAGAATAGGCTTGGGCACCACCACTAACTAGGTGAATGATCTTCAATAGCTTTTTTCATCTCTTTTAGCCTCAGTCGTCTCATCTATAAAGTGGGATAGTTGTGGTGATAAGACAATGCATGTGAATTGCCTAGTACAGTACAGAGTCTACCTCCTAGTAGGTATTCAACAAATGATATTCATAATGATGATAGATGTTTCCTGGACACTTCCTATGATGTCAGGTATTCTGTTAAGCATGTTAACAAACAACCTGTTTAACCAAATGTATTTCCTTTTGGTGACAACAGGTCACAAAACTAGCAGAACTCCTGTATCTCAACTTTTAGATTCCAGGTATTGGCTAATATAACATGACAGAAACTACACTGTGTGAGTTCTGAGCCTGGGACCTGAGAGATGGTGCAGCCTTCTGCTGCTGCTCTTGGGACTCAGCCCAGCTGCTGTGTAAACAGACCTGGCTTAGTCTACTGGAGAGTGAGGGACAAATGAAGCCAAGCCACGCTTTCCCAGCTAGAGTCATCCTAGCTCAACTAGCCTCAAGCCGACACAGCCGCTGACCTCATGCATATGAGTCAGCTGAGCAGGCAAGCCTGACTGAGATCAGCAGACCTGCCTAGTGGATCTCAGGACATATTGCTGCCCCACAGAATTATGAACTAAATAGAGTATGGTGGTTTTCGAACACTATGCTTTTGTGATGACTTGTAATACAAGCCATTTTCTTCTTGACTACATGATTAGACAACATTTCCCATGCTCCTTTGCTCCTAGATTGGTCACGTGACTAGTTCACCCCAGTGAAATGTGAGAAGAAAGTGGCATGTGTCACTTTCATGCCAAAGCAGTTTAGAAGCTGGTGTGCCTTCTGGCTTCTTCTTCCTTTGTCAACTGAACAGATGCACAGGCTCCAGCAAAGGGTACCAACACCTTAGGGGATGTGGAGCCACAATATGGAAAGAACCTGGGTTCCTGAATCACCACATGGAGAAGAGCCACCCACTATCTGAAAATATCATATCCATTTGGACTTCACACAATCAAGTAATAAACTTCAGTTGTGTAAAGCCACTGAAGTATGGGAAGGTGTCCATTATGGTAGTTAGCATTATCTTAAATAGCACAGGGATTATATATTTAAATTATCCCCATTTGCCAGTAAAGAAACTGAGTAAAGAGAAAGTAAGGGAGCTTGTGTACACCTGTGGTGGATTCATGTCGAAGTATGGCNTGGGAAGGTGTCCATTATGGTAGTTAGCATTATCTTAAATAGCACAGGGATTATATATTTAAATTATCCCCATTTGCCAGTAAAGAAACTGAGTAAAGAGAAAGTAAGGGAGCTTGTGTACACCTGTGGTGGATTCATGTCGAAGTATGGCAAACCCAATAGAGTACTGTTAAGTCAAATTAAAAAATAAATTAATTAAAAAAAAAAGAGAAAGTAAGCTAGTACAAATCTGAATATAAAACTAGGCTGTCTGATTCACTAGCTACCTGAGATACTTGTCACAGTCAATCTTACTAAGAGCCCTTGAGGCCCTTATTAATGAGTTACTGTGTAGAGATGCAATAATACAAGACTTTACCGTTTCTTGCTCTTCCCTCATTCCCAGAACTTCACAGACTTTGAGGTCTGCGTGAAGGGAGAAATTCATACCGATGTCCCTGTCTCTTCAGATACTAGCTGCCCCGTCTGTCATAGTCAGAGAGAATGGCCTAATAACTCTGCACCTACAGAACTTCTCTCTTATGAGGGAGCTAGCTGCAAGCACAGCTTTCTTCAGAGCTCTGCCTCTGCCACAGGGGTGCATTCCTTTGCATTTCAGCACTCTCCCTGCTTCCAGTGCCTCTCCCTTCACTTACACCACAGCCTCTCTCCACATTTCAAGGATGAGGGCAGTGGAAGGGAGAATGAAATGTTAATTCCCTTTGGTTTCATTCAACAGTTGCTCACTGAGCACCTACTATGTGCCATGTATTGTGTTGAGCCTTGGCAATGCAGTGAAAATAAAACCCGGTAGAATCCCTACCCTCCCCAAGCTTATAGCTAATGGGAAAAGGAAAAGCAATACATGGGCCGCTGATCAAGGTGTGAGTCTGCTTAGTTCTCCATGAATATCCAGGACAGATGAATGACGGTGTATACAGTGATTCTTTTGCCAACATCTAGGGCAGCAACTGGAGAAAGCAATGGCACCCCACTCCAGTACTCTTGCCTGGAAAATCTCATGGACAGAGGAGCCTGGTGGGCTGCAG
>SJYV01002008.1:2973-18357 GCA_006410875.1 Neotragus pygmaeus
GTAAAGGTCGGGGCATGCTGCAGTCCATGGGGTCGCAAAGAGTTGGACATAACTGAGCACCTGAACAACTGTTCTGCTGGGTGTGAGGTCAGGAAGAATTATCTTTTGCTTCTAGCAGGCAATTAGTACTTTTGTTGTTGCTACAAGGGTAGCTTATCTTAAGGCAATCATATATCTCGCTGATTCGAGGCTGGACCTACTTCATTTGTGAAGGCTTCTCTTTTCTTGTCATCCTATTTTTTATCTTGTCATCCTTCAGGGTTCTGACTAAAGCCCTAGAGTGTTTACCAGAATGTCTTCTCCTTTCTGGGATCTGAACTCAAAAATATTTCCTCCCCAAATTCTCAGGCTCCTGGGAGCTCTGATGCTCATCCTAGCTTTTTACCCAATTACATTAGAATTGGCGAATGCCCCAGGGGGAAAAGTCATGCTGAAAATTAGCCTTAATCACTTCATGTTTTTCTTCTGCATGGTATCTTGGCCACTGAAGTGAACCTACCCTCAGAAACCCCTAAGGCTATCAAAAGGAGTTTTTCACTAATTTTCACCAGATTTTCTGGCTTCCCTGGTGGCTCAGCAGGAAAATCCACCTGCAGTACAGGAGCCTCAGGAGACACACGTCCAGTCCCTGAGTCAGGAAGATCCCCTGGAGAAGGGAATGGCAGCCCACTCCAGTATTCTTGTCTGGAAAATTCCATGGACAGTATAGCCTGGTGGGCTACAGTCCATAGAGTCTCAAAGAGTTGAACAAAACTGAAGAGACTTAGCATGCACTCTCACCAGATTTTCTGGTTCTCAGTGAGAAGTTTGTTCTGAACAAGCTAATTGAAAGATTAAGAGACAGTGGAAATATAAAAAGCACTAATTTTGCAATGTAATTTGAATTGTAAAAAATATATTCATTTACCATGTTACAAAGCTTTTGGAGTGGTTACATTCCAGATAATAGGCAAACTGTTGACATTAATAATTTATGTATTTATTTTTCCTGCTTTATTGAGATATAGTTGACATCAAACATTTTAAGTTTAAGGTGTACAGATTTGATACGCATATATTACAAAATGATTACCATTGTTTTGCCTAATATCTGCATCATATCCCATACTTAATCATCATTTAATTAATTAAAAGAAGTCACCATTACTTTTTTTGTGGTGAGATTAAGATGTACCCTCTTAACAACTTGCAAGTCTGTAATATAATATTATTAACTATCATGAGGCTATACCTTAGATTCCTAGAGCTTATTCATCTTATAGATTAACGTTTGTATAGAAAAACAATTTAAAGTTTAAAAAGTGAATAAAGAGTTGTCTGCATCATGAAAAAATAAGATTTTAAAGAGAAACTGACTTACACTGCTTTTCACTCTAAAAATTGGGAAAGATAAAATATTTTTTAAACATGAAAATTATTATTATGCCTAACTTAAGTATCTGTCTTTAGAGAAACAGTATACTATTATTTACTGCCTTTTATGTATGATGTAGTTCAATAAAATTTGTTAAATGAGTGACTGAATAAATGAATGATTAAGTGGATGGTTCCTTTATTATATTTTATCTCTATTGATGTAAGATTATTTTGGATCTTTTCACTTAATGTGTGTGAAGTTGGTAACAGTAATTTCTTCTTATTAACCTCTTCTTTACAATCTTATCTTTTGCTTTGCCTGGATTCATTCCTGAATCATATTTAATAGGCTCTGGACACTGCCTAACTACGTGACATGCAATAATTCACTTAATCCTCATAACAATCCTTGTAGTCACAGTAATTGAGACACAGGTTGAATGAGTTGCTCGTGATCAATAGTTAGTGATCTCGGAGGTGAATTCAGGCAGCTGAGGTTCCAGAGCCCTCGGTTTTCACAGTCTTCCAGTGTTTCCTGACCTTGCTGGTGAGAGGAGTCTACAGAGGCGTTTATTAAATGTGCTAGGAATTCTGATCAGTAGCAGCTCTTGCTGTTCTTTGCTTCAGCTGTCTTTGGGGAAACCCTGGGCTGGGTGATGCTGAGCCTCCTTTGTCCCAGTCCCTGCTTTAGAGGGTCTGCTGTTGGTTCGTGTTTCCTCCAATCTGTCTTTGGAGAGCTCCTGGCTCCAGCCCATGGACTCCTATGAGCTTTGACTTCCCTTTTCTCCTCTCAGGGTGAGAATAGAGTTCTGCCTGGAATAGAATTGCATTGGATACAAAAGGAGAAACAACTTGGTTTCCAATAAATTTCCTGTTCCCTTCCTTCTCCAATACTTTCTGCCGTTGGATTTCTGTTGGCTTCCTTCTTCCTTGCTTTCTCTCCTTCCAGCTGGCTTTCTCATCCTTCCCTCCCCCAACCCAGTGTTCTTGTTTTTTTCATTAGCTCTGTGCTCCTCCAAGTCTTCTGGCTTCCTTTCTGCTTATTCACTCTGGGCTGCAACTTTCCCTGACCCTCTCTCCTTTCCTCATTTTCCTCCTCTAAGCTTAGCTTTTATTTTTATTTCTTTTGATTTTCCCTCATCAACCAAGGGGCTAGACTGTGCAGACATATAATTTGATGTGTTATGCTTATGGAACAGATGGTATTTAAAAGAGATCAAGCAAATTCATATATGTGGAGAATATCATTTTAGCAGAAATTCTGATTTGAAAGTGATTGTCCAGCCTGCTTTAAGACCTCACAGTAAAATCAACGAATGAGCATGCTTTCCTGGTTTCATGATTGTTAGACTGAGTAGGAGATTCAAAATGACTGCTACACAGATGAGCCATATTAACCTCTGGAAATGTTTTATTTTGTCAAGACTACACTTAAAAGATAAAAACAGATGAATGCCTTAAACAAGATTTGCATTCTTCCTCATATCCTTAGCCTCCTCAGACATCCATTTTATCTTCCCTTTTTTTTAAATCTTAAAAATTAGCTCATCTTTCATACATCTGTTTACTCTTTTACAAGAAAAAATAATAAAGGCCCCTAATCTTATAAACTGCTTTATTATCTTTTTCACCCTTGATCTGAAGACGGATACTCACCTTCTTTCTACTAGTGGTGAAACTTTCCTTAAATGTCTTTCTCTGTGTCCTTCATTTCCGCCCCTGCAACCCCAACTCTTAAGTAGCACTCAGTGAAGTCGNTGCTTTATTATCTTTTTCATCCTTGATCTGAAGACGGATACTCACCTTCTTTCTACTAGTGGTGAAACTTTCCTTAAATGTCTTTCTCTGTGTCCTTCATTTCCGCCCCTGCAACCCCAACTCTTAAGTAGCACTCAGTGAAGTCACGTTTGTTTTCTGCATCAAAGCTCTGTTCCCCACCAAAGGTCAAATAGAAGCATCCCTCTAGGAAATTTGTAATATTTGGAGTGCTAGACTGAGATATTCTAAAAGGTGAAACTACATTTACCTTTTCTATTATCCAGAAGATTTAAATACTTAGATTTTGGTAAATATTTACAGAATAAAATAGTTTGTAGGTGCTAAAAATCCAATCGTAGTGTAAACTCAGGTAGCTTTAGCCAAATTCGCTGACTTTATGACTGGCACAAAAGATCTGTGTTTAATTATATCAAAGATGTTATTTTTGTAAACAAGAATAAGTAGCTTTCAATCAGTTTTTTTTATATTGGACTAGAATGTTTTAAAACTCATGTATTCATTTTGGAAGTTTGAACGTCTGTATTTTTTTCTTTCATGGCTATCATATAAAGGTCAGAAGGAGTAGAATCTAGCTTTTCATTCACTTGCCATGTCTAGATTTTTACTGGGTTAGTTCACACAGTGTATGATGCGCATCTCCTTGTCATCCCACTTTACAAGAGAAAGAATAGAGATATGGCGGGGTATAATGACACCCTCAGGGTGAAACAGCTTCTCTGTTGCAGTGTGTGAGCTGTGGGCTCGGGTTTTGGATTCAGTGGTGGTGCTGAGTATCCCACTGATAGAGCATCAAGTGTCTCCTTACGCTTGTTACTTTCCAAGTTCTGCTTACTTGGATTTGTGAAGTAGGGAACTGCGCGTGAAGGGAAACTTTAGCTACAGAAAAAATACCTTTAATATGTTTCACCCTGTGAAATCAGCCTTTCAGAAAGTCTTTTCAGCGAACTTTATTAACAACTGATGGAGTCTGGGAAGCTTGGCAAGCAAGGAGGCAGGAAGCCCCAGAGAAATGTATCTGTCAGACATCTTTCCTCCTGAGGTTTCCTTCCAAGTGATTTTGGATCCTGAAGGAAGTAGAGGGTCTCTCTGTCACTGTGTTTGTACATCTGTAACCCACTGGATGTGCAGAGTCTGGCATCCACCCTTTAAATTCTTTCCTTGATCTGAGTTTCACTGTGAAATAGAAACAAATTATAGCTGAATGTTGGAGTCAAAATATGAACCTTATTTTAGTTAGACACAATTTCTACTTTTTGAGAATTTTTATTTAAGGGCTAAGTGTTCTCTGAATTTTAAATGCTATGCCACATTTCAAGCCTTGCATTCTANTCGGTGCTGTCTCTTATACACATCTCTGAGACCCACCTGTGCCCTCCAGGGCCACCTGCGGGCTGCCCAGGGCCAGCACCAGGTCATCGGCCCCAAAGGTGGGCGCAGGGGGCACAGAGGTGAGAGCAGGGTCATCCGAGCTGTACATGGTGCTGAAGTAGGTGCTGAAAACGTTGCTGATCTCACAGGTCGCAGCCATCAGGCTCCCTGAGAGTGGGGGAGGCCGGTGAGGCCGGCGCCCCGCCTCACCCGCAGGCGGCCCTGCTCCCACCAGGCCTGGGGGTTAGAGCCCCAAGGGCGGGAAGGTCAGCCTGTCTTGGGACAAGCTCTCCTCCCAAGAGGCTCCAAGGTCTCAGAGCAGGTGGTGAGCAGGGCGCCAGGCCGGGCTCCCTGCTCTGCCCACCTGGGTCTGCGGGTGGGACCGGCCATCACGGCCACTGCGTCCTTCCCTTGCCGTCAGGACACGGCCCGGCACTCCCGCTTGCGCAGATTCAGAACCGAGCTCCACCGCCCCTCCCCANCAAGCTCTCCTCCCAAGAGGCTCCAAGGTCTCAGAGCAGGTGGTGAGCAGGGCGCCAGGCCGGGCTCCCTGCTCTGCCCACCTGGGTCTGCGGGTGGGACCGGCCATCACGGCCACTGCGTCCTTCCCTTGCCGTCAGGACACGGCCCGGCACTCCCGCTTGCGCAGATTCAGAACCGAGCTCCACCGCCCCTCCCCACCCCCCGGGCCAGGCGGGGGTCCTACCGTGGCAGCTGAGGGTGTGGCAGGCAGGCCAGGGGCTGCCGGTGGAGGAAATCCAGGGGAAGGGGCCCCACCAGGTAGCCAGGTAGCTAGGTAGCCCAGGCTCCGGCCGCGCTCTCAGCGCGCTCAGTAGGGGCGTTGGAGCTCCGCCCGCACTCGGGCCTTTATAGGCGCCCGCGGTAACCTGAGCTGGCGGCTCATTGGCCGAGGGGATTTCCTGGCCTTTAGACGGGGCTCCTGGCCCAGGTGATTTGCATACTTTGTGCCACTTGGCGGGGGTCCAGGCCGCCGGTGCTGGGAAGTCAGGCCTGGCTGGTTAATGATTGTCAGGTCCGTCACCCGCGCCCTCTGGGGCAGTGGCCTGGGTGGGCGGCCCCGGGTGGGCATGTGCCCTCTCTGCTCAGGAAATTCCTCAGGGGGGCCAGGCCGGGGCTGGGCAGAGGGGAGGGGAGGGGCGGGGGTCAGGGCTGGGTCAGGAAGGCTACCTGCAGGTCTGAGGACTAGGGGCCAGCAGGCAGCAGGCAGGGAGGGGGAGGTCTGGGGAAGACTCTGGACGCAGGGCAACTCAGGGCTGCCGGATGGGCAGCCGCAGGGCCCCAGCCACGGGCCCACCGCTGGCAGGAGGCTGGGGCCGAGGTCTCAGCACCCCCTGCCTGCCTGACGCTACCCGAGCCTCAGGGTTGCTGAGGCCGTGTCTGGGGGCCCTGGCGCTGTCAGAAGGACCCCCCCACTGTCCCCGACAGAGCTGCCTCTGGGGCCACCGAGAGAGGGGCCAGACCCATGCAGCTGTGTTTACCCTCTGCATGGCCTGACCATCATAGGCCTGCTGCCCTCTAGCGTCAGAGGCCCGGCTCCCTGGGCCCAGCCGGGTGCTCTTCAGGGAGCAGGCCCCATCTGACCCTCAGCAGGGCTCTCAGGGTGGCACCTGGCGGCCCACAGACTCGCCCGGGCCAGGCGGGCTGGTGAAGTGGGGCTGAGGTTTGAATCCCCAGCTGGTGCTCCCCGCAGACGCCCTCGCCCTCCCTGTGGGCAGGGGACCCCTCCCACCCACGGCCCCTCCGTGAGCTCAGCCGTAACCACAAGGGCTGTCCCGAGACCACGGGGGCCTGCGTGAGGGCAGCCAGGGGTCGGACCCTGGGGTCTCCATTTCCCACCCTTGAAGACAAGGCTCTGTGGGCCTAATAGCCCTGGGTCTCCTCTGGATCTTTTTCCTAACGCATCAAAGATGCGACATCTGAGCACCCCCCGCCCTCCTCCTTGCTCAGCGCCAGGGCCGGGGCGGCTACCTGCTGTCTCCCGAGTGAGAGGACACCCCTGCCTTGCTTTAACCCCAGGACAGGTGCCCCTCTCCGGCACTGAGGTCCCAGCCCCTCCCTTGGCCCAGACGTGGGGGGCCAGGCCAGACTGGGGGAGTGCAGGAGAGAGCTCCCCAGCCCTCCAGGCAGCCTTCCCCACAGCCCGAGGCACGCCCTCTACCCCAGCCCTGGAATGTGGGCGAACCGGCTCCAGCCTCAGGACGGCTCACGCTCACGTGCTCCTGAGCCGGCCCTCCAGGGCAGCGGCTGAGGCTGTGACCCAGGAGGGTCTTGGCGGGGGCAGGCCTGCAGGGGCCGTGCGGGACAAACGGGCAGACGCGCCTTCCCTCCAGGGTCAGCCTGTGAGAGTGGAGGCAGGTGGGGGCCAGGCCAGGGCCATGGCAGGGGGTGGTACGGGGCAGGGCCCCCAGGACCCTCTCTGCCTGGACAGAGCCCAGCTCACCTCCAGGATGGGGCAGGGACGACACACCGGCTCGTCTCGAGCTCTGATAGACGGGACCCTGGCAGGGCGCGGTGGGGGGTGATAGCTCAGGGCGTCTGCTGTGCCGCTGGACTCGACCCCGGCTGAGGAAGGGTCTCAGGGTCCACAGAGCCCCGGGGTCAGCACGGAACCGAGGCTGAGCGCCTGGACGCTGAGGGGTCCGGGGGCCACGGCAGTCCTCGCCTTAACAGCAGCTGGGGCAGCCCTGGCCCAGCCAAGGAGATGGTTTGCTGGACGGGGTGGGGGTCCTTCACGGGCCTCGCCGCCAGTGCAGAGCCTGGATCTAGGAAGAGGCACCGGAGACATCTGTGACCCTCGCCCCACCCCCACCCCCGTCACCCTCACCCCGAGTTGCTAACTGCTTAGATCCCCAGGTGGAAATCAACCAGAGCTGGGGCGAAGTTCTGGGCAGACTCTACTTCTGACCACACACTGAGCGGCAGACCCGGGCCCTGCAGGGGCAGAGAAAACACTCCAGGGCTCAGCCACCTGCAGAGCGTTCCAGAGGGGTGGGCGAGGCCTGCAGAGGAGGGCCTGCTCCTCCGGGAGGCTGGCCGCGGACACCCTTCACGCAGAGCCCCGTGTGGCCTGCTCCTCACAGCTGAGGGGTACCCCAGCCCCAGCCGGGCCCTGAAGGACGGGGTGGGGAGGCCCTGCCCTGACCTGCTCAGAACAGAGGAGGGCCTCGGAGAAGTAATTTCAGCCACTAAAACACCTTTCATTTAAAAATATTTATTAAAATAATGATTAAACCTGAAAAAGAATCTCCAGAAATCAGCCCTTGGCACAGTATTTCAAGAATCAGCAAAAAAAAATTAAAGAAGAAAGAAACCCTTCCTGCTCTCCTGACCCCGGAGCAGTGGGAAGGCCTGCCACCCCCAGCCCCGGAAGCAGGGAGGCTCTCGGTCAGAGGCTGGGTCCAGGGCCGGCCCGTCACAGCAGGAGCTCAGCGTTGGGTCGGGGACAGGTGCCCTCGTGGGGCCTGGACCTGGAGCAGCTGCTGTGCGCCGTGCCTGCAGAGGCCGGGGTGGGGCCTCTACCTGCCCAGGGGTTCCACGATCTGCTGGACGTAGTGGACCACGTTGCTGTGCAGCTGGGGAGCGGTGGCCGCAAAGGTCTCCTTAGCGAGGGTCTGGGCGGCCTCGCTGCCCACCATCATGGCTTGGTACAGCGGGAGGGTATACTTCTGCTTCCCCTGCGAGCGACGGGTCGTGCTCAGGGCCTGTCAGGGCCTGTCAGCCAGCTCAAGGGTCTGCGGCCCGGCCCCGGCCCCAGGGCCCATCTGACAGCCTAGTAGGTCTGCGGCCCAGCCTCCTGTTGCCCCAGGGCCCAAAGGGACGTGGATTTCAGTGCTGGAAGGGGCGGGGAGCTTTGTGTTCTGGAATCTTTTCAGAGGCCACAGACCCACCCGGCCGGGTCTCCACGGTCACCCTCCGGGATATGTCCACACTCGACAGAACCGAGTGGGGTGGGCACGCAGGCTCCAAGCCTCAGAGATCAGAGGGATCAGCACACGGCCAGGATCGCAGTGCCTAACCCTCAAACGGGGCTCCGGAGGCCCAGCCGCAGCCAAGAAGGAAGCTGCACCCCAAGGTCCGCACCGGACGCTCACACACAGGATGCTGATCCCCGAGGCAGGGGGCTCAGGGGCTCGGGAGGCAGCCTGGCCCAGCCTGGCCTGCGGCCCGGCTCCTGCCCTGCTCTGGAGTCTCAGGGAACGACCTCCCCAGCAGGCTGCTGGCCTCTGAACCCTCAGGCACACGCCTCCCGAGGTGGCTGGACCCTTTGCTCAGCTTCCCTCGCTTCTCCTAGCCGCTGGCCTCTCCCCGAGACCGGCCCGGCTGACATATGACCTGTCTTGCCTCCCTCCCAGCATCCGGTCAACACTGAGCAGTCCCTCCTCTTGGGCCTCTCCAGCTGACCTGCACAGGTGCACAGGCCGGGCCGTCTCCCTACAGGGCGGCACTATGGCCTGCTCTCGGAACCTGCCAGGCCCTCTGCCCCAGAGAGAGCGTCCCACAGGGCCCTGCCTGCCGTGTGCCCGAGGGGGACAGGGAGCCGGGGGTACCCACCTGGCTGTGCAGGAACCCCTTCACTTTCCAGAAGTCCTCCTGGTGGTCGTTCTTGAGGACAATCTGGCCCCATCGCAGCCGCAGCTCCGCGTTCTGGGCGTTTGAGATCTTTGGGTACATCTCTCCAAGTTTCTTCACGTTCCCTAGAGAAGAGAAACGGGTCATGAAACACTCGGCCAGCAGAGCCCCGGGCCCTCCAGGGGCTCCGGAGCCACGCCTCCAAGGGCTTCAGGCACCCACTCATCCTGCGCCTTTGGGCCTGACGCAGTCGCGCCCTGGACATGCGCTTGCCCCAGCTCCACAGCCCTTCCAACCACCTTCCCTTGACATCACACAGAGGAGGACGTCCCTGGCGGGCTAGTGCTTAAGACCCTGTGCTTCCGAAGCAGGGAGCCCAGCTTCGATCCCTGCCTGGGGAAGTAGATCCCACATGCCGCAACACCAAAACGAAGATCCAGCACAGCCGTAAAAGTAAATAAGCATTAAAGACTGTATCAGTGGGGTGGGAGGAAGCTTCATGATGGACGGGACATATGTATACTTATGGCAGATTCACGCTGATGTACCGCAGAAACCAACGCGATACTGTAAAGCAATTAGCTGCCAATGAAAGTTTTTTAAGTAATAAGATAAAATGTACACACTCATCAACCCAACCTCCCGCAGTCTCCCTCGCCAGACGCCCTGCCCGCGCCCCTCGCACCAGCACCGGCTAGCCGGCATCGTGCTCCAACCACTCCTCTGGGGCGCAGCCCTCGGCACTATGTCTGCCTGAGCAGCAACGGAGCACTCATGCTGAAGGGTGGGGGCCGGGCGGGGCTGCACCCCACACCGCCCACCGGCTGAGTGAGCCCCGGGCTCATAGAGCAGCAGGGGGATGGGAGGGCATCACGGCAAGAGAGACCGCCCTGCACGGCCGAGGACCCTGCGAGCCTCTGGCTTTCCTGCCCGGGACGCATGTGGACGCTCCACCCCACGCTGACCCGCCCCCCAACCCAACAGGCCCGCCGTTTCTCACCGGGAGGGAGCGGTGACTTCTGCAGGATCTTATCCAGGAAGTACACCAGCTGGTAGGTCTTCCAGGCAGAGGTGGACACTGCATTGATGGCCCTCAGGTCCAGCTCCTCGGCCGCCCACAGCTGGGCCAGCTCCTCGGCCGGCCTCATGAGTGAGTCCCCGGGGGAGAGGTCCGGGAGGTAAGGCGGCCAGCCCGGGGTGTCCAGCCAGCGATCAAACTCAAATCCTGCTTGGCAGAAGAGAAGACCCCGTCAGAACTCCCCGGCAGTGCCACAGCCAGCCCGCCCAGGCAGCTCCCGAGTCCTCCCCCAGCGCCGGCACACCGCCCACAGGGCTACCTGCTCTGCGGGGTCCCAGCCCCCATGACACCTACAGCCCCGGCTGCCCCCCTTCCCACCTGGGCCTGTTCTGTGCAGAAATGAGCCCTCACACGGCCCACCCCCACGAGCAGAGCAGCTCTGCGGACACTCCTGGGCTCTGGGGTCCCGCCCCCAGCAGCCAGGGGTGTCCCGCCCTCCCAGCTGGCGGGGGAGCTGGCTGGATGGGGCCCAGCAAAGAGCAGGGAGCAGGGGCAAGCCTCGGGGCCACAGGCCATGCTCGCCCACAGGAAGCAGGCCTCCCACTGGCTCCCCAGGCAGGGCAGCTGCCCTGGTCCTGCCCGGGAAGCCCCTTGGGCAGCAGCGGCCTGGGCAGGGCTCAGGATCTGACTGTGTGTCTCAGAGACAGGGAATCCAGAGGGCAGAGAGGAGCAGAAAGGCTGAATGGGGGAAAGGAAGCAGGGGTGGCGGAGGTCCTTCTGTGGGGCCCTGGGGCCACCCCAAGGCGCCACCCCCAGGAGACACACTGGTCCCTCAGAGCGGAAAGCAGGCCCCACCCTCCACGACCTCCTGGAAGCCGTGGGCCGGCTCCTCTCCTCACCCGGGATGGAATCCACCCTCTGTTTCTTCAGCTCAGGGAAATAGTCCAGGAAGAAGTCCAGGAAGTCGTCAGCTAAGATGCTTTGGAACTTGAATTCGTCCACGTAGGCCTGTGAGGACGAAGGGGCGGCATGGCTAGCTGCCCAGAGCCCCCACTGCCCCCTCAGTGGGGTCCCCTAGGCTCCTCCGCCCCCACCAACCCCCTCACCTTGAGCTGATTACCTTGAGGAAGCCGTCAAACTGGCCCTGATCACCCACCAGGTGGGCCAGGTAGGAGACGAAGCAGAACCCTTTCTCGTAGGGGGTCTCGTTGTAGGTGTCGTCGGGGTCGACCCCTGCAGAGAAAGCTCTGGTTCAGAGCTTCAGGGCAGCCATGCAGAGACCAACCCCTGCCCCCCCGGGCAGCTCGGCCAGGAGTGTCCCCGATCCACCCCGACCTGTCTCCAGGGTCTCGAGAGGGACGACAGGAGGGGCCCGGGGTTGCTGTGCGCATGGGGTCTTCCCAGCCCCAGGGCCACGCCCCCACAGGGCCGCCCCCCAGAACAACGGGGATGCTCTGGAGCCAAGTTAACTAACTGTCCGTCTACAGGGAGCTCTCCATTGGATTCAGAGGCTTCAGCTGCACAGAAAAGTTTCAATTAGTCACACGTGGAAATAAAAGTGTTAGGAAACAAACACGCACGACCTCAGCGCAGTCACGGGCTTTCCGGGTCACACCCTCTTTAAGGACGGGAGACCCCACGGGGCTGAGCTGACCAAGGACAGGGGGCGGCAAAGGGCCTCGAGCGCGACAGGGGCCCGGACAAGCAGGGCAGCGCGGGGTCGCTCGGGGCTGGCCGGAGCAGCTCAGAGGGCCTTGGGGGCGCCTCCGTCCCGAGGGACCGGGGTGCGCCGGCGGAGCCGCCAGGGCTCTGGCCCACGGTGGGGCGGGAGGGCCCTGACCTGGCTCGATCTTCACGCGCAGCTTGTTCAGCGGGTGGTCCTCGCCCGTGATGTCCATGTGCTGCCGCAGCAGCGCCCGGCCAGTGGCGGCTTCCAAGCAGGTGTAGGCGGGCCCTGTGGGGCAGAAGAGGGGCTGGCACCTCATGTGCGCCTCCCCAAGGCGCCCTGTGAGCCAGGGTGCCCCCGGGGCCATGGGCAGGGAGGCTGTGGCCAGCCGACCCCTCGGCCTCTCTCCCGCACACCGCCCCTCTGACAGGGGCCTTCCGTGCAGCGTGATGGTGTCTGCAGAGACGGAGTCTGACCTTCCCATCTGACTGTTCATACTGCATAGGAGAAACTCTCAGCCAAGCTTTTCCTCGGGCCCCCGTCTCCTGGCAGGACGGTGGGCGCCAGCCACACTGTCCCGTGAGATGCTCTGACCTGGGGTGGCAGCCCGCCCGCATCAGGGCCCAGCAGGCGGTGCTCAGGGGCCACTGCGGGGCTCCCCGCGGCTGAGACCACCTGCTCCGTGCCCACTGACGAGAGAATAAATCTCTACAAACTTTCTGGGAGGCAGGAGACAATACGTGTTTGAAAAAAAAAAGGCCTTTAAAACGTTCAAGTCCTGACAAGCACGTTTCAAGGAATTTATTGAAATCATCTGAGATACACATGAACCTATGTAAAGATGTTTATTAGAATATCATTTTGTTGGAAAAATGAGGGCCTTCCCTGGCAATTCAGTGGTTAAGAGTGTGCTTTGCCTGCAAGGGGCATGGGTTCAGTTCTCGGTCGGGAACTTAGATCCCACATGCCCCTGGGTGTGGCCAAAACAGCAGCAACAACAAAATTTTTTTTTGTTTAAATAAAAAAAAGAAAATTACAGGCCAACCTACAACTGGAGGCTGACAGAATAAATTATGAATTTATTTAGATTCTTCTGCATCAGTACAAGAAAATTTAATGACTCAGGAAAACGTTTAACTTTACCAGGCTAATGGAAAAACCAGAGTTCTAAAGCCGCGTCTGGTCTGATGATTCACACACACACACACATACACACAGAACCATTAATACATTGGAAAGGGCATCCAGCGATCATCTCCGAATGGTGAAATGACAGTAAATATTTTGCTGTGTACTTTCCCATATACACCAAGACAGATTTCAATCACAGAGAGACTAAAAACCAAAAAGCACCTATACCCTGCGGGCTTTCAAGAAAGAGGTGGTGCTGGCTGGGCGCAACCTGAGGGTCTGCCTTCAGTTGCTAAGCGGTGGCGAGCACACTCCCTACCCTCTGCCTTGTGAGCTACACAGCAGAGGGGAAAGCAGGCTCGTCCACAGTAGTGCAGGCGGTGAGCGAAGCGCCTGGTCAAGGCTGGCACCGGGCGCCCAACAAAACGCGAAGGTGAGAGTGCCCTGACCACGCACTCGGAGCATGACGCACACCTGGGTCACTGAGGCCCAGGGGGACACAGCGGCCTCCCCCCGACGGGAGGCACGCCCAGCACCAGCCCCCCTGTCCAACTGGACTGCCCAGGACTCCCTCAGCCCCCGGGCCCTGCTGGCGCGTGCCCACAGTGCGGCAGGAACAGTGACAAGTGCAGCTGTCGTGAGCAGGCCTCCCCAGCCGCACGGGGCTCCCCGCACCGCCGCCCCCGGACACCCCAGAGGGAGCCTGGCAGGCCCCGAATGGGGAGATGGGTCCCCGCAGCAACTCACCGAACAGAAAGGAGGAGATCCTCCTCTGGGCGTACATGGTGAAGCCTTCATTCAGCCAGAACTCCCCCCAGGTGGCGTTGGTCACCAGGTTCCCAAACCAGCTGTGGGCGATCTCGTGGATGATGACGTCGGCCAGGGAGCGGTCTCCGGCCAGAAGGCAGGGCGTGACGAAGGTCAGGCAGGGGTTCTCCATCCCCCCGAACGGGAAGGACGGGGGCATGAAGAGCACATCGTACCTGCCGGGGCGGGCGGTCACAAGTGGTCAGGGCGGTCCCCAGCACCCCATCCCAGGGCCCCCCTCTCCCAGCCCTTCCTGGGGGGACGAGACCAGCTCCCTCACACCCAGCTCCCCACGCGGGCCGGCAGGCCTGATGGGGCCTTTTGTTGGGGGGACCTCAAATCTGAAGACTGTCACACCCAGCTCCCCACGTGGGCCGGCAGGCCTGACGGGTCCTCTTGTTGGGGGGACCTCAAATCTGAAGATGGCAAGCAGAGAGCAGGGCTGCCCCCAGTGATGGGAAAGGCAAGTCAGCCGCATCCGCACAGCAAATCCCACCTCCAACCCCGCACCCGCCTGCACGCCACTGTCCTGAAACGCCCACCCTGGGCCCACCTCAGTCACAGCCACAGTCACGGCAGGTCAGGCTGGCTGTCCTTTCCTCCCCACCCCTGCACCCTGGGGTGCGGGAACCACAGGCGTGAAGGCCCCATGACACCTCACCTTCCCCACACATACGGTCCAAAGAGCTTCTCTCCCGTTGCCAAAAATTCCTCTATGACTCCGTCGTACTCCTCCTTGGCAGCGTCGATGAGGCAGGGCTCAGCCCACACCCGGCTCCTGCAGACAAGGGTCCAGAGAGGGTGGCGCAGGGGTCAGAGCCCGCGGGACCAGCTGGCTTCAGCCTCCCAGGGAGCCAGTGAGCCCGTGGGCAGGCGACCCGGGGCAGAGTTGAGGGCCACCCAGAGCCGGAGGGCTGGCCCCGCCTGGAAGGGCCCGGGGCTCGTCCTTTTCCTAACAGAACCTGGCAGGAGGAAACCCCTAGAAGACATCCCTCTTCTTCTCTGCTTTCCCGCAGCTGCAGGCTGACGTGCCTCCGGTCACCCACTGCCCTGTCCACCACAAAGGGAGCCCTCACCTCGCAGGCCCAGGGCTGCCCGGAGCCCATGGCTGGAAGTGGAGGCTGACGGGGCCCGCCCAGTGCTCCCTGTGACCGCAGGAGCGGAGGTGCATGGCGCCGGTGCCGCTGTTGAGCCCTGCCTGAGGCCTGGCACCTGGCCAGCACCTCCAGGGCCGGCAGAACTGACGGCGCCACCAGCAGGAGAGCCTCGTCCAACCGCGCCCCCTGCCGCGGGACGAGCACCCCCCGCCGCAGGATGAAATGCCCCCCCGCCACGTGACGGCTGTCTCTTATACACATCTAGATGTGTATAAGAGACAGGCTTTTCCTCGGGCCCCCGTCTCCTGGCAGGACGGTGGGCGCCAGCCACACTGTCCCGTGAGATGCTCTGACCTGGGGTGGCAGCCCGCCCGCATCAGGGCCCAGCAGGCGGTGCTCAGGGGCCACTGCGGGGCTCCCCGCGGCTGAGACCACCTGCTCCGTGCCCACTGACGAGAGAATAAATCTCTACAAACTTTCTGGGAGGCAGGAGACAATACGTGTTTGAAAAAAAAAAGGCCTTTAAAACGTTCAAGTCCTGACAAGCACGTTTCAAGGAATTTATTGAAATC
>SJYV01002009.1:0-12170 GCA_006410875.1 Neotragus pygmaeus
AACTGAACTGAACTGATAAGATGCCGAAAAATGGCCTCTCTGATAAGGTAGAGGGAAGAGTTTAAAAGGAGTGAGGGAGCAAGTCATGCCTAGGGAAAAGGTAAGGGCGAAGTTCCTGAGGTGGGAAGGTGGGAGACACATTTTTGGGTAGGAAGGAAGCCCAACTGAGCACAATGAAAGTGAGAGGGAGGCGGGGAGAGAGGAGATGATGCAAAGAGGGAGAGAGTTGGGGACAGATCATGCAGAGCCGTGTAGGCTGCTGCAGTGGTTTTGAATTCTTTTATGAATGAGATGTAAAGCCATTAGAGTTTGAGGTAGAGAAGAGACATGAAATGACTTCTGTTTAAAGAAATCTTCTGGATAGTATATGGAGAATGGAATGTTAGGGATGGAAGGGGTTCGGAGTTCAGGCAGAGAAACAAGGAAGGTAAGGGTCTCTTACCTGTAATAACTCAAGTAAGGGAGAATGGTACCTGGGGCCAAACTGCAGGTGTAGAGAAGTAGCTGGATTATGGATGTAACTGGAAGGTAGATTTGTAAGGCTCGCTGATGGATTAGATATAAGGCGTGAGAAAAAATGAGGAGATAGTGAAAATCTCAAAGTAGCTGGCTGGAGAAACTGGAAAACAGGTTACTTCCTGAGGTGCAGATGGCTATGGGAAGAGATAATTTGGTGGGCAGGGGTGAGGAGTCAAGAATTAAGAATTCTGTTTCAGACACTGAAACGCAGATTTGTCATCCAAGTAGAGTTATTGAGCAAGGAGTGAGAAGCAGGAGTCTGGAGCTCTGTGGAGACATCTGGTCTGATGTCATCAGATGGGAGTCATCAGAATACACTTGATATTTAATATCATGGGTCTAGTAGACATTGGAGAAGGCAATGGCAACCCACTCCAGTGTTCTTGCCTGGAGAATCCCAGGGACGGGGGAGCCTGGTGGGCTGCCTTCTCTGGGGTCGCACAGAGTCGGACACGACTGAAGCGACTCAGCAGCAGCAACAGCAGCAGTAGAGATTACCTGGGCAGTCTATCCATGCTTGTGTTCATGTCTGACTCTTTGTGACCCTTTGAATTATAGCCTGTCAGGCTCCTCACTCCATGGGATTTTCCAGACAAGAATATTGAGGTGGGTTGCCATTTCCTCCTCCAGGGGATCATCCTGACCCAGGAATCAAACCCATATCTCCTATGTTTCCTGCACTGCAGGTGGATTCTTTACCAGTGGCTATAGATGAAGAAGGTACGAGGTCCTGAAGGTTGCGCCAACACTTAGGGATGGGAAAGACGCAGAGAAAACAGGAAAGGAGTTTGACAAAGAATGGCACTGAGACAAGAGGGAGACTAAAAAGGGCGATTTCCAGAAACCAGAGAAGGAAGGGTTAGGAGAGAGGATGATCAAGATGTACCAAGTGCTCATGAGTCAAGTAAGATACTGGTTGAAAACTGCCTATTGAATCTGATGACATGGAGGAAACCGTGACCTGGTCAAGAGCTGTTTCGATGGAGTTATAGGGATAAAAACCAAAATGGAGTAGAGTCTCAGACGACATCAATATTCTGTTTCTTGAGCTGGGTAATGGTTACACTAGTGTTAGATTATACATGATATATTACATAATAAAACATTTCATAAACGGAAGGGAAGTTGAGATAGTGATTATAGACAACTCTTGATAAGTTAGCTCTAAAGGGAGCAGGAAAAATGAGCTGGTAACTGAAGAAGGAGCTAAAATACACGTTTTCTAAATTTCAGTGGTCATGTGTATCTGTGAGTGTTATAAATAGGGCATTCCAGCACGCACACACGAGACCATGGTGTGTATTATGTGCACAATGTGGTCATCATGAAGGGTATGCAGTATGAAAAATACGTTCTAGAGAAATGTGCCTAGTTGTGGCTGGTGCTATATTTAGCTTTGTTGCATCCCACCAGGGATGATTTGATAATCTTGGTTGTTAGTCTGTATCTTTGGGGTTGAGAATATAATTGTAAGAATAAAATAGATTTGGTAGGTTTAATCAAAGCTTGAAATTAAAGACAAAAGTGTTTAGTTCAGTTCAGTTGCTCAGTCGTGTCTGACTCTTTGCGACCCCATGAATTGCAGCACGCCAGGCCTCCCTGTTCATCACCATCTCTCGGAGTTCACTCAGACTCATGTCCATCGAGTCTGTGATGCCATCCAGCCATCTCATTCTCTGTCGTACCCTTCTCCTCCTGCCCCCAATCCCTCCCAGCATCAGAGTCTTTTCCAGTGAGTCAACTCTTCGCATGAGGTGGCCACGGTACTGGAGTTTCAGCTTCAGCATCATTCCTTCCAAAGAAATCCCAGGGTTGATCTCCTTCAGAATGGACTGGTTGGATCTCCTTGCAGTCCAAGGGACTCTCAAGAGTCTTCTCCAACACCACAGTTCAAAAGCATCAGTTCTTCGGTGCTCAGCCTTCTTCACAGTCCAACTCTCACATCCATACATGACCACAGGAAAAACCATNATGGACTGGTTGGATCTCCTTGCAGTCCAAGGGACTTTCAAGAGTCTTCTCCAACACCACAGTTCAAAAGCATCAATTCTTTGGCGCTCAGCTTTCTTCACAGTCCAACTCTCACATCCATACATGACCACTGGAAAAACTATAGCCATGACTAGACGGACCTTTGTTGGCAAAGTAATATCTCTGCTTTCGTGTCAAAAAAGAATCACTAAAATCCAAACACATGCTGGTCTTCCCTTATATCTAGTGGTAGGGACTTGGACTATCAAGTTAATATCAGTATTTCAGTATTCTATGATCTCTCATCAAGACATAGAATCTTAATCTAAAACTATTTGCTCTTTATAACATGTCAGAGGCGATAGTGAGTAAGGTACTGGCTCTTGCCTTTTGCACTTCTGACAACTGTGTTAATGGAGGATTTTACAGAGACTTTTGTGTTTCAGGGGCATTCGTGTGTCTGGCTCACCTGCTCTGATTCCACACTGGCTCCTTTCAGCTTATTTTCCGTTGCCTCTTTACATTTCTTTAGGTGTCTGATAGTTTCTTCCAATTCCTGAAAATGTGATACAAAGATTTTTACAAACTCCCAATGTGCCGTATATGGGAGAAAAACCTTCAATACTGTAATAAAAGACAAACCAAATTATGAAAGTATGATGGTCTTCTCCAACACCACAGTTCAAAAGCATCAATTGTTCAGCACTCAGCCTTCTTCAAAGTCCAACTCTCACATCCATACATGGCCACAGGAAAAACTATAGCCTTGACTAGATGGACCTTAGTCGGCAAAGTAATGTCTCTGCTTTTGAATATACTGTCTAGGTTGGTCATAACTTTTCTCCCAAGGAGTAAGCGTCTTCTAATTTCATGGCTGCAGTCACTATCTGCAGTGATTTTGGAGCCCCCCAAAATAAAGTCTGACACTGTTTCCACTGTTTCCCCGTCTATTTCCCGTCAAGTGATGGGACAGGATGGAATGATCTTCGTTTTCTGAATGTTGAGCTTTAAGCCAACTTTTTCACACTCAACGTTCACTTTCATCAAGAGGCTTTTTAGTTCCTTTTCACTTTTTGCCATAAGGATGGTGTCATCTGCATATCTGAGGTACTGCCTTACTTAAACCTCCTTTTTAAAAGGATAGTCCAAGGAGAACAAAATATAGGGACACAGCTAAACATAACCTTCTCTTACTGAGTGGAAGGTTAAAATGTTCTCATTTTCCCTTTGTGTCCCACAGATGAAGAAAGCCCTTGATGAAGCCAACTCCAGATCAGTGGAAGTGTCCCGGACCAACCGAGAGCTGCGGCAGAAACTTACAGAGCTGGAAAAGCTACTGAACGGCAGCAAGGAGAAAATAAAGAATCAAAGGGCCCAAATTAAGCTCCACTTGTCCGCCAAGGCGAATAATGCTCAGAACGTAGAGAGGATGAAGGTTGTCTGAGAAACCCTGTCTCCCCTCACCTCCTAGTATCGATGAGGACCCAGCCAGGCAGTGGTGCTGGAGGAAGATAGTTAAGAGCTCTAACACTGCCCTGTGATCTCTGGGAATTATAGCTACACCTGGGACATGGACAGACTGCCTTGAAGGGGATGGGTACTCTCTTTTTTCCCAGCAAATATACTGCTGTGTGAATGTTTGGCTGCTCATTAGCTGCCAATGTCCCATCCTGGCTCCTAGCTGTCTCTCCCGCAGTGATTGTGTAGGACTTGGCTCTCTTGGGGTCAGTGGGCTGGATGGAAGAAGATCCCAGCAAGAACTGATAAAACTGGGTCTCATGTGGGATTCTTTCTGTCATCCTATAGGCAAAAAAAAGCAAGCCCGTTTTTCCACTGATTTTCTTTCTATGTTATTTCCACATTTACTTTCAGCAAATAGAAACAGAATTGAGGCAAATGGAGCTGATTAAGGATCAGTATCAGAAAAAAAACTACGAACAGGTAGATGTTGTCCACACACTGTTTACCATTCATGTAAAATCCCAAACTTGGGCAGGTTCTCCAACCATTTCCCTCTTTGTGCCCTACAGTCACTGAGTATCCAGAAATTTGTATCTGAAATGACTAACCTGCAGAAGGAGATGCAGCTGTTGGCCAGGAGCCAGTATGACACCTCAGCACGGAATAAACAGCAAGAGCTGCGCCTTGAGGCTGAGCGGAAGCTGAGGCAGGAGCTGGAGAAGCGGTGCCAGGTGAAAAGGCTTCCTAGGGTTCCTCTCAGAGATGACCAGCAAGTGCCATGTGCTGAACCCAGCATTAGGGCACATTGCTTTTCTAGGCTCTAGAGAAGAAAACAAATTTCCAAGTTGTTCTTCTTAGCTAAGACCTCAGAATCATATCTAGGAAGAAGCCTGTAGCTTTGAATATGGCACCTCATTGTCATTTTCAAGGTAAAAAAAAAAAAATTTTTTTTAAAGAAAAGCTAAGGCTCACATACTGTTCATGGGGTTCTCAAGACAAGAATACTGAAGTGGTTTGCCATTCCCTTCTCCAGTGGACCACATTCTGTCAGACCTCTCCATCATGACCCGCCCGTCCTGGGTTGCCCCGAAGGCATGGCTTAGTTTCTTTGAAGGAGGGATTGGGGGCAGGAGAAGGGGATGACAGAGGATTAGATGGCTGGATGGCATCACGGACTCAATGGACGTGAGTCTGAGTGAACTCCGGGAGTTGGTGATGGACAGGGAGGCCTGGCGTGTTGCGATTCATGGGGTCGCAGAGAGTCGGACACGACTGAGCAACTGAACTGAACTGAACTGAACTTAAGGCTCACATATGCAAAGTACTAGTTACTGAGTAGGACTTCTGAATTTCATAGTCTTTCAGGAACTTTAGACTCCTTGGTTCTTCCCATAGCTCAGATCTATCTGTCTGTTGCCATTACAGGACTTTTGCCTATCCGCAACCTAATGAAAAGCATATTTTATTCCTGAAAAGAGACTTCAGGAGAGCATCAAGCTCTTGCCTTCCAACAGAGATTGTCTGCTACAAATATTATTCCCTCAGTTCTAGAAAGAAATGTTAATCACCTTTCCTCAGGAGAATCAGTAAATCAATATCTGTCATCGTGTACAAATGTGTATACAGTCAATTAAACTGAAAACAAGTTTTTAGCTTGTAGTCTGGTAGCACCTGATATTAGTATCCCATCATACTTTCATAATTTGGTTTGTCTTTTATTACAGTATTGAAGGTTTTTCTCCCATATATGGCACATTGGGAGTTTGTAAAAATCTTTGTATCACATTTTCAGGAATTGGAAGAAACTATCAGACACCTAAAGAAATGTAAAGAGGCAACGGAAAATAAGCTGAAAGAAGCCAGTGTGGAATCAGAGCAGGTGAGCCAGACACACGAATGCCCCTGAAACACAAAAGTCTCTGTAAAATCCTCCATTAACACAGTTGTCAGAAGTGCAAAAGGCAAGAGCCAGTACCTTACTCACTATCGCCTCTGACATGTTATAAAGAGCAAATAGTTTTAGATTAAGATTCTGTGTCTTGATGAGAGATCATAGAATACTGAAATACTGATATTAACTTGATAGTCCAAGTCCCTACTACTAGATATAAGGGAAGACCAGCATGTGTTTGGATTTTAGTGATTCTTTTTTGACACGAAAGCAGAGATATTACTTTGCCAACAAAGGTCCNACCATCATACTTTCATAATTTGGTTTGTCTTTTATTACAGTATTGAAGGTTTTTCTCCCATATATGGCACATTGGGAGTTTGTAAAAATCTTTGTATCACATTTTCAGGAATTGGAAGAAACTATCAGACACCTAAAGAAATGTAAAGAGGCAACGGAAAATAAGCTGAAAGAAGCCAGTGTGGAATCAGAGCAGGTGAGCCAGACACACGAATGCCCCTGAAACACAAAAGTCTCTGTAAAATCCTCCATTAACACAGTTGTCAGAAGTGCAAAAGGCAAGAGCCAGTACCTTACTCACTATCGCCTCTGACATGTTATAAAGAGCAAATAGTTTTAGATTAAGATTCTGTGTCTTGATGAGAGATCATAGAATACTGAAATACTGATATTAACTTGATAGTCCAAGTCCCTACTACTAGATATAAGGGAAGACCAGCATGTGTTTGGATTTTAGTGATTCTTTTTTGACACGAAAGCAGAGATATTACTTTGCCAACAAAGGTCCATCTAGTCAAGGCTATGGTTTTTCCAGTGGTCATGTATGGATGTGAGAGTTGGACTGTGAAGAAAGCTGAGCGCCAAAGAATTGATGCTTTAGAACTGTGGTGTTGGAGAAGACTCTTGAGAGTCCCTTGGACTGCAAGGGGATCCAACCAGTCCATCCTAAAGGAGACTTGTCCTGGGTGTTCATTGGAAGGACTGATGCTGAGGCTGAAACTCCAATACTTTGGCCACCTCATGAGAAGAGTTGACTCATTGAAAAGACCCTGATGCTCGGAGGGATTGGGGGCAGGCGGAGAAGGGGACGAGAGAGGATGAGATGGCTGGATGGCGTCACTGACTCGATGCACATGAGTTTGGGTGAACGCTGGGAGTTGGTGATGGACAGAGGGTCCTGGTGTGCTGCGATTCATGGGATTGCAAAGAGTCGGACATGACCGAGCAACTAAACTGAACTGAATAAAAGTAGAAAAACTTTACCACCAATAACTAGAAATATAAAGTAGACCTTATTAATTCGTGAATTTGATTTCTCTCAAATAGGCCTTTTTGAAGGTACTTAATAATTTAAAAAAATTTATTAAAATATAGCTGTTTATAACGTGTTAATTTCTGCTATGTAGCAGAGTGCTTCTGTTATACATATATTCTTTTTCATTGTGATTTATCACAGGATATTGACTTTAGTTCTCTGTGCTATACAGTAGGACCCTGTTGTTTATCCATTCTATGTATACTAGTTTGTATCTGCTAATCCCAAACTCTGAATCCTTCCCTCCCCGACTTCCTTCCCCCTAGGTAACCACAAATTTGTTCTCTATGTCTGTGAGTCTGTTTCATAGATATGTTCACTTCTGTCATATTTTGGATTCCATATATAAGTGCTATTATACGGTGTTTTTTTCTTTCTGACTTACTTCGCTTGGTATGATAATCTCTAGGTCCATCTGTGTTGCTGCCAGTGGCATTATTTCATTCTTTCTTATGGATGAGTAATACTCCACTGTGTATATGGACCGTATCTTCTGTATCTGTTCGGCTATCGATGGACATTTAGGTTGTTTCCACGTCTTGGCTCTTGTGCCTAGTGCTGCTATGACCATAGGGGTGTGTGTATCATTGGGGATTATAGTTTTGTCCAGGTGTGTGCCCAGGAGTCGGATTGCTGGATCATGTGGTAACTGATTTTTTCAGGACCCTGCATACTGTTCCCGTAGTGGCTGCACCAGTGTGCGTTCCCACGAACAGTGTAAGTGGGTTCCCTTTTCTCCACACCCTCACCAGGATTTATTATTTATAGACTTTTTAATGATGGCCATTCTGACCAATGTGACATAGTATCTTCTTGTAGTTTTGATTTGCATTTCTCTAATAATTAGCAATATTGTGCATCTTTTCATGTGCCTACTGGCCATCTGTATGTCTTCTTTATAGAAATGTCTGTTTACAAAACAAAAACCCACTTTTCAGTTGGGTTTTTTGTTGTTGATTTATAGGAGCTATTTGTAAAATCCTACATTTTTTAGAACTGGAAAAGATCTCTGAAATTATTAGTCTACCACGACTACCCCTCATTATCCAGATAAGGGAAGAGATTCTTTGGCTAAAGGTAGCACAGTGACATTGCTGCCAGCTTGTCCCTTTTATAGCCATTAAATTACATGACAGTATGACTTTCAGAATGGTATATTAAACGGATTATGGACTCCTGTTATGAGTTTGCCAACTGTGACACTTACTATGCCTAAGTAAAGTTACGTTTACATTGTTTAACTCATCAGTTACCACATCTGTAATAGGAAGTTGTTACCTACCACTGTTACTCTGATAGATGGCTCAGAATAAGTTTGAATATACATTAGCTCCCTTCTCATTCACCATACAAGAGGAGATATAATGTATGATACCATTACAAGTATCATTCCCTACACTTCTGATAAGAGTGCCAGAGAAAAGTGGGGTTTCGTTTGGGTGGGAGAGGTGTCTACCATCAGGATGCACAGACTGGAAAACACTTAGCTTTGTGGCTTTCTAAGAATTAATGACAAGGGGAGCTCTGTTTTCTTATCTCACACTTGTACCCAAACTGTGCCCTGGTTAATATGAGACAGGTACATTACAGCACAGATTTGAGGACCTGTTACATGACTGTGCTAGGTGCTGGAGATTAGAGGGTGAACAAGCCAGATGAAGCCTCTGCTCTCAAATTTGCCTTCTCAAGCAAGAGAGACATATACTACTCTCCGAGAACTGAGTCAAAACATGAAAATGCTGTCCATGAAACATAACTAATCAAAAGAGGGAAGTTAGTCATTTTACTTTTTCTTCTAGAGGATATGGTGTAACCTTTATATAAAAGCCTGTTGGCTCCATGTTCAAAATATTAGAATATCCCAAATACTTACTGGAGTGCCAGGCATATATAGGAAGTCAGATATTTGTCAAGTAAATGAAACTGATTCCAGATCATCTTCAAAGGCAGACTAATAGAGGGACTGTTTTCAAGTCTAACAAAGATAATTTGGAAGTTCGTGCTTAGGGGCTAAAGTATAAGATATTTCGATAAAGGAAATAAAGAGTACAATTTACACTAAGCTATTCCAGCGTTCTTGCTAATCTATTCTATTACTTTCATAAAACACAGCAGAAAAAGTCTAGTCTTTAGAGTTTATGAACTCTGGAGAAGTATTTAGTCTTAGAGAACAGAACTCAAATTCCGAATGTGGTTCACACCACCACGTTAATTTTCAGTGCCATCTGACACTTTCATGCCTGCCTTAACTTGAGTCCTCTCTCACCTCATTTCACATCCAGAAAATATTAACAATATTTTATTAATACAGGGCTGCATGCATTCTTTAACTTCACATTCAAAAATTATTCTCTCATCTGTAGGAAGATGTGTACATGCAAATAGATTGCAAAGACCATGCAGTCAGAATGTGAGTCTTTAATAGCTAGGTAAAAAGTCTCTCAAACTAGCTATAGTAAAACTTTCACACTACTGTGAAACCCACTTGCTAATTGTGGGGGGAAATAAAGCTTTTACATTATACAGTGTAAAAAGAGTCAAAGTAGCACACAAAAAAACTTAACAGCTGTTTCTTTATTGTAATTGTTAATA
Source organism: Neotragus pygmaeus (assembly GCA_006410875.1). NCBI lineage: Eukaryota > Metazoa > Chordata > Mammalia > Artiodactyla > Bovidae > Neotragus > Neotragus pygmaeus. The sequence goes on from SJYV01002009.1 coordinate 9,771, forward strand.
ACATTTTTACATTCAGATAACAGCTAACCTGGAAGAAGCTCACCGCTGGTTTAAGTGCAGATTTGACGGTCTACAACTTGAGCTGACCAAAAACCGGTTGCACAGGCTTCCCCAGGAAGACAAGTGGCAGGAAGAGGTAGAATATTTAACTGTCTTAAGCAATTCTGGATTTGTTCCTTCTCAGATTTCTAATTACACAAGTTCTCTCTTCATCCAGCTACTTACTCCACTAATTTGTAGATTTCTTTACAGTACTGCTTAGAAAACCAGTAAACTGAATTTGTTTTCTTAAAAGTTCTACTTCTCCCATGCTGTCTAGATTAGAACCACCTATGTTTATGGAAAAAAAAAAATCTTCATAAAGACAAAATAGGTCCTCAGCTCTGCAGTTGTTTTGAACAGTTTGGGGTGTGTGTTCTTTCCAACAGAACCAAGATAAAAGACACAACAGCATGTCAAACCAGTCTGCTCTGCATCGATGGGAGAATAAACGGAATAGACTTATGCCCAAGAAGTGCCACTCTGAACAAGAGAGAAAGTGACGTCCTTGCAGAGCAGCTTCTTCAACGTAGAACAGCTTCATCACCCTGATTGCCTGAGTCCAGCAATTAGGGCTGCCTGTTTCCACAGTCATCAGAACATGAAGTCTTTGATGTGGGCTGAGGATTTTGGACCTAAGTTTATCCTTTTTATGAATTCTTTGATATCAGTTCAGAACCATCCCATCTTTTTTGTCCCTTTCCCTATTTTCCACCCAATAAATTTATATTCATGTGTTTTATGATAGGAGATGTTGTTGCATGATACTTGGCTGTTTTTCCTGAGTAAATTTCATCAAAAAGCATTTAATGAGCTATGGATGATAGATTTTCAGTGAAATGTCCTAGTCTAACATCTAGTAGATAATCCCTGGAAATACAGTAACCTGGAAAAAGGTAAAAACTCACCCACTGTCTAGTAAACATATATTTTTCTATGCAAGGTAATTACTAGCACACCTTTAATAAAACCATGTCTCTATTTTTATATAAGGTATCTCAGAGATTGTGTTTGCAGCTTCCTTCGACATTTACAGAGTTACTGAATTCTGCTCCATGAGATTATGCCAAGCTCTCTCTTACCATACAGTAAGCAATAAATTCAGCTTTACCTTTTCATTTCAGATAGAGTAGTGGATTAGTTAATCCAGACCTAAAATATGTAACTAGCTGGCATAATGCCTCGCTTAATTGATGTTCAAGTAATGATAGCTGCTGGTAATAAATAAGAAATCATAATAAATCAAGTGACCAATTATGAAACTGGAGAGAATATCAAATATAAAACTCAGAGGTTGATGAGACTACCAACCACCCCATAGCTGATATGAAAAAAAAGCGCAGCTGAATTTACTGCTGGATTTGTTTTACTATGGTAGGGAAGAGCTATGTTGGTCGAACAGAGTCTTCCCTGATCAGAGCCAGCCTCTGATCTTACATAGGATTTTAAGGAAGCATGGAGTTCAAGCAATGGAAGACTTTCAGAAGCTTAAATGGGTTGACATTGTCTGTAGAAGTGTAGTTACTTGGGTAAGACCATTGTTGATTAACTGACATTCAGAGGCAAGTTTATTGGAGTGTGTCCATTTCTGTATCTGACCCTAAAATTGTCGAACTCCTCTAGTGTTTATCTCTTTGGATGCTATAAGTATGGGGCTTCCCTGGTGGCTCAGACGGTAAAGAATCTGCCTGCAATGCAGGAGACCAGGGTTCAATCCCTGGGTAGGAAAGATCCCCTGGAGAAGGGAATGACTACCCACTCCAGTATTCTTGCCTGAAGAATTCCATGGACAAAGGAGTCTGGCAGGCTACAAGTCAGTGGGGTAACAAAGAGTCAAACACTAGTCAGTTTGACAGTACTGGGGAGTCAGAATCTTAAAACAGCCTAGGAGCCCCACAGAACAATTAACCTTGGTCCTGGGATGGCACTGAAAACCATGGTCCTGAATTCTGCATAGGAATGAGGTCCCAATTACTGCACAAGAATGATCAACCTTAATGGGTTGTAAATACATTGTCCCTGAGTGTTATGATTACTTGCCAAGAATACTAACATCCTCATCTAGAACAAGAGAGAAGAATTAGATTGGTGATCATTTCTAGTCAGGCTTATAGTTAAAACTGCCTGTTTAGTGTGATGATTTTGCTAAAGTATTTCTGTGATATTTTAAAAGTGTTTCTGTAGTACTTGAAAAGTGTCTATAATACATACTACCTTCTATTATGACCCTCTATTTTCATGTGAAATAACCAAAAACCAGACAAAAATATGACACTGATTTTTAAGACACCAAAACTGCTAGACCATTCAGGTATGACCTAAATCAAATCCCTTATGATTATGCAGTGGAAGTGAGAAATA
>SJYV01002011.1:0-22832 GCA_006410875.1 Neotragus pygmaeus
TAATGTAAAGTGAGTGAGTGGGTGAAGTCTCTCAGTTGTGTCCGACTCTTTGTGACCCCGTGGACTGTAGCCCACCAGGCTCCTCCGTCGATGGGATTCTCCAGGCAAGAATACTGGAGTGGGTTGCCATCCACCCAGACCTGACCTACTCTATACAAAGTTCCCAGTTAGAATACCTACTAAAGAGAAAGAGCCGGCTCCAACACAGTTCTAATTACTCAGCAGAGGACACCCACACTGGTTATCCAGGCCTTCTATTTTAGGGAGAAATAATCAAAAGCCACCAGGCCCATGAGTAAAATTCAGAATATCAGTAAAAAGAAAAGCTGATGCTAGAGAAAATAAAACAACTGAAGCTAAAGAAGAGGCAATACAGTAATTATGTAAAGCCCTATCACAAGCAAACATGGCAGGAAGAAAGAGTATAGAAGGGTTCTTAAGTATTTAAAGTTATTAAAAATGTGATTTTTTTTTTAAATTAAAGAAATGGGAAAAGGAAGTCTACCAGAAGGTATAGCAAAAAGACAAAAATACAGAAAAATACTGATATTAAAGAAACATGAGAGACGTAAAGGGCCAGCTTAAGAGACTGAACACTTGAGTAAGGGGAAATCAAAGAAAAAGAGATTAAAGAAAATGGGGAGGCAGAAATCAAAGAAACAGTCATAGCTGAGAAACACATGAACCATTAGATTGAAAGGGCAACAAACTGCCCAACACACTTAATGAAAAAGACCTCACAGAGACGTCATGGAGGATTCTGAAACATCAAGGGGAAAACAAAACATTAAAACTTTCAGACAGAAGAAATTCACCTACAATAAAATGAATAATAGAACATCAGACGTTTCCACTTTCTAAGGAAAAGCAATTCTCAGTCGACAATTCTATACACAACTAAACTGTCATTCCATGAAGAGCAGAATAAGGACATATTTAGACTGACAAGGATTCAAAACATTTCCTTCTTAACACCCTTTTCTGAGAAATTACAATTAGTAGAAAGACAATCAGAAACAAACCAAGAAATTGCCTCCATGCTATTGAGTGGAGCAGCAGGTGCGTGGGAGACACTCGCTTTTTACCACAGGTTCTTCTTCACTAATTACAGTGTTATTGTGAGGGCTTCCCCGGTGGCTCAGTGGTAAAGAACCGGTCTGCAGTGCAGGAGATGCGGGTTTGATCCCTGGGTTGGGAAGATCCCCTGGAGGAGGGCATGGCAACCCACTCCAGTATTCTGGCCTGGAGAGTCCCATGGACAGAGCCGCTTGGCAGGCTACAGTCCATGCAGTCGCAGAGTCGGACACGACTGAGCATGCACGTACACATGCACATGTTACTGTGAGAGGAGCTACCTTGATAAAAATACAGAAGCATGGTTCCAAAGTTAGCCAGCTGAGCTGAGAAAATGTGGTTCAGATATATGGCACCCTCTCTTCCTCTCCAGAGTTCTCTACAGAGGCACAGAGGCAGCATGCTTTAGGAACACAGAGGGAAGTTACCTAAGAGGTAGCCCAGACAACCAAGAAAGATGTCTCCCAAAGTACAAACTCCATGAAGCTCCTCCAACCTCTACTATCCCCGTGCTGACCTCTGTCCAGGAACTGACACTCCTGACGTCCTCCACTAGGACTATGAAGCATGGAAGTCAAGAGCTTACTGGCTCTAGGGTCAGACAGCCTGTGTGACACACACAGCAAGTTATTTATCAACAGGCTTCCATTAACTGCATACTAAAAGGTACTCTGAAGAACTCATGAGAAAATGCTTGTCAAATGTTTACATAGCGTATAATAAGAGAGCAAAATGTCTTAGCTACCTCTCCTAAATAAAATAAATATACTCGTGATGAAGGCAAAATGGGAGACATATACATATATATATGGGTATTACATGAAGAGAATCTAACCTAATCTGGAGATGAGGAAAAGCCTCATAGGGGAAGCACTGTTTAAACTCTCTCACCCTTTGCAGCAACATGGGTGGGTCTAGAGAGGATCATTTTAAGTCAAGTCAGAGAAAGACAAAACTCACACAATATCACGTATATGTGGAATCTAAAAAATGATACTAATGAACTAATTTACAAAACAGAAACAGACGCACAGACATAGAAAACAAACTTATTGTTGCCAAAGGGTAAGAGGGAGAATAAATTGGGAATTTGGGTTTAATGGAAACACACTGTTATATATAAAATAAACAACAAGGACCTACTGTACAGCATTGGGAACTATATTTGATATCTTGTAACAGTCTATAATGGAAAACAATCTGAAAATGAAATATATACATATATATGTATGTACATATGTGCATATGTGTGTTATATATATGTATATGAAACTGAATCATTTCCTGTACATCTGAAACACTGTAAATACTTAAATTTTTTTAAAAAACAAAAACCCTCTCACCCTAAATCTAGACGCTGAGTCCTGTACACTCAGGGCAAAGAGGCGCACGGAGGGGCTGGAGAAGCAGCCAAGCAGCAGCGTGGACGAGGACTACACCAGGGGAGCCAGGCTGGGCTGCCTAAGAGCTCATCGCAGGGAACCGGAGAGGAGTGCGAGGACCGCAGGGGAGGCGGCCTGGGGGGACTTAGTCAGTGCGACACGGGCCATGTGCAGAGGAGGGAATGCGGGGTGAAAAGAAAAAGAAATGCTGCAAGTGCGCGTGTGTGTGTTAAAAAGTAAGCGTTCTCAGTGTAAAATTTATCGAGTAACTACAGAAGTGAAGAGCACTTGGCTGGGTGCTCTATACGCTGCAGAGGTGGCAAACTTTCTTCTTCTTGTATAGGAGCTAACAATCTGATGGGGTAAGCAAGAACAGGACCTGTGCTGGAAGGACGTCTGTTATCCTTAGAACAGTGCACTGCGCTGAGAGATCCTCAAGGGGTATAAATAGCACATAAAGGCCAACTGGGCTACAAATGAGAAAGGTGATTTGGAGGTCAGGCCTTTGTTTATACCTTGGGGTATTTTAATTTTTAACCATTTTCACGCATTACTTTTTCAATTTAAAATACTCTGTGATAAAATGAAAATATCAATGCTCCACCTATAAGAATGTACCAATGAAAGAGATTTCTTCCCTCTGACTTCTGTGTTTCCTCCGTCATATACACTCAGCCACAGTCTGACTAAACATCCCTTGTGTAGGTATCCCGGTAACGTTAAATCCTGTGCATGGGTTGGTGTGTACTTTTCCTAGCTGCTAAGGTAATAATATTGTTGTAAGGTCTGCAGGTTTTATGAACATAGGTTTTGGCACCCTCTCCTCTGCCCCTCAGACTTAACCATAGCTGCTCACATGACAGTTGCCTCCAGCAGAGAAAACTGTGGATAACAAGGCTACTTCAATGAAGAGACATACACCTTAAAATTTCTCTGCTTCTGTCTGCAAGAAATTCTTAGCCTGACAGGATTTCCTCTTTTCACAAGCAAGCACTGTGGTTAGTCCCCTGTACTTGTGAAAGAATCCAAGCTTTTCTAACAGATTTAGGTACCACCTAGCACTGGGGAGCTCGTTAACACTCTTTTGTCTAATCTCTCCTAAAGATCTGCCAAATAAACACTACTGAAAAAGGACACTTTGTATACGCCTTTAATGTTCTCAAATGTGCTTCCCAACCACTGACAATGAGTTCCTTCATCTTCCCAGGCACCAAAAATTAATCTAGCTTATTTACACAACTGTACTGGTTTTGTAAGAAGAGACGTTACCTCTGCCAGGATTACCTTCAAGTATTTCTATGCAGTAATAGCAGGGGATGGAGTACTGTTATTTGCCAGTCGGAGACCCCTCAGTGAGTGGTTCCCTTAAAGTTCTAGTCTATGAATATGTACAAAATGAAGATACAGACGCCCCAGGCAGAGAGAAGGTGGTGGGCGTGAAAGTGCTCAGTGCTGCCACTATTCCTCGTATTTATATCTGGACTTCTTAATACTTCAGTACTGAGCACAACCAGTATCTAATTTCTGGTCAAATGTCTTTATGTGACTAGCATGCATAATAGCTTTCATAGTAAAAATACCACTATATGGCCTTCACCTTTGACTACCCAAAGCCCATGTAGAAGCCCCCACTGCAGGCTCTATAGTTCTTGCAGCGGTCCTACTAAAACTAGGGGGATACGGCATACTACGAATTTCATTACTCCTAAATCCAGTAACCAACTTTATAGCGTATCCATTTATCATACTATCCCTATGGGGTATAATCATGACTAGCTCAATTTGTCTTCACCAAACGGACTTAAAGTCACTCATTGCATACTCTTCTGTCAGCCATATAGCACTTGTTATTTTAGCCATTCTTATCCAAACACCTTGAAGCTACATAGGAGCTACAGCCCTAATAATAGCCCATGGTCTTACATCCTCCATACTTTTCTGCCTAGCAAACTCTAACTCCGAACAAATTCATAGCCGAACAATAATCCTAGCCTGAGGCCTACAGACATTCCTCCCACTAATGGCCACCTGATGACCCTTAGCAAGCTTAACTAATCTGGCTCTACCCGCAACAATCAACCTGACCGGAGAGCTATTTGTAGTAATATCAACTTTTTCATGATCCAACATCACAATTATTCTAACAGGGGCAAATATAGTAATTACTGCCTTATCCTCCCTGTACGTGCTAATCACAACCCAACAAGGCAAATACAACTACCATATTAACAAAATTATACCTTCCTTCACACGAGAAAATGTTCTCATGTCATTACACATCTTACCCTTGTTACTACCATTCCTAAACCCAAAAATTATTCTAGGACCCTTGTACTGTAAATATAGTTTTTAAAAAAACATTAGATTGTGAATCTAATAATAGAAGTTTACTACCTTCTTATTTACTGAAAAAGTACGCAAGAACTGCCAGTTCTATGCCCTCATGCCTAACAACATGGCTTTTTCGAACTCTTAAAGGATAGTAGTTATCTATTGGCCTTCAGTTCAGTTCAGTTCAGTCGCTCAGTCGTGTCCGACTCTTTGCGACCCCATGAATCGCAGCACANCGGTCACAACTTTTCTTCCAAGGGCCTTAGGAACCAAAAAATTGGTGCAATTCCAAATAAAAGTAATAAACCTATTCTCTTCCTTTACATTGACCACCCTATTCTTACTAACCATGCCCATTATAAAAACAAGCTCTAACACCTACAAAACCTCCAATTATCCACTTAACGTAAAAACAACCGTCTCATGCGCCTTCATTACTAGTATAATTCCCAAAATAATATTTATCCACACAGGCCAAGAGATAATCATTTCAAACTGACACTGGCTAACTATCCAAACCCTTAAATTATCACTTAGCTGCAAAATAGATTACTTCTCAATAATATTTGTCCCAGTAGCATTATTTGTTGCCGCTAAGTTGCTTCAGTCATGTCCAACTCTGTGCGACCCCACAGACAGCAGCCCACTAGGCTCCTCTGTCTCTGGGATTCTCCAGGCAAGAATACTGGAGTGAGTTGCCACTTCCTTCTCCAATGCATGAAAGTGAAAAGTGAAAGTGAAGTCGCTCAGTCGTGTCTGACTCTTCGTGACCCCATGGACTGCAGCCTTCCAGGCTCCTCCACCCATGGGATTTTCCAGGCAAGAGTACTGGAGTGGGGTGCCATTCCCTTCTCCATTCGTTACATGATCTATTATAGAGTTCTCAATATGATACATACACTCAGACTCCAACATTAATCACCTCTTTAAATATCTACTCTTATTCCTCATCACAATACTTATCCTTGTTACCACAAACAACCTATTTTAATTATTTATTGGCTGAGAAGGCGTCGGAATTATATCATTTTTGCTCATCAGATGTTGATGCAAATGAGCAGATGCAAACACAGCAGCCCTAGAAGCAATCCTGTATAACCGCATTGGTGACATCGGATTTATCCTAGCAACAACATGATTCCTAACTAACCTTAACACCTGAGACCTTCAACAAATTTTCATATTAAACCTAGACAGCTCCAACCTGCCTCTAATAGGCCTAGTACTAGCTGCAACCAGAAAGTCTACATCCAGACTACCCTCCCCAACAGAAGGCCCCACCCCTGTCTCAGCACTACTCCACTCAAGCACAATAGTAGTAGCAGGCCATTTTCCTACTAATCCGCTTTTACCCACTAACAGAGAACAACAAATTTGCCCAGTCCATTACACTATGCCTAGGGGCTATCACCATGCTATTCACAGCAATGTGTGTCCTTACCCAAAATGAAATCAATTGTTGCCTTCTCTACATCCAGCCAACCAGGCCTTATAATGGTAACAATTGGCATTAACCAACCCTACCTAGCATTCCTCCATATTTGTACCCACGGGAGGTAGCACCTAATCCCAGCCCTAAATGAAAAGACACGAGAGTCAGATGATCATCCTATGCCCTGTGCCCTAGTGACAACTCTAGTAAAAGATCCAGTGGGAAGAAGACTGAAATTACGATGGTCAGATTCCCTGAGTGAGGTTCTATTCAGGACTGCTCATGTTTTACACACCTGCTATACTAGAGAGTCACAGAATGAAGGTTTTCTGTTTCTATAAAGCCACTGTTAGAAAACAATGTCCACTGTGTTGGTCAGTGATTTTTATGGAAAAATTTGTTGTTATTGTCTTCTGAATTTAGTTCCAGAAGCACACTTCTATCATTAACATATCCCTTTCTTAGATAATGAGAAAAACAGAATGCATTGTTCCTTCTGATTTGCCTGCATTCCAGGTGGTGCTAGTGGTAAAGAACCCACCTGCCAATGCAGAAGATGTAAGAGACTCGAGTTCAATCCCTGTGTCAGGAAGATCCCCTGGAGGAAGGCCTGGCAACCCACACTGGTATTCTTGCCTGGAGAATCCCATGGACAGAGGAGCCTGGTGGGGTCCATGGGGTTGCAGAATCGGACATGACTGAAGCGACTTACCATGTACACAGTTGGAATAAAACATGATTTTCTCCTCCTCAATTTTGTTGTGGCTTCCTATTTGCTTTGAGTGAATATATGTCTTTTAGGGTAGAAGGCAACAATGATGACCTCTAGTCCTTTTTGAACTAGGTAAGGAATTAACTTACCTTAAATGTGGTAAGTTACCATTTAATGTGGTTGACTGTATTATTTTCCCCAATTATCTGTTATTTTCCACCTCCACTCCCTGGAAGAGGATTATGCATCCTTGTCCACTGCCCTGGACTGGCAGTTCCTTCCTGTGAAGTTCACTTCTCTACCACGGGTCAAGCCTGACTTGCTATGACCAGCAACATGTTACAGGAAGTCAGGGTAGCACATCAGAGTGGCAGCTTTAAGAGCCATAATATGGTTCAGCTCTTGTTCTCCCCACATCCCAGATCAGTGCTACTTTTTCAGCCTGCATCGCAGAATGAAGACACACATGGGGCAGAACTAAGAAGCTCAGGAGTCAATATGCATTGTGATAAATCATGATAAGGCCACTGATGTGTTAGGGTGTTTTGTTACTTCCACATAACCGAGCACAAACTGACTTCATTCAACTACATGTCAAGCAGTGTGTCCAAACACTGTAATCTACAGTGAGTACAGAGGACTGATAAGGATGACAAGGACTTTGGAATATCCAACAATGAGGACCATATAAAGGAACTTAAGCAAACTGATGCTTTTGAACTGTGGTACTGGAGAAGACTCTTCAGAGTCCCTTGGACTGCAAAGAGATCCAACCAGTCCATTCTGAAGGAGATCAGCCCTGGGATTTCTTTGGAAGGAATGATGCTAAAACTGAAACTCCAGCACTTTGGCCACCTCATGAGAAGAGTTGACTCACTGGAAAAGACTCTGATGCTGGGAAGGATTGGGGGCAGCAGGAGAAGGGGACGACAGAGGATGAGATGGCTGGACGGCATCACGGACTCGATGGATGTGAGTCTGAGTNACTTTGGCCACCTCATGCGAAGAGTTGACTCACTGGAAAAGACTCTGATGCTGGGAAGGATTGGGGGCAGCAGGAGAAGGGGACGACAGAGGATGAGATGGCTGGACGGCATCACGGACTCGATGGATGTGAGTCTGAGTGAACTCCGGGAGTTGGTGATGGACAGGGAGGCCTGGTGTGCTGCAATTCATGGGGTTGCAAAGAGTCGGACACGACTGAGCAACTGAACTGAACTGAAGCACACTGACCCTGAAGAATGGACTGGGGGAGGGGAAGCAAAAGGAAAGCAAGTGGTACAGCTACCACCACATACTGGAAAAGTGACCACATGGGAAAAAAGGAGAAAAAAGTACAGACTTACTCTTTTTGCTTTTAAGAACATATCTAAGACCAAGGGGTAGAATTAGACAGCTATTTTGGTTTACTATGAGGGAGAGATTTCTATCAATTATATCAGTCTAAGAGCAGAATGAGGAGCTTTGCAAACTAATAATTGTTTCAGCAACTGCAAGACGTGAAACAGAGACCACTAGATGGCCAACATATATTAGATGCAGTAGAGAAAGAAATCCTCATTTTATGGGAAATTATACAAGATCATCTCCTCAGAACTCTTCTAACTCTGACTATAAATTCTAGAGAGTAACTCACGATTGTAGGTTCAGTTAGCTCTCTTGGATAAGGAAGAAAAGCTAAGTCCCTGGCAATAATCAGCCATATAATAGCTTTTTAGAATCTGCCATTTTTCTGTATCATAAAAATATAAACTTTTTCTTTTCTGCTCAATTCATTATTACTTTTCCACACTATTTTTCCTAAAGAAAGTGAGACTTCTAAAAAAAACACTTTTCCTTCTTTATCCCATTCATTAATGAAATTTAGAAATTATCTTTGGGAACACAAACTTTTTTTATTAGAGCTAAGAGTAATGAAACTAGGCAACAGGAAATTATCATCTCCATAAATAGAATACAAAGATATTTATAGAAAATCACTAAGATTTCTGACTGGTAGAGATAACTTAATTAACATGAGAAGACATCTCTATAACTTATTTGTCAAACGTACAGACTTATTTGTGAGATACAAAGGTTGAGATAGCATATAAAATTCTGAAGTACTGATATTAAAAATCCATATCATCTTCAAACTTAAATATTTCATATGGCATTTCTAGGTTCCTTCCCTCCTACAAAATCATCAATAAAGGTCTTATCTATAATATGAATAACACTTCCCATGGAGTGAACATTTAGCTTGTAAACTCTTGTGTCTGAAAAATGCCAGAACAATCACTATTCACTCTGCTTATCTGACAAGATTGTGAATATCAGTGAAACAATAAAATACAAAATACTATATAAATACAAAACTGGTACTACCATCTCACATGGACCTCTAACTCACACAGATAATTTTCCACTAGATTTCTATCAATTGGAATATTTTACAAAAAGTGGAAGACATAAATATTAGTAGTTAACTAAAGAGGAAAAACTGACATTAGTATTATACTATTTGGAACAATTAAGATGAGAAAGCACTGACATAGGACACTCTTAAACTCTTCACTGTGGTGGGCGCTGGACTGCACAACGAAAATCCATTTGGTAACAAACGTAGACTAATGTAACGGCTACAATAATTGTTTAAAAGGAATAGCTACTTACCAACAAGCCTTATTACATTCAATGTTGTATTTGTTAAGATGGGTGCATTCACTTTATTTAGACTGTAATCTGATTTCTTCCTGCTTTTTAGGGTCTCTCGAGAAACACTTGATGTGAGAAAATAAAACAGATTTCAAATTAGGGTTGTCAAGTAGTAAGTCAATTAAGTTTTTCAGCTTAGGATATAGCCTTCCTTCACTAATTAGCTATTGAAAATCTTACCATGTATCAGCTGGGGATACAGAGATTATCCTCCTGTCCTTATAGAGGGGAAGAGAAATCAGTAAGCCAAGAAATAAAGGACTATAATGTATTTCTTCGGTTTTCACACATCAACCACTACAAGAAGCTGTGTCACTGAATCAGAGCAAGGTTTCGTCTCCCAAGCCGACAGAAATAAAAGCAAAAATAAACAGACGGGACCTAATCAAACTTACAGACTTGCACAGTAAAGGAAACCATACACAAAATTAAAAGACAACCCATGAATTGGGAGAAAAACCATCATTTGCAAATGATGGGACTGACAAGGGCTAACCTTTCAAAATACACTAACAGCACATAGGAATTAATAACAAAAAAACAACACCCCACTCAAAACATGAGAAGACCTGAATGGCCATTTCTCCAAGGAAGACATACAGATGGCACATGAAACAATGTTCAACACTGCCAATTATTAGAGAAAGGCAAGCCAAAGCTACAGTGAGGTTATCACTTCAAACCAGAGGGAATGGCCATCATCAAAATAATAAATAATAAATGTAAATAATAAATGCTGGAGAGAGAGTGAAGAGAAGAGAACCCTCCTACACTGGTGGTGGGAATGTAAATTAGTGCAGCCACTAGAGAGAACTGTATGGGGGTTCCTTAAAAAACTAAAAACAGAGTTACATGACCCAGCAACCCTACTCCTAGGCATATATCTAGAAAAGATGAAAGCTCTAACTTGAAAAGATACATGAAGCCCAGTTCTCACAGTGGCACTACTTACAATAGGCAAGATGTGGAAGCAACCTAAATATCCATCTACAGATGAATAGATAAAGTGTGTGTGTGTGTGTGTGTGTGTGTGTGTGTAAACCGACACACCCACATGTGCACACACACATACACAGACAAACACAGCCATACAGTGGAATACTATTCAGCCATAAAAAGAACGAAATATTATTCGGAGCAACATGGATGAACCTACAGATTATTACACAAAGTTAAGTCACACAAAGAAAGACAAATACTACAGGATATCAGTTATATGTGGAATCTAAAAAACAATACAAATGAACTCATTTATGAAACAAAAACAGACTCACAGACATTGGGAAAAAACCTTGTGGTTATCAAAGGGGAAGTGGTGGGGAGTTTTAACTGGGTATTGGGATTAACAGATGCACACCACCACATATAAAATAGATTTAAAAAACAAGGATTTATTGTATAGCACAAGGAACTGTACTCAATACCTTGTGATAAATGATCATGGAAAATAATGTTTAAAAAGAATATATATATATACACATATATATGCATAACTGAATCACTTTGCTATAAAATGACAACACAAAATTATACATCAACTATATGTCATTAAATAAATAAAAAACAAAAAAGAAGGTATGTCATTTAAAAAACAAAAAAGTGTTCTAGGGAAATTACATATCAACTGTATCAAGCATCCTGATTTCAGACCTATAAATATGAAAGACACTTTACTTAGACTCTGAAATAGGTACAGAGTATAATGGTAAAGTCTAGGGTTGGGGTGACAGCAGTAAATTCAAAGGAAAAGTAGAAGATATACGGTTAAGTACAGAAGAAAAGGGGACAACCTGTAACAAGGCCAGAGGCGAGAAAGCAATATACTGAGAGAGGCGTAAGGAGCTGACAGTGGTAGCCGAGAGAACGCATGGGCAGAAGGAAAAGTAAAGGCAGACCACCGAAAACAACAGAATCTCATGATCACAAAGAGCATGAACCCTATCTTAACTGCAGTGATGAGCCATTAAGCATTTTGGCCAGGAAAAAGACACAGTCAAATTTGTATATGAAAGAAAAATCTCAATTTGTACCCAAGAATGGATTAGAAGGGATTAAGACTAGAGATGGGAAGCCAAGGGAAGGCGATTGATTCAATGATCTTGCACAGACACTTTTCCTTGAACTAGGATGGTGGCAGTGAAATACAAGAAACTTTGATAAATTCAAAATTGACAGTAACTGTCAACTGGTTGGCTGGCTGCTATTAGTAGTTACATTGTGTATATTTCTTAAGGGTAAAAGTTTAAGGGGCTGTAAAATCCACCAAGAATGGGAGTACATACACATGTAAATGGCAGCTGTTTGTTCAACTTAGAGTTTTCTTTTCAGCAAAAATATACCCAAAACATCTGATGGAAGAAGTCCAACAAAACAGTCCTACTCAGTTCAAAATAGATCACAGATGTATATATCATACATTTGTGCAAACCAATGGAAATAAATTTTCCCAAGTATATGAGTTGCTCATTTTTGAGGTGAGAGACTGTATTAATCAAGGTGTCAAATCAACCAAGTATTAACTAGGTAATTGGAGGGTAAAGGGTAGGAAAGAGGGTATGCAAATCTGTCATTAAAAATATATTTGTGGTCATTCAGTGTCTGATAGTCATGACATTACTCACAAATCAGAATCAGGCCCAATTTAACAAAGGTGACAAAAATTCTTATATGGTTATCATAGTTTTTGAAGAAGATAGTTAATCATAAAACAAAAACTAAAGTACAAAAAAGGAACATTAATAAAAGGCTCAAATAGCAAATATCAATGACACTGGGAAGATTTTTCTCTATATACTAGACTGAGGCAGGAATTCCATATATGAAACAAATGACTATTTTCCTCCTTGAGGAAAAAGAAATCAATGTGAAACAAACTGATCTATGTGAGGCATAAACTGCCTTCCAAGGCGGTACTGATTCTATAAATTGCAAGTCTGTTTATCTGCAAAAGCTACTGATCTCTAAATTAAGAGCTCTTAGGTTATGCCCATTATATACCAAAAAAAAAAAAAAAAAAAAAAAACCTACTACAATTTCAGCCTTTCCGGAATCATTTTTAAAATATATTAACTTGTCATGTGACATTATAACCAAAAGAAAATTTAATTTTTGAGGTTTGTTTTTTCTTAACCTTGCAAGTAAATCCTATATGTTAAGCATGCAACATAAAATGTGAAATACCATACAGCCTAAGAATAGTCACCTTTTCACAGGAGCATCGCCTGTCTGCTCATCAACAAAATCTCGTTTCAGTTCCTCAGGAACATCACTGTCACTGTCATATTCCTGATAGGCACTTCTTTCTTGTTCATCAGATTCACACTGAAAAAAAGCCAACAAAACAGTAAATTCAACAGTGTGAATGTAGAACCAACCTTTTTGGAGCCTTTCAACACAATAAAATAATACCCAATCTTATAAGAAGCTTTGATTTTGCCATCAAAACCTTGTTAACCTTCCCTTTTCTTTATCACCATGCTACCTTACCCAGCTCAAAGGAAAAAAGAAAAATACAAACATTATACTTTCAAAAGCTTATACATGCCCCAAAGAAAAAAAAGTTTCCCTATGAACAAACAAAATAAAAAACAACATACACCCTAGAAAAGAGTGTATGTTAGATTAAAAAAAACTCTTCCTTCAAGTAGTTTCACCATAATTATTTCCATTTTGCTAATTTATTATAAGAAGCTGAAGGATAAAATCCTGACAGTCTAGACGTATTAATTCAGCTCAGCTTAATAAACACATACAACACACATGCTAATATTCTATCTAATTCATCATTTAATTCCAAGGGCAGCTTAGAAACTTAGGGTAAGCGTCCAGGGACTATTGAGAGCAAGGACAAAAATGGCAGATTTGCTCTTGAGAGGCAGAGTGCCTTTTCATCATCTTTTTGGCATTGTGGCCCAGTGCCAGCGTGGGAGTGGAAGTGTAGTCCACGCGCAACAAAGGAAGCATGGCAGTATCGCCACATCACTGCCGATGAGCCTTACAAATCAGTATGATGGAACAATGGCAAACATTTATTGCGTTTTAACCAAGTACTGGGTTAAGCACTTTCATGAACTGCCCCACTGACTCTTCAAAACAATTCTATGAAGTTGAGGGGACCAGTATGACAACATGGGAAGAAATCAGTCCTCTAATTCAGCGACTACTTGGTGAGTCTGAAGCATTATGACAGTCTTCCCAGATGGCTCAGTGGTCAAGAGTCTGCCTGCCAAGCGGGAGACGAGGTTTGACCCCTGGGTCAGGAAGATCCCCTGGAGAAGGAAATGGCACCCCACTCCGGTACTCTTGCCTGGAGAATCCCATGGACAGAGGACCCTGGCGGGCTACAGTCCATAGGCTCCCAAGAGAGTCAGACATGACCTAGCGATTGAACAACAACAACGCATTCTGACAGGTTGTTTCTAAGACGTGGACTCTGACCCTCAAGGACCTATGCTGTACCTGGGAAGGTCAGCTCACACATTAATGGATACAAACGGACATTAGAGACCTTCTCTCCTACTTGTACACAACGTGATTCTGCTGACACTCAGAAAGGTGTTCTCTATAGACTAGGGTCAGCTGCCCACCACCAAAGAGCATTTTCAAGGATTCTTATTTGCAAGTTTCCCTACTTGATAAAACTTGTAACCCCAACATCAAGACTTCACAACCCTTCCACAGTCATGCATGGATGCATGCTCCGTGTGGAGTGGCAAACCCTTTTGAGTCACTTCACCCGCATACTCAAGGCAACCAACCCTCTCCATTCTTATTTCGGCTGTAAACAAGCGCCCTTTTCACAGGTGACTTAGTGCCACACTCTTAAGGTTTCTGTGCATTTCGCCAGTGATTTCACCCTTCAGAATGTCCCCCACGCACAGGACTGGCGTCATCCAGTGTTTCCAAGCGCAAGAAGACTGTAAGGTGCCATATGGCAAGAATAAGTGTGTTAGATAAGCTTCACTCAGGCATGGGTTACAGTGCTATGAGCTCAGTGTTAATAAGTCGACATTGTATATTAAAAAACACATAAAACAAAGGCTGTATACTGACCAACTGGTGAAAATGTTGTGACCAGAGGCTTGCAGATACTTAATCCCATATGTTGCCTAAGAGTAAGTTTTCTATTTGCAGATTTAGTGTTCGTGGTTATCTTATATAGAATACAACTGCCACAAAGAAAAAATCAAAGGCAATGGGAGATTAAAATGAACAAATCACTAGTACAGAGGGGTACATTATTTCAAAAATATTCGACTGGCTTAATTCCTTTGGTTTAGTCTACATTAACCGAGACAAAATGTCACAAAGAATCACTAAATTACCATTTTAAATAAGGTTTACTATGAAATAATTTCTACTTCACAATGAAACATGATATTGGTATATTTTCATGACAAGATTTTTTATTTTTATTTTTTTTTTTTAAGAAAATTATAAGGGTATCTCAGTTTATTTCTTTTTTGTTTTGTTTTAATTTTTAATTTTTTTTTGTTTTTTTTTTTTTTACTTTATTTTACTTTACAATACTCTATTGGCTTTGCCATACATCGACATGAATCCACCACAGGTGTTAACAAAACCCAAAAACATGGAGACAAATTCAACAGCTTTTTGTCAAATGTGCACAGTTTTCACTGCTGCTGCTGCTGCTAAGTCACTTCAGTCGTGTCTGACTCTGTGTGACGCCATAGACGGCAGCCCACCAGGCTCCCCTGTCCCTGGGATTCTCCAGGCAAAAACACTGGAGTGGGTTGCCATTGCCTTCTCCAATGCAAGAAAGTGAAAAGTGAAAGGGAAGTCACTCAGTCGTGTCCGACTCTTCGTGATCCCATGGACCGCAGCCTACCAGGCTCCCCTGTCCATGGGATTTTCCAGGCAAGACTACTGGAGTGGGGTGCCATCACCTTCTCCGAGTTTTCACTGCATCTTCATCAAATCCAAAATAAAAATCATACCCAGTCCCTCCGGAAATTCTGAAGAACAGAAGGACACATCCAAATTAAAAACTGTGAAAACATCTTGTAGGTAATGGTGAAGCAAGCATTCCCACACTGTAAACATGGGAAAACTGAGGGTCCCAAAGTCACAATAACTTGCCAAGAGCCACACAGTTAATCAATAGAAGTCATAATCATTCAGCTGCCTGCAAATCTTGCCATCAACTCACACTGCTTCTGGTTTGTGTTTTCTGAACTGCTCAGAGTATTATTCAAACACTACTCCTATATAACACAAAGAGCCCAGCGGGTCACTGTGATGACCTAGAAGGGTCTGGTGGAGATTCAGGAAGCGGGGTGATATATATATACACATAGTCATGACTGATTCGCATTGATGTATGGCAGAAACCAACACAACATTAAAAGCAATTATATACCAATTGAAAATAAATAAATTTACAAAACAGAAACATCATACTCCTAAATGCTCAAAATATTCCTAGCCAGTAACCAAACAAGACATTACCCTTTCTCAGTAAAGGGGATATGGAACAAAATGACTCACTTAGCTGCCCAAGGGTAGAGTTGAGAGAAAAGTGCAGATGATCTATTCTCACATACATTCATCTATCCAACAAATCATGTTAACTGTGCAGTGAAGAAACTATACTCCTATTCCATCAATAATCTGATACAAATATAAAGCAATCTAACAACAAAATAAAGTAAACATAAACACAAAGCTCATCATTCAAAAGGTCAATGTCAACAAAATGTACTGGAAAGCCATTCATTTCCAGTGCAAACAATAACACAGTTGCGTAAGTATAAAGGTAGGAAAGTGGGCGGTAAATATATGAATGCATGCGTGTGTGCTTAGTCTTGTCTGACTCTCTGTGACCCCATGGACTGTATAGCCCTCTAGGCTCCTCTCTCCATGGATTTCCCAGGCAAAAATACTGGAGTGGGTTGCCATTTCCTCCTCTAGGGAATCTTCCCAACCCAGGATCGAACCTGTGTCTCCTGTGTTTCCTGCACTGGCAGGTGGATTCTTTATCACTGCATCACGTGGGAAGCCCCATAGGTAGGAAAAGAGGGTAGTAACTGTATGAACAAATCTAGCCAATTACCTTGCTCACTGGGTACAACACTTCGAAAAGAAAACCCCACTTACATCCCACAGTATGTTTTAAAAACACCACATACCCCATTAGAAGCCAGGACATCTTCTGTTTCTTCATCTTTGTGGTCGGCCTGAATTTCAAATGGATTCCCACCACTGCAGTATTGTTCAAACAAGGTTACTGTTTTTGAGGAAGTTGCAGATGACTGCTTACTGGGTGAAACTGATGGGGAACGAGACTGTTCCATGAATTTAAATTCCTAGACATTAAGAAAAGAAATGAGCCAGATTTCTTTTTGCAACAACAATAAAATTCAAACAATAAACATGAGTTTGATCAAACTCCAGGAGACAGAGAAGGACAGGGAAGCCTGGCCTGCTGCAGTTCATGGGGTTGCAAAGTATTGGGTACAACTTAGTGACTGAACAACAACATAACATATTCCATCAGTGCAAATGTAGAGTCAATGAAGAAAACCATCCTGATTCTTTACATTATTCACTTTTAAATCTCATAAGTTTTCTGAAAGCACAAATTTGCACACACATGTTCAAACGTTTTCCTAAAGATAATTCAGTAACCGACATCACTTAAAACAGAGCTATCTGCATCAAGCTATTTTTGGCTTACTTTAAGGAATGGCATAGAATTTTTAATAACTTCAATTCAAATGATAATTCTAAAAATTTTACCCAAAAGCAAAAGTCCCACAAGGGTAGTTTTAATCAACAGAGTCATTTATAAAAGCTAACTGTTGTCAGGTCAAATAGCTTACACCATTTAAGATACTCTACGTGAATACAATGAAAACCAAGCATGCAACATATATCTTTCTCTGTTGCGGTGGTGGTGGTGGTTTAGTCACTCAGTCGTGTCCCACTCTTGCGACCCCATGGACTGTAGCCCGCCAGGCTCCTCTGCCAATGGGAATCTCCAGGCAAGAATACTGGAGTGGGTTGCCATTTCCTTCTCCAGGGGATCTTTCCAATCCAGGAATCGAACCCAGGTTTCCTGCACTGCTGGCAGATTCTTTACCGACTGAGAATTTGTGTGTGCCTGTATCACACACACAATTGATGGCTAAATACAAATTCAAATAAAATTATTTACATAGAGATTCTAAAGTCAGTGCTGGAATTTGAAGTAATATAAGGAATCATCTTAATTTAATAACTCTAAAATAATGTTTAAATTAATATTAATTTTGCTATCTTTAAAGCATTATTAATCAACATGTTTTATTGCATTTAATATCACCACTTTAGGAAAGCAATATAATAAACCTGGATAAGAAGTAAGCTATTACACAATATGAGCATACATACTATTCCATTAAAAAAATCCTTTTAATCGTGTATTCTTTACATTTATCCAGAATAAGAAAATTCCTTCTAGAAAGATATTTCTTCCAGAGGCAAAAACTAACTGCAGCAGACCTTTTAAAAAGGAATCTAAATTTATATACTATATATATTTTTTTAATATGCTATATTCTGACACTGTATATTTGTAGGACATTGTCTAACACACAAGAAATATTTCTCTACACTATGTTTCAATCAAGAGAAAAAACAAATCAATTAAAGATATTTTCACAGATTACATTATAGGATTCAAGGAATCAATTAACTAATAAAAAACTAGTGGTTTTTTTTAGTAAATGCCTCTTTTATCCCTGAGGCATTTTCTCATTATAGACAAATTTATGAGTTGCAGCAGAAATCAAGAACCTACTGGACCCTTTAAAAAATGACGAATATTCTTCAAATATAAGCATTTTCACTAAAGACCATCAAAATATAACTGATTATTTTTCTGCAAGATTTAAATAAACCAGGGACCCTCCTGAAATCTAAAGAAAACAAATTACTTTAATTGTGACTCTTTGCAGGCAAAAGAGTTTTTCTAAACTATATAAACTGAAATTAGTAAAAAGTGACAGACTGTGACATCCATAAAAGTCAGCCTTGTAAAAAAAAAAAAGGCTATTATTAATCACTTTTAAGGAAGAAAGGAAAGGCACTCTTCCTTAATTTAATTATTTTATAAATGTTTTCATGTGTCTGGTTTGCTTTTAAAGATTACTAAAAAAAAAAACTGATTTATCTGTTCTTAAACTTACATGAAGCTGCAAGATGCTGAAATTTGACTTCACAGGACAAAGTTCCCAGGTCTCATTCTCTAGAAACATTCTCAGTTCATCAAGCCTTGTTCTTAAAAACAAATAATGAATAATCCCAAAAGTAAGAAGAAAAGCACACTGCACACAAGGATTAATATAGCAAAAACTATTACAGTTATCATTGTGATCATAATCGATTTTGAAAATCCATTCAGACCAATGTAGTAAACACAAACATTTGCTTTTTATAGGTATCTGTGAGAGAAAAAAACCTCAAGTATTTACCAAACTCAAGAATATTTCTACCATACTGCAAATATAATAAATGCAGGGAAAATGACATTTTTATTAAGGGACTAAACTAAGTGACTCACCAACTCATGTACATAAGATATACTTTAGCTAATGACATACCATTGCCAAAAGAAAAAAACAAGAAATAATTTACAGGGTTTATGAAACCATAAATACTGAAAAATGTTTTATATTAAAAAGCATAGCTCTTAATCATTCTTACTAAACCACAGTATCAAGGTGATTATCACTCTCTAAATATATTTTAGCTCAGTGCCTATCTATCTCTACACAACATTTACGAGATAAATTAGCAAATATGGCACTTAAATTAACAAGTAGCCACATATTATACAGATCTCTTCTTTCTTTAATGCTACTGCTCTTACAGTTTTCTGAGTGTGTGCATGTGAGTGTATGTACGTTCAGTAGTGTCCAACTCTTTGTGACTCATGGACTGTAGCCCTCTAGGGTCTTCTGTCCATGGAATTCTCCAGGAAGGAATACTGGAGTGGGTTGCCGTTTCCTTCTCCAGGAATCGAACTCCCATCTCTTGTGTCTCCTGCTCTGGCAGGCAAATCCTTTACCACAAGCACTGCCTGGGAAGCCCTGCCTCTTCAATAATCAGTATATTATACAAGCAATTCCAGAGAAACAAATACTTCCTTCTTGTTAACGCAGGAATAAAAGGGCCAGGGCCTGTCCTCTTCCTACAACAAGCCTCATTGCTGTTACTAAAATCATGCTAAAAACAAAATCCAAAACCCCACAGGTTCTAAATTAAAGATGGAATAAATGGTAAAATCTGTGAAAAGCAGAAACTGCTAAAAAATGTTAGCGTTTTTAATAGACAAGGGCTTTAAAGTACCTACTATAAACAAGTTAAAAAAAATACAGAAAAAATAATGCACAAAATGGATAGAAAGAAAATTCTTTTAAGAACTGCAATAATAAAAACAAAAAAGAATCAAACATTCTATAACTGAAAAAATAAAATACTTCAAATTAAAACTGGGTAAGCAAAACATCAGATGACAGAATTAATGAACTTGAAGATGGTTCGATAGGAAATAGCAAACCTGAAGCACAAATGGGAAAAAAAAATGGGAAGAAAGAGAAAAGATCATAAGAGATAGGTGAGGCTGTCAAAACATCTAGTATGCATACAACTGGATGGAGAGGATAGAGGGAAGCACAAAAGAAACGTTTGAAGTGGTAGGTCATGGCTGAGAATTTGGCAAAATTGGTTGTGTCCATACCCATCACCATTTACAAAAATTAACTAAAATGAATCACAGATTAAATGTAAGAACTAAAAGGATGAAGTTTACAACTCTTACAGTTCTACAAAGAAAAGATAAATTTAAAATGGCCGAAAGCTTTTAACAGACATTTTTTGTAAAGAAGATACATGAATGACCAGTAAACATATAAAAAGTGTCATTCATCAGGCAAATATAAATCCAAACCACAAGGAGGCACCGGTTCACAACCATCAGGATAGCTAAATCAAAGAGACAGCAAGAGCTAGCAAGGGTTGGAGAAGTCAGAACCTTATATGGTGCTGGTGGAGACGCAGAACGGTACAACCACTTTGGAAAAGTTTGGTAGTCCCACAAAATGTTAAATATAGAGTTACCATATGACCCAGAAACTTCACTCTGTATTGATTTTCTGTGGCTACTATAATAAATTAACAAAGACTGGGTGACTTAAGGCTTAAGGTGGTGCTAGTGGTAAAGAACCCATCTGCCAATGCAAGAGACTTGGGTTCAATCCCAAGACAGAGTGGCCTGGTGGGATACAGTTCATAGGGTCGCAAAGAGTCTGACATGACTAAAGTGACTTAGCATGCACACACAGATGACTTAAGACAATTTATAATCTCACAGTTCTGGAGGCCAGAAGTCTGAAATCATAAGGTTGAAATCAAGATGTCAGCAGGAATACACTCTCTCCAGAAGCTCTAGAGGAGAATCTGTTCCTTGCCTCTTCCAATTTATGGTAATTGCTACCATTCCTTGGTTAGCGGCCACAGCACTCCATCCTCTACCTGTCTTCACATAACTTCCTCCTATATGTGTCTCTGTACCTATATCAAGTTCCCTTCTATCTCTCTTTAACTGTGATGGCATTAGGGCCCACCCAGATAATCTCATCACAAAATTTAGTCATATCTACAAAATACTTTTTCCAAATAAATTAACATTTACAGCTGCCAAATATTAGGACCTAATTTTTTGGGGGGGTAGGCTCAGACAGTAAAGCGTCTGCCTGCAATGCCAGAGACCTGGCTTTGATTCCTGGGTCGGGAAGATCCCCTGGAGAAGGAAATGGCAATCCACTCCAGCACTCTTGCCTGGAAAATTCCATGGACGGAGGAGCCTGATAAGAGGATCTCATACAGCTCATGGGGTCGCAAAGAGTCGGACATGACTGAGCAACTTCACTAGGGGGACAGAAGGAAATAGGCAAAACACTTGTCATCTTATTACACATTCCTAGATACATACACAAAGAACTGATGATAAATGTCTATGTAAAAACTTACACACAAATGTTTACAGCAGCATCATTAGCAAGAGAGTTCCAGAAAAAACATCTATTTCTGCTTTATTGACTATGCCAAAGCCTTTCACTCTGTGGATCACAATAAACTGTGGAACATTCTTAAAGAGATGGGAATACCAGACCATCTGACCTGCCTCCTGAGAAACCTATATGCAGGTCAGAAAGCAACAATAAGAACTGGACATGGAACAACAGACTGGTTCCAAATAGGAAAAGGAGTACGTCAAGGCTGTATATTGTCACCCTTTGCTGGGGTCCTTTAATGGACCGGGACCCAGCGGTCCGGAGGTGACAATAAGAAAGTGAAACAGAGAAAGAGGCTGATACTCCCTGGTTTATGCAGAAAACCAATAAAGTCCTTGACACAGGATTTGCATCTCTCACAAAGGCACTGGGCACCCTCTTNGCTGGGGTCCTTTAATGGACCAGGACCCAGCGGTCCGGAGGTGACAATAAGAAAGTGAAACAGAGAAAGAGGCTGATACTCCCTGGTTTATGCAGAAAACCAATAAAGTCCTTGACACAGGATTTGCATCTCTCACAAAGGCACTGGGCACCCTCTTGAGGTGGGGTGAAGGCACAGGGCGCCTTCTCTAGAGAGTTTTAAAAGCCCGGGCAGAAGAGTGAGCAAGATGGGTCTCTGCGCTCCAAGGAATCAGCCAGAGAAAGAGACAGAGGGAGAGAGTGAGAGAAAGAAAGACACGGGGACCCAAGCTCTGATGGAGCAAAGGTGCTTTAATGAATCTTCTGTGAGTATACATAAGCTGTGGTACAAGAAGTTTCTTACAACTATGATAAAGAAGATCAGAAAACCAAGCGTATAACAACTGTTACCAAAGGAACAAGGGATTAATAATTGCCACAAGGTCAGAAGACCATCCATATCTCAAGAAAGGAGATCGAGACTAAGCAGTTTTGTCGTAAAGAGAATGTTTACTAAAGGAGACTCAAGCCTGTATCACACAATGACCCTGGTTCCTGGGAGCAGCATTCTGCTCCGCTTGAAAAGAAACAAAGGACTTGTGAGAAACAGCACGTAGGAATCCTCCTGTTAAACACTCTCCGACAATCCTTCATATTTAACTATATGCAAAGTACATCATGAGAAACAGTGGGCTGGATGAGGCACAAGCTGGAACCAAGATTGCTGG